>MU279048.1:0-348771 GCA_022385715.1 Xylaria cubensis
ATAATATAATTATTAAATTTATTAAAAATTTTATATTTATTATTTATAATATTTAAAAGTATTATATATATTTTATAAAAATATTATTAATTAATAAAAATATTTTAAGCTATAAAAATAATTATTTTATAATTATATTTTTTATAAATAAATAAAATTAATAAATTAAAATATTTATTATAAATTTAATTGTTAAAAATAAATATAATAATTATAAAAACTATAATAGCTTTATAAATAATTTATATAGTTTTTTATAATAGCTTAAATTATTATAATATTTAATAAAACTTATATTAAGCTTTTAAAAGTTTTATTTAAAAAGATTTTAATAGCTTTAATTAATTTATTAATTTTAATATATATAATTTAAAGCTTTTTATATATAAAAAAACTAAACATATTAGTTTTTAATAATTATATTATTAATTTTAAATTTATTAAAAACTTTTAAATATTAAATATTTAAATTTTTATAATTTATTAATTATTATATAAATAAAATACTTATAATATTTTATTTATAAAACTTAAACAAAATAAAAAACATATTTTAATATATAAAAAGTTATAATTAAATAATATTTAAATATAAACTTATTATTAATTAAAATATATATAAAATAAAAAAGTAGTTATAAATTAAAAAAGATTAAATAATTATATATATATATTAAGTTTATATAAATTTAATTTATATATATAATTAATAGCTTAAGTTTATATAATTTAACTTATAATAAAACTACTTTATAAAATAATTATATATATAAGTTATAATATTATTTATTACTTTAAAATCTTTATAATCTTATTAATTAATTATTACTTAAGTTATTAATCTTATATTACTTTATATAATTATAATAATAAGTTATATTTAAATATATTTATATTAAACTTTAAGTTTTAATATATAATTTATTTAAAAAATAAAGTTTTTACATTTTATATAACGTAGTTTTTATTTTATAAAGAATTATATAATATATAATATAAACCTTTAAATTATTTAAACATTTAAATTTTATAAACTTTATAATAAAGAATGTTTATAAAAAAATTAATAACTTTATAATTAATAGTTATATAAATTATTATAATATATTATTATATATATAATATAAAAAAGACTTTAAAACTAATTTCATTTTATTTTTAAAAATCGTTTAAAGCATAAATTATAATAAAACTAAAAATAAAAATATTAACGTACTTTTAAAAAATATTATTTATAATTCTTTTTAAAATTAATTAAATTAACTGTTAAATTCTTTATTTAATTAAGAATTTAATAATATATTATAATAATTTATAATATTATTTATAATAAACTTATAAACTTATTAATAATTATTACGCGTTATATTAAATTAAAATAAAAGGTTTAATAAACTTTATTATATTATATAAAACGTATAAATAAGGATTTAAAAATAATAAAATTTATGCAGTAAATTTTATAAGCATAATATATATAGCTATAATAATTAATAATAAGTAGTTAATATAAGCATATAATGTTTATTATTAACCATTAAATTAATTATAAATGTAATATTTATTATAAAGCATAGCTTTATTAACTTTAACTTATTATTATAATATATTCTTATTATAAATTTATTAAGAAAAATATTTAATTAAAAGGTTATTTAAAGGTTTAAATAGTTTAAATGCTTATATAATATATTAAATAAAAAGGTTTTTATTAAGTTTTATTGTTTTATAATTAATTTATTATATTTATTAAATAAAGTTATTTTTATATTATAATTTAAATTATATTTTATTATATTAAAAAGATAAAGTTTTTATTTTATAAATTATATATTTAAACTTTTATTTTAATAAATAATAATATAAAAAAAAACAAAACTTAATATTTAAAATTTTATTTATTTATTTATATTAATAATTAATTTAATAATTAAAACATATTATAAGATTTAAAGCTTATTATATAAAGTTTAAAACTTTGTTTTTTTAAATTTATTATTTATTTTATAATTTTAAAAACTTAAAAATTATATATTATATAACTTATTTTATTTTATTTAATAAAATATTAAAATTTTATAAATATTAAACTTTTTAAAAAAGTTTTATATAATTAATAAAATAATTTAACATATTTTATAAGCATTTAAACCATTTAAGCATTTTAACTATTTAAGCATTTAAACCACTTAAGCATCCGGACTACTTAGCCTTAACATACTTTATAATAAAAATTATAATTAAAATATATATAATATAATAATAAATAATTTAATAATTAAAAGTTATATAAATTAATAAAATATATTATTAAATTTATAACTAAATAATAATTTTAAAGATGAGATTTTTATATTTTAAAAAAATATATTTATAAAAATATTTAAAAGTATGTTAAATTAATCTTTATAATTTGTTTTTTTTTAATATATGCTTTAAATTTTTTTTAAAAAAGTAAAAGAAATTAAATTTAAATTTATAATTAAATTATATATATAAATATATAATTTACAAATTTATATAACCTTTAATTATAAAGTTATTTATGATTATATTATAAGTATTTTATAAAGGTATTTATATAATAATTATATAGCATTAATATATTAAATTAAAAGTAGTTTACTTTTTTAAATAATTTAAATGTTTATAAAATATATTAAATAATAATATTATTATATTATATAATATAAAATTAAAAAAATATATATATATAAAGTTTATAATTTAATATATATTAAAATATAATAATAATATAAAAGTTTTTTAAAATTTTAATTAATAATTAAAAGAAGTTAAAATTATTTTAAAGTTTAACTTTTTTTTTATAAAATAATATATTAATATAAAATAACTGTTTTATAATTATTATATATTATATTAAATTAAAATTAAAGTTTTAATAATAAGTATTATATTATATAAAATTTATAAGTAAAAAATTAAGAATAATTAAATTTATATAAAAAATTTTATAAGTATAATATATATAGCTATAATAATTAATATAATAATTAATATAAGCATATAATATTTATTATTAATTATTAAATTAATTATAAATATAATAATTATTATAAAGCATAATATTATTAATTATAACTTATAATTATTACTTATTAAATAATTAATTAAATTAAGCTTAAAAAAAGTAAATATATTAAGTTTAATTTAATATAACGTATAATATAAGCATTTAAACCATTTAAATATTTAAACTACTTTTAACTTAATATATTAATGTTATATAGCTATTATATAAATACTTTTATAAAATACTTATATTATAATTATAAATAACTTTATAAATAAAAGTTATATAAACTTATAAATTCTATGCTTATATATATAATTTAATTATAAATTTAAATTTAAATTTTTTTAACTTTTAAAAAAATATTTAAAGCATATATTATAAAAATATAAATTATAAAGATTATTTTAATATACTTTTAAACATTTTTATAAATAAAGTTTTTTAAAATATAAAAAAATCATTTTTAAATTTATTATTTAATTATAAATATAATAATATATTTTATTAGTTTATATAACTTTTAATTATTAAATTATTTATTATTATATTAAATATATTTTAATTATAAATTTTATTATAAAAGTATATTAAAACTAAGTAGTTTAAATGCTTAAATGGTTTAATTGCTTATAAAATATGTTATATTTTATATTTAATAAGGCTTAAATTTTATATTAATAAACTAAGTTAATAATTATAAATATTTAAATAATAAGTTATATATAATTAATAAAAACATAATTATTAATTAATAAAATAATCTTAATATAAATGTTTATAATAACTTTTTATTTATTATATAAGTATTATATATATAACTTTTATTGTTTAATTATGCATGCATTCTTTTTAGTTATAATATATAATACTTAAACCTTAGGTCTTAAAGCAAGCATTATTTATTTAAAACATGGCGTTTAATGCTGCATACTGACCGATGCGCCTCCTAATGTGGGTTGGGGCTCACAAGGACGTACTGCATAGTAATTAAGATAGTCTTAAAAGATTGGCACTCTTGTGGGCCTGGTTATTGTAAGTGAGGTAGCTCAGGTCTGGATGTTGGCTCAAGGCTAAGATATATTATTGGGCCGAGGAGTTCTGTGTAAACAACTGCAGTGTTGCATGTGAGCTCGTTAATAATATTTAGTTCCATGCATTCTAGTTAACAATTTAGTATAGGCTACCTAGCAAGTTCGGGATGGATTGAGCCGGTTGTGCAGAATGACAATGCATCTTATAAGTGACTGGCTGGACTAACATCCCAGCCATCTGAAATCTGCCTTGTCAAATATTCTGCATCAGTCCGGCCATGGCTGCGTTCAAAAAGTCTCCCAATTTTCCCATTGCACGTTTCCTAATCCAACCGATTTTGATCATGGTCCAAGCTACCTACCTAGTTACGTGTTGATGCCGTGATGATGTACAGTGCCAAATAACATTGGGGGCACATCACGGATCACTTCCACAATCCGCAGTTTGACCGTTTACTTTTAGTGGAAGCTTATCGGCTCTTTTCCTCTCTAGCTTAAACAGGTATTTTGCAGTCGCTCGGACTAGCTGGATGGTTGGGTCCACTGACAGTTGCACTAGCTGCTTGAGGCATGTATATCTGCGTACAAATACCTCTTGAAAACGTAACCTGTTCTGTTCTGTGAGACCAAATGATTCATTTGTCTCAAGATAACTATGACGATTGCAGCAGCATAGATATATACACACAGATGTTCACGTGTAATTTGATTCGATGCGACCTCAGGTACTCACCACAAAAATCTTCTTACTGGAGCTATGTACAGAATAGAAGGAAATACTTACGTGTAAAGAGAGAGAGCCTTGCAATAAGAACGCATGCTGCACCTAACCAATAGTTAGACGAGCGGGCACCTTGACACGATTTGGTTGTTATACCGAGCCCGATTGGGCGTCGCAATCTCCTGGTTTGGCTTAGCTCGCGTTTTTTCCATCCTCTTGTCCCGGCTTTGCTTGGTCACTCGAAGGAAGCTGTAATAACATTCACCTGGCAGCCAGCCCGATAAGTGCCCTTTCTTTGGTTATATGACAGCTGGCTACTGATCCCTCAGTAATCATACAGCCGTGAAGAAGCAGGAGAAAGAAAGGAAGAAATAAAGAGGAGCTCACAGCCCCCAGACAGCCCAGTGCGCCCACCGTCACCACACCACCTAAGTAGGTACCTACTCCTAACCAGGTAGGAACAACAGTCAGTGGTTGATGGTGCACTACGACACCCCTGGAAGGCCTACCT
Organism: Xylaria cubensis; assembly: GCA_022385715.1. Classification (NCBI taxonomy): domain Eukaryota; kingdom Fungi; phylum Ascomycota; class Sordariomycetes; order Xylariales; family Xylariaceae; genus Xylaria; species Xylaria cubensis. Next base: position 5,301 of record MU279048.1, read on the forward strand.
TTAACTAACTTACACTTGACTACCTACCTGCCTTAGTGCCTAGGTAGGTAGAGCTTGCATCCCCATTCCATCCATTCCTCTCTCCAAACCTCCTAATCGCTCGTACCCCCGACCGATTTCCAACCTCACACCTATTTTCCTCCTCCTATTTCCAACCCCGAGCCTTGGTGTTCCGTCCGCACTCCATACTCGACTTGGATTCAATTGTTGACGCTATCGCGTCTCCCCATTTCGTTTGTTGTTTTCCTCTGTGACCGGCCCATCTGTCTGCTTCTTGGACGCTGCCACTCGCGCTTCTCCCGTCTCTGCCGCCTCCTCTCCTCATCCGCCCCCGACGCACGTTTGAGATTGGTCAGCCATGGATTCACAACGACCGAATGATGTATCGCCCGAGGCCATGCAAGCGCGCATTCAGCAAGCGCGACGCGAAGCCGAGACCTTGAAGGACAGGATCAAGCGGAAAAAGGATGAGTTGGCCGACACAACCCGTGAGTCTCATCGCCGACCTGCCGCGTTGCCGTGGTTGCTGCTGCTACCCTACGCACTCCCTTTTACCGCCGACCTCCTTCTCTCATCGCTCATCTATCTCCGCGCCCTACCGTCATCTGCGCTGCTGCTAACCCCTTTGTTTTACTGATGATTAGTTCGCGCTGTGTCCCAGCAGTCACACGAGGCCGTCCCCAGAAACCAAATGATGAAGACAAAGAGGACGCTCAAGGGCCATTTGGCCAAGATCTACGCCATGCACTGGTCTACTGACCGGAGGCATCTCGTTTCCGCCTCACAAGACGGCAAGTTGATCATATGGGACGCCTACACCACAAACAAAGTGCATGCCATACCACTGCGCTCCTCTTGGGTCATGACCTGCGCCTACGCCCCGAGCGGGAACTACGTCGCTTGCGGCGGTCTGGATAATATTTGCTCCATTTACAACCTCAACCAAAACCGAGACGGGCCCACTCGCGTCGCCCGCGAGCTGTCTGGCCATGCGGGCTACCTATCGTGCTGTAGATTCATCAACGACCGGAGTATCCTCACCTCGTCGGGTGACATGACCTGCATGAAATGGGACATTGAGACCGGCACTAAGGTGACAGAGTTCGCTGATCACCTCGGCGATGTCATGAGCATCAGCTTGAACCCTACAAATCAAAACACTTTCATCTCTGGTGCTTGCGACGCGTTTGCCAAGCTATGGGATATCCGTGCCGGCAAGGCTGTCCAGACATTTGCTGGACATGAATCCGACATCAACGCCATCCAATTCTTCCCCGATGGCCACTCATTCGTCACCGGCTCGGACGACGCCACATGCAGGCTTTTTGACATCCGTGCTGACAGAGAACTTAACCTTTACGGAGTACGTTTACCTAATCCCATACAAGTCCTTACGCGTCTATCTAGGCACTAACAATTTGATGTAGTCTGAATCTATCCTGTGTGGTATCACATCCGTGGCCACATCTGTGTCTGGCCGACTTCTGTTTGCGGGCTACGACGACTTTGAATGCAAGGTATGCTCTAATTAGATTTCGCCGAGCTGCACGACTGTGTTTACTAATGGATCTCTCAGGTATGGGATATCACGAGAGGGGAGAAGGTCGGCTCACTCGTGGGCCACGAAAATCGTGTCAGCTGTCTGGGCGTTAGCAACGACGGTATCAGCTTATGCACTGGTTCGTGGGACTCTGTGGTAAGTCATCATAGCCTCACTATCCTGTCTTGGCGAGTGTTCGTTAATCTTGTTGCAGCTTAAAATCTGGGCCTATTAAGCCTATTACATAATACAACCTGAAGTACAACGCGCCTTTTCGCAACTGCCGCCGAGGGTATTCCAAATCAAAATCCTCCAGATACGCGTTTCGAGCTCTGCTCTAGAGTTGATGTAGACACGACGACGCCACGACGCCCATTTTTTCCTTTTGAAACCGACGAACATTGTACTCGACATTTTCTGATTCGGCCCGATGATGCCGTTCGAAAGGGGCGGAAAGATATATCTTCAGGTCATGCCTCGAATCGTCAATACCATAATACCACGTCTTTCCCTGATCTTTTACTCGTTGACTCAGCAGCGAGCTGAGGCTTTATGCGACTATCGAACTGAATATTCTGCTTTAGCGTCCACCCGCAAGCGCTAGCGCCGTCCTTTGGGATGCGAACCTCTTCCGGCCGAACATACGATTCCCAGCCAAGGTGTGATTGCGCGGCCGTCACTTCTCTCTTCGTGAACTGGATTCCCATTCTCGGCCTTTTGATATACGGATTACGATGTGTACTCGCACTCGAGGAGCATGTCTGTGTTATCTGGTCTTTTTGTCGCAAAAATTTTGTTCCTGCGTGTCTGTTTCTTGTTCTTTGCCTTTACTTAACACCCCCGGTCTCCGCACACGGTAGATGGGAGTGAAGGCATTCCTATATTCTTTCTCGTTGATACAAAAAGAATATCATCATAGTGGTTGAAGCGAAGGGGAGGAGAAAGATAGTTTTCATCCTTCGACTATCGAAGATTCTGGGAGTAGGAGGAGGAGGGAAGTCAGTCACAACTAATGTGTGTGTGGCTTTTACGATGATAATTGGTAGTAAACTGCTAGGTCCGTTTTTCCAGGCGCCTCCCTCGCGCGTACGCGATTAGGTAGGCGCAAGGTTGTGCTGGATCCTAGCTTGAGAAGGTGGAGGATGGATGAAGGAAGAGTAACGGAACTGGCGTCACGGTGGCCCTTTTACTTTACTGCCTGTACCATAGCCATACCATACGAATGCCAAAAATCATCCTAAAATAATCTCGTCTGTGTCTCGTTAACTGGTTTGTCCTATGTATATGTCAACAAGTTCCAATCTACTAGTCTTCACGAGATTGATACCACTAATCAGGCATATGTCAACTGCTTGACATTCTAACCTATCTTGGTGGTATAATGATATATGATTTTCTGTTTCCACGTAGTCACGTAGTGTCAACGACGTGGAGCGGAAGTAGTTTCAAGCTGGTGGTATTCAACTCGATGGCTTTGACAACTATAGGTTATTATCGCGTTTCTCGGAACGCCCTGGTTGGTATAAGTAGATACTGGCTCGTAGGACATGAGCAGACACTGACTGGGCTCAACATTGTTGTTGTTCTCACTTGCGTCCCCCTTCCCGGTGCTTCTTCGGCTCGAAGTACAGAAGATACTGACTGGATTTAGATTTTGGGGCTCTTTCGTGCTGGTCTTCGATCGAGGTGGTTGACTGGTCATAGTCAGTCATATTCGTGGTCTTGGGGGAAGGGTTCGATTGTTGATGGGATAGGATCGAATGGGCTTCGTTGCTCGTCTCGGATAGTTTCCTACTTTCGTTCTCGTTTTGGGAGATTGGTTGGTGGTGTTATAAGGTGTATCTGGCACTGCGAAATAGGTAAGGAGTGTGTAGAACTAGATTAGCAACGACTTAGTGTAATAATACGTGTCCGTATCCTATCTCGAATACAAGGTCCTTGACTAAGTAGCTATCCAGACGTTACTCGCGAATCCATAGGTAGACGGGAGAAGAGGGAGAGAGCGTAGATTGCTCGTTCACGTTCGAATCAAGCGTGAGTAGGTCGACCTTTTCCCCGTTCGTAACCTGGTATCTTCTCTCGAACATTAGATAGATTTTGGCCTGCCGTGTATCTTTCTGCACGGGTTGAATGTGCAGATAGAGTATTCTCTTTCCTTGTCTCGTCTTTATTAGGTTGTTTTTTTTATGGGAAACAAGTGTAGAGTAGAGGTTACGCAACCAACGTAAATGAAACCCGAATTATGCCGCAACACATTACGATACCTTGATTTGGTAATTTATTGTTACTACACTACATTGTCAACTGCATCTCTCTAGAAATAGAAACAATGAGTGGTTCCCCTCCCTTCCGCGGCTATGGTACCATGCGAAGGTTTGCAAGATATGTGTCACTACGTTGAAAGCCCGCTTAACAATTGCTTGACAATTGCTTAGAAACTTTCGTCCACACAGAGCCAAACATTCTACGGAAACTATGCCATGGCACATGACGAGTCAATAAACCCGTGATCACATCTCGGATAAGAGACTCTCGTGGCGTTTTACCATATTTATGCGCCATGAGGCACAGAGCGTTAGCATTCATCACGAGATAGACATAATTTGCCCTTATGTACGGGGCAATAGTTAACATACCTAGTAATACGCCGTCTAGATTCGTACATACGTCTGGGCTAAATTACTTGTTATCCCGACAATAAGTTAAGCAATTATCCTCGAACTAAAGCTCGTACTCCCAGGATGTTAGGCTCGGTCATGCAAAGTGGGACGATCGTAATTTAGATCTCACACACAGACCCCCCCTCCCGAACGAACAAACGAACTTTCCAGGGAAAAAGTTGACAAGGGCGAGGCTCGCTCGCTCGTGACTTTTGTACCTATTAATATCCTGCTGCTGAAAATGTACTTACTGATTATGTACGCCACATGGCGGTTCTCCACGGCTGACTACATGGCTAAGAGATGCTAATGCTGCGAGAAGCCGCTTCTATTTTCTCTCTTCCCGTTGTTGGTCTGTTCTTGCATATTCGCGGTGGGTATTCCGAAGCTTCGAGGCGTTATTTATATAGACATAATGCATGTTATGTTATGTAAGAATGTTCTCTGTGGAGTTACTCTTGAAACATATTTTCCGATTCTTCAGTCTACAAGTAGTTACTAGTAGTTCAAAACTACTTGAGACTCTATCAAGCTTTCTCTTCGTTTAACGAGTACGGCTTGTGGTCGAAGTTTCTCCATGGCAATGTGTACACCCACACACACACACCTGTCGAGACGCACAAGAGTCGAGAGAGTATCTTATCCGCGGATAGCCTAATAAGATGTGAAACTATCCATGGTAATACTACTGGACCACTGCATCCCGTCTCGGGGTCCGAACGCACGTGGCCGTTGCCACGTGCTGCCTGACACAAACAAGTTCGCGGGCAACAAAGTTTGGGGAGGTAGAATACCAGACGAAACGGTTGTGAATCGTTTTCGTATCGACTGATACCCGGTGGTGGTGTAACTGGTCATCTTTTAAGGTGGCAGCGCAGCGCCATCGAAGGATCCTTACGTACATCAATAAACACGTCAATCAGCAAATGGTCCCAAGTTCGTATGGACGGACGTACGGGGATTCCACTCCGAATGGAAGATTCAAATGCCCAATGCGCCGGTTGTCAGTCACTCTGTAAGAAACGAAACGCTTGTTTTAGTAAGACAAAGTCGAGAGGCCGTATGCCATCGGGCGAGGTGCAAGTTGTATTGTATCAGATCAGCATCTCCCCCAACCACTAGAAAGTTATCAATCAACAAACAATATTGTAGAGGAAGCAGGCCCCCATTGCCCGGATTGTTTAGTTGATTGGATCCTCGATGGCCGACAGCCTACATATTTACAGGCCGGGGACATCGCCGCGTGGTGTTTTTGAAACGAATAACAAATGAGGCCATCCATGCTCTCTCTATACTCTGGACACCCAACCCCGGCAGCCCCTGACGGTCACCGCCACACATCCCTGTCGATAAGGTTACGCTGGCCTGGGAATTTGTTAAAGTGATGCCTAGCGAGCATGGCAGCATGGTAACACGGCTTGCGTTGAAATTACGCATACCATACATGTAGATTCAAAGACCGAAATTCGGTAGCAATTTCACGGGCAGTAGTTCGCGTTGCGTCGTACTGGCTGACTGACTGACACGCGCGGTAATGCACGAAAGAACGCCTTGGTTCTAGATGCCGAAGCCCGACACATTCGACACACGTTCGGTCGGTACCATTGCATTTAGCCCCCCCCCTGGTTGGAAAGCGGTGTGTGGCGGTACCCGTACGGCGTCGGCGGTGGGCAGTGATAAAAATAGAGGTGGTCTGACCGTTTTGATTCTAGAAGCACATGTTTATGTGCCTATCGCCTCCATCCGTTTGCTGCATCCATCTTCTTGACATTTCTTCTGCGTTTTGCGAATTCTAGGCCACGTACATAACCTCGGCTTGTGTTAGTTATGTCGGGCTGGAAGTGCACTGCAACGCTGCTAACGGGTATACCGATCTGCCTACATATGTAGGTACGTAATAAAGAGGTCCTATAGTGGCAAAGACGGTCTAATCACGACGGCACAGCTAAGACATTTCACGTGTGTTGGGTTGGGATGCAGGTAACGACTTTAGTCAATGATAATGATTATACATATGACAATATCGATAATAATAGCTGAGAAGAATATCATCAATCTTACGGAAGGAATTTGGAACAATGGAATGCAGTACAACATTAAAATGCATGCAAATAATACCGGTACGTAGGAATTGCTGAGTGCCGGATGGTCGACGGTGAGTTACGGAGCAGAGCAGATGTACACCAGTACTGCCGTAGAGCGGTGAGAACCTAAAGCACTGGACGAACTCGGAAAGCTGACCCTTCATTAATTATGCCATAATGCTACTCAATCGGGCTCTAGCGCATTCACGAATGCGGCAAGCGAGCGAATCCCGGTGACTCCGCCGCAAACCGCCCCAGCAAAAACTGCCCAACCCGGCCAAGCGTACTCCTGTTTTCAGGTCGGGGGCTGAGAATAGTCTCAATAGTCTTTGTCCGGCGTGTTTTGGCTAGTGCTTTCACGGCACTCGTTGTTTCCACAGCGCTCCCTTGGGAATGGGCAAACCCCTAATTTTACGTGCTGCGTCTCCATTCTACGTGATCGTCATCGAATATTGCCCTCAAAAGATCCATGCTCCACGTGCGTTTTTCTTTTCCCCCCTTCTTTTTCTCCGAACCTGAAACACCTCGACACAAAGCGGCCAGGCCCATTCGTACCCTCAACTTGGCTCTCTTCGCTTTCACCCTGGCTTCCCACCCCCCGGCCTTCGCCTGGCCCCTGACGTCGACCAAGCCTGATTAGGCATTGTTCCAGAAAAACCGTGCCACCAAAGCATTGTGCCGCCAAACAATCCAAACAGGCAAAAAACAATCTGGGACAAGCCCGTCTGAATCCGTCGTACTAGTCTGGTCCCCTGGTGGTGCTGTTCCGTCCGTCGTCACGCCAGCAATTCTTCCATCATCCCATCCCATTTTATATATTCCTTGCCAACCCACGCCCACCGACACCGCCGCTTACACTCTCGCTTTTCTGTTTCCATCATGACTTCAACCTCCTTCAACAACAATAACCCCACCCCCGCTCAGGAAGAATTCCAGAACTTTCTCGATAATAATACAGACAAAGGATCGCGTGTACACCCAGAGGACAGGGACGACCACAACGACAGCGACGACAGCGATCAGGACGAAGAGGACCGGTACCGTGACGCCCAGATTGCCGAAGCCATGCGCGCTCCCGCCATACGATCCGGCGAGATGAAGCTGCCGCCCGCTAGTTTCGACTCAGGCCGTGCCACCGGCGTCAAGGGGGTCATCGCTGACGCCAGGGCCTATGAGCAGGCTCGTCAGGGCAAGTGGCGGAATAAGGTCGGCGCTGTGCGCCGCTCCGTCATGGGCCTATCACTCGGGGATCGCCAGGCGGCTTCCAATGCTTCAAGCCCTGCCGATAGCGAAGATGATCGCGACTCAGATGAGGAGGCCTTCCTGCGACAGTGGCGCGAGGCGCGACGACTTGAGCTGGAGAAGGAGTCTAAGAACGGCGTGCGGAGTCGCCGGACGAGTCCCAGCCCTCGCATGTTTGGTCGCCTCGATACTGTGGATGCGTTAGGCTATCTCGACGCCATCGAAAAGGTTGGCAGAGAGACGGTTGTCGTGGTGTTTGTCTATGACCATGAGGTAAGTTTTACAACCTATTTGGCCTGCGCGCCACTCTCCCGCTGCGAAAAAATCCATAACTAACTTCGACAACAGGGCGAAGTATCGGGGTTGATGGAGTCGGCTTTGCGCCCTCTCGTTGCCGCCTATCCTCACATTCACTTCGTCAAGGTGCACTACGAGGACATCGAATTTGACAACGCTGCTGTTCCCACAATCCTCGCGTACCGGAATCAAGGAGACCTCTTTGCCAACATGACCGGAATCATCGACATGATCCCGGACGACGAAGAATTCGACACCGATTCACTAAAGACGGTGCTACGGCGCAATGGTGTCTTATGAAGCGGCCGTGCTTGATACGCAGGTCGTCACATACAGTACATTGCGCTTTTGTTCTTCACCTTACGTTTCTTACAAACCACCACCACCACCTACCTAGGCTGCGCCAAATTCCCACATTTCATGATTTTTTCTATCTTTTTTCATTAACTCGTTTTAATGGCCGGCTCCGATTGTATCCGGAGCCTTGCAAAGCAGACCTTGATTGATACCCATAAAATTCGGCTTTGGTAAAAAGGGAGTGCGAGAGCGATGCGATTAAGAACTTGAAGGATGCTCCAATTGTGTGTATCCTCGAATGGTGTCTGACGTTATATGAAACTAGTCGCCTTTGGCCCGGCAGGCCTCGGGGCAAATGTAACGGAAGGACGATTATATCTGAAAGAGTTGGTCGGGCGTATAGGATAGATGGATGGGTAAAACGAAGTATGGGCCGCAAAGCCTTCTTGCTTCGGAATGTCCTGTGTTAGGAGTTGGGGACTATGGGACACTGTATATATGATAGTAGAAATCCATATTAATCAGGGGATTCGGACTCATCTGTGCTTGACTGCCGGTTTTATATATGGCTCCTGTGATATGGTGTAGTACTTGTGTAGACGAAAGATAGAGGGAACCAAAGCCTTCAGCAAGATTGTATAAGTTTTAAATACACTTGTTATCAAGTATGAAGCAATACACACCTTAAAATACTGAATCGTCTCTACTGGATTCTCCGTAATATCGAAAGGCCCGTAGCTCGATATATACGCCAGTCTGAGTTCGCCGCGCCGGCGTCGAGCCCTTTCGAACTAAGGCCAGGCAATTTAGGCATGGAAAAAGGCCATGTTGCCACGCAATATCAATATCCAAGTGAATGGATTTGAGAGTCTATGAAGATCCTTGCCATAGCTTCGCTTATACATACCCCAATACTAGAGATCCGGACGCCCTCAGCCAAACTATTACACTGGGCGATGGGAAACCTCTAGGGTACACCTCTGAACAGTTTTTCAATTCTTCAAATAGAAAGAAAAGAGCCAGCAAGGCAAGGAACAGCTGGACAGAATCAATAGGTGGCGTCCCTATTCAAGGCTGATCTCAATGGATTGTCAGGACCAATGTGCATCATTGTAAGTAGTAATATTGGCTGGTGAGAACGGTCCCATAAGTATAGAAACCCGAATTCGAAATATTTGGCTGAGTTCTGTACACGTAGATAGGGTTGGATTACCGAGCCCTTGAGAAATGGTACTCTGTATACGCATTATTAGTGGTGATCCTTGGTCGTTAAACTTAGTTGTAATGTAACGCGTCACTGATATCAAACCAAGATTAAACGCCAACCAACCAGTCGTTCGCACCGTACCGAATACTCTCATTCAACTTGAGCATTTTTAAACATAAAACAGATACGTGGTCTTAGGGAATGGCATAGTTTTAACATTTCTCAACTTGAATCAAGTTAAATATTTATATACCTTAGCTGAAGTGCAATAGACCGCAAAGGTGGGCTTGGCTGCGGAATAGGTACAAGAGTACCTACCTGACTGGGCACCCGAGTGGATCCGATAAGGCTCAGCTTGGGTTAAAGGGTCGCAGGCAGGTGGGCGCTGCGACGCGCGTGAATGGTCGATTTCCCCACGCTGTCTCACTATCAACCCCGCCATCGTGGGCCCCATTGAACGCAATTACCACCATGGTCAATTTCACGACTTACATTTAACTACTTCTTCTCCCTTACAGAAAGCAAGAAAAAAAAAAAGGTTGCCTAGTAGTTGCTACGTGCTACTGAACTATTCTTACACCTATAAATGTTATTCGAGGTTTAGTGTATGCTTGCTCTGCTTATATATACGTAGATTACGTACAATTACCCACCTGCATGTGTGCTGTATAATTCATGCAGGACTACACTAATAACTTGAAGCCTTACGGGAGCTACTTGGTCGGTACAATAGCGCCCGTGCCAGATCATCGGGCTTGGGGAATGGTCATTCTTGCCTTCGTCTGCCTGCCTTCTTTCCTGTAAGCCTGCCTGACTGAACCACTAATCAAAGCTAAAAGCACCATTTCACTTCCACCTATTCCCATTCATACTCGCCCACAAAGTCTCCGCTAAACCCCTCCTGCTTATCTGTGCTGGTCTTGGTCACCAGGCAGCCCGCCACTCAACAACTACCATCGCGTTTGACGTAAGACACCCTAACTTATCTACCCATGTACCTAGGTGGGTAACCTTACTTACCTATCCACCTGCCTTGAAGCACATCCTCTCTTCCGAAGCTGCGAAGGTTGAAGGTTGTGCACGATATCTGAGTTTACCTACCTGTATTACTATCACATTATCGTACGCAACCGCTCTTCGGACTATTATCTTGTCTGTCGTTTGTTTCTTACCTCTGCCCTGCCCGTGCTATATACCGCCAGTGGCATTCCGTCCCCGCTGCTCCCGACTCACTCGGACTCGACTCGGACTCACGCATACCAAGTAGCACGAACCAGCAGCCGGTGCGGTGCCAGGGTCCTTCTGAGAGCCAGTTACATACGTAGACGCTACTGGGGACTACATATTCGGCTTCGTTCATTCTCAGGTAAGCCATGGCCCATTTGAACTCTAAAGTCTTGTTGTTGCGGTCTTGGACCTTGGACCTTGGACCCTCGGGCCTTGCACTTTGGGTACCTCGAGGTACATGGCTATGCTTTCTCCTCCCCCAAACAGCGGCCCCCCTCCATCCTCCATCCCTCCCCTTCACCCCTCCTTCCCACCTAAAACACCAGGCAGCACACCTTATCCATCTGCAACCATCAGCTATCCAGGTATTCCTTTTCCACCACCAAACCAAAAACCACAACTTGCAACTACAACTGCAACCACCATATTTCTCATATCTATTTCCGCACACAGGCACCATCAGAACTGAGTCTCAGTCCCAACGCACACTAGATCCCTATCAACCACATCATTGCTGTAGCTCCTCTGTAAGCCGTGTCTACCGTCTCATCCCCATCTAGCCTGCATTCCAAATCGCAGACCCCGCCTATTGTGTGTCTTATACCTTGCCCAGCCTGCTCACCTTGACTTTGAGCAGTGCGTCTATCACCATGCTGCGTATTTAGCAGGTAGCTTGGACTGGCCTCAAGTGTGCAACAGCTCATTCATTCCGGAGAACATTCTCTTGTCACCTGTGCCGTACCTGTGCTACTTGGCTAACCGTTCCTCACTAATAGAAGAAGTCCAGCCTCCAGCGACATACCCTCGACCTCGACCTCTATCACTGTTCTTGTAACACATCCCAAGCCTAGAGCTCGTCATCCTTCGTTTGCTTAGCCGGACCTGCGGTAAGCTCGAGGTATGACGTGATATGCCTACGGTTTCCTCTTTTGTCACGTTATGGAACAGTCTGGGTCACTCGGTAACCAACTGAGATCTGTTCGACCACCACAACCGCAGTCACTACCGCAGTCTTCCTCCTCCACTTCCCCCCACTCTACCCCCCGAATCGCCAACAGCGAGCCCAGTCCCGAGCCTCCTTACACTGAGGAGCTGTCAGACTCTGTACTTTCTCTTCGGTTCCCGAGGCCGGCAGGAAACCGCCAGTTATCGAATTGGATATCTTCCAGTTCGCCCGACATAATGCAACCAGGGAGCGTCCCAGACGTAGATCCCAGCTTGACCGAGCTGGGATACGATATTATCGGAACAGACGGAGAGAGCCAAGCCGAGTCCGTGGCAAGCTCCTTCGACTACCAGAAATCCGAAGACATCCAAAGCCTTGCCGGCACAGACGTCGATACCGATTCATCCGATGACGAGGATAACACTTTGCATGAGACCACTATATCCGATGCCACCATTGTTGAGCATGTCGAGCATCCCGAGGACACGATTGCTGCCGAGACGGAGGAAACCCTAGATATGGTGAACCGAAGCTTAGAGAGCCCCACGAGCTTATCTTTATCCAACTTTTCCCCCTTCACGTCTGTATCATACTTAGACCATCTCCGGACTCACGAACCATCTGCAGTCATCCGGGGTCAGCCGTCCGCTGGGGAGGATAAATCGCTCATGGAGCAAGCGGCGTTGACGGGACCCTTGACTGTAGAAGAGTTAGATTACTCGGACCCTCTTCCGCCCAAGAAGCCTCGAGATCGCAGAATCCTTCAAATGGCCATCACATATCTTCATGAAAAGCGACGAGTCCTGGCCGTACTGTCAAGTCTCTTCCTTATCTATAGCCTCGCCCTGGGCACCAAGTTCCTATTATCGAGTTCGTCAGCACCCAGAGAGTTGTCAACGGTTCCAGTGGCGTCAGTCCCCATCATCGTTCCCTCGATTTCTGCTAAAACAACGTATTCCGTCACCACTCCTACGCCGACAAGTTCGCAGGCGCCCAATGCCCTTCAGACCGCCAGCTCCTCTAATGGCCTCATGTTCATCCCGTTCGGGAAAGACAACACCCAGACGAGCGTTGCCACGATTCCCTTGTCGACAGCTGTCTGCTCAGCAGAGCTATCTGGCCGAGACGAAATCATCATTAAGATTCCCCAGAGCATCAAGTCTTCCTGGCTAGCAAAGGATGCCATTTTGATTGCAGTGAGCCGTGGTCTTCAAGACATCCCTACCAAGGTGTCTTCTGTCGACGAGGGCTTCCTCATCCAGGTGCCGTTGAAAGAGGCACATGGCGTGCTAGCTGTGACAATTGCGACGACTCACAAGCCTCATATCAACGAGTCCTTCCGTATTAACTTTGGTACCTACCGATTCACAGAAGCACTCGATGCCGGCAAGCAGCTTGTCCGTGGGTTTGCACAGAAAGTCGTCGACACCGTGAATGGGACAACGTCATGGGTCGAGGATACCTACATTCCTGCCCTAGATGTCGTGTCAAAGCAAGTCTGCGGTCAGACAGCATCGGTCTCGGAATCTGTTCTACATGGCCTCCAAGAGGCTACAGACACTATTCTCGCAATTCCGAATCGCGTCATTGCTCAGATTCAACATTCTCTCGACACCAGGGCGATTCGCCGCCGGGTTAGCCAGTTACAGCTCGAATTGGCACGCGAAAAGGATAATGTCCGCGATGAGCTAGGCATGGCGATGCTGAGGAGCCGGGTCAACTCTCGACTGTTATGGCTAAAGTTGCAAGGGAAGACCGAGGAGCACGGGCGGTATTTGAGCAAGGTCGAGGTCTTCCTGAAGGAGGAGCGTGCCCGGATCGAGTTGGCTAGGGCTGAAAGGACCGCGCGCACCAAGAAGCAGATCCGGGCTTGGCACGAGCGGGACCGCCCCGTCGCATCAAAGGGACAGTTCTGGAGTACTATGGGGGCATGGGCGGGGCTCGGAGTGTAGTAGGTATCTGCATGGCGCCATTATACCACATTGTTCTGTTAGGTCCGGGTGGGAAGGAAGTTTGGCGTTGGGCGGGTTTTCTCGTGTTTTCATTCTCTTCTGCTGTTCCCATCATCGATGCCCTCATGCCCTCATGCCCCTCCCCTACTCATCTCCCTCTGATACCATGCCAAGGCGAGTCGATGGCTGGCGACTACGTACATGTAGTACGGGTGAAGCCGGCGGTTTCCGTCTTGCTGCCGTTTATCGTTGCTTTATTTGTAGCGAGCATAGAGGCCGAGATCAAGCGGGCATCAGTAGGGACATTCAGCAGGGGGGTGTGCCGTCTCTTATTAGCCGCGGTGTCGACATGGTAGCACCTAGGAAAAGGCAAGAGACACACATGTCAGACAATGTATCTAACAAGGTCGCCAAGTGGTGGACTCGGCGAATTACACGCTTTAGACGAGGTCAATAGTCATTCTACATGCACAGAAGGCCTCTCTTATCATGTAATATGCATGCATACCGCAATTAGGTACACCGAGCTAATATATCATAACTCTGCTCTCAAGTAATAACTGTCTGTACAGCTACCGTTGTGTCCTAGGTAATTCTGATAATTGCTAGTCTCAATGGGCGGAATATAATGATTGACCAGTGTGAATATATACGTCTTGCTGCTTCAAATTAATTCTGTTGCGTATGGTACATGCGGAGTAACCAGTACTGAGTACCTCCTGCGATAAGAGATAAGGCTAGCGCGGATGCGGTCAATCTGGGGAATCAGAGCATGCCGGCTGTGGATCCAAGCGACAAGCCTCGCCGCCTCGCCGTAACGCCTGCCTACCAAGTCTGCCTGTTACTGGGTTAGGTATCTACCTAGGTACACAGTAAGATACGGTACTGTAGGTTAGGGTGCCTCAAGTTATGTAATTGTCTATCTCCAGTCGCAACATCAAGCAACATCAATCGTCCAGAATAAACACGGCGAACCCACGTCACCACTTCATCGAGGCATCGTACTGCGCCTGCGACTCTCCCACAGCGAATTGCGCATGGGCTTAATCCCATCGCCGACCGCATCGCCCATCATAAAATACACCAACCAACCAACCAACCAACCATATCAAGAACCTGATTGCTCAAGATGGCGACCGCCGCCGATGCGCGGAAAGGTACGTATCGCTTGCCCACCCCCTCACTCCTCACTCGGTCAAGCCAGCCATCGAGTCATCGGCTCGTCTCTCGTATATTCTCGCTAATGCGCGCCTCTGCGCCCTATCTGCACAGGTCTCGACGATGAGGGCACCATCAACGTCGCCTCGAAGAAGGCCACCAAGGCCAAGCCGGTTGCCTTTCTGAAGATGAAGAGGGCTGTACCAAAGAACACGAAACCGGGCAACTGGAAGGATGGGAATGTTGCCGACGGTATGTTGCCCATTTGTTGCGATGGACCACTATTGATCCGTTAATGGCAACCAATGAATGTACTAACCCCAGTCTCCTCATCCTAGACGAGAAGAAGGCCAAGCGCACCACCAGTCCCGCGAACACCACCGCCGCGCCGTCGCCCAACCCTCAAGTCAACCAGCTCGACGAAGGCTCTTACGAGACATTCTTGAACAGCCGCCCACTTGAGGACGGCCTGAACCTGCAGCAGTGCAAGCTTTGCAAGAAGGGCGTCATCAAGAACGCCGCCAAGGCCCACATCGACAACTGCATGAAGATCAAGAAAGAGAAGGCACAGCGCAAGAAGGAGGCCCGCGAAGCCCGCGAGCGTGCCAAGGAACAGGCCCGCGAGGAGGAGGCGCGCAAAGCCGATGGCGACGGCGACACCAAGATGAATGATGACAGCGATGACGACGATGACGGCGACAAGAAGGCGAACGGCAAGGCCTCGAAGAAGGTCGGCGGTAAGAAGCCCGATGGGGAGCTCAAGGGCAAGAAGCGCAAAGCCGATGCCGCTGCCGGCGACGGGCCCAAGAATAAGAAGAAGAAGGAAGAACCCAAACCCAAGGTGCCTAAACCAAAAGGTATTGTACTGATGTTCTATTTACTATTATCTGCCTGGCTCTATGCTGCCAGTGATCTGTACTGACCATGGCTCTTACACGTAGGCCCTGTCGATGTCGAGAAGCAGTGTGGTGTTTTACTGCCAAACGGACAACCGTGTGCGCGTTCCCTTACTTGCAAGAGCCATAGTATGGGCGCCAAGCGAGCCGTGGCAGGCCGTTCTCTCCCTTACGACATGCTACTCGCCGCCTACCAAAAGAAGAACCAAGCCAAGCAACAAAGTAAGTCCCCAAAGACTCCCATGACAGTGGAATGGAGAGCATGGCTAGCATACTGACGAACGTGAGCAGAATTGGCATTGGATGCGAATGCGCCTGTCGAGGAGGACGACGAGGCGAATGGAGGGCCAGTGGATTCAGACGAAGAGACGGCAGCAGTCATGAGCGCACTATCTCGATGGAACCCGCAACCCGTCCTACCACAACCCATCTTCACGCCCATCAGACGCACATACCAGCTGGCACGACTCCGCGAACAGTTACAGACGGCCACTAATGGTGGACGAACTAACATCTTCAAGGTAGTGGGGCTGGGTGTGCAGAGACTGGCCGTGAACCCAGACGGCATGGATCTGGACGCGCCCGGCGAACCGGATGTATCCGCCACCGCTATGGCGGCACGGAGATCCTCGAGCTTTGGCGGCATGCAGGCGGCTTCGCGGCAGCAGTCTGTCAGTAGCCGGGCCTAGTGTCGTTCCCGTCAGGGAGCGGGTGGATACCTATTTACTTACCCACCTATATGGAAGATGGCGTTTAGTTACAGGGAACTTCTTCTTCTTCTTCTTTCCCGGAAATCCACCAATTGGCAGGGGTATCATCATCATCATTCATCATTGTATAATGGACGGAATTGGGTGTAACGGCATGGCGTTTTTCTCAGGCATATACCAATATCTCCTTCACACACATCACTTATGGGGGCTCTTTTCATTGCATTACGGTTTGGTTTGGCGTTTTCCACGACCATGTGGCACGGTTTAGCGTCCTTTTTTCTTACTTTTTATTTTATGAGTTATGTACAGATTGATTAGGGCTGGGTTGGATTATGTTGGGTCCAGGGGATCTTCGACACAACAACACACACACACACACACAGAGATGCTGACGCATGAGGAGATATATACACATATGTATATATCAGCTTTCTTTGATTTTGTTTAGTTTGTATGTATGTATGTATAGCATTACAGCATGATAGGGCAGAGAGGGATATAAGTAGATACCTGTCTGTATCTGTCATGGGAGGGATGGACTTCTGTCTAGATACTTGTCTGCTGCCTGGACATAGCGACCTGGACATATCGACCTGGACATATCTACCAGATCATTTGAAATGAGTCTATCTAAGTCTAGGTCAATACTTAAACACATATGATCTATCCCACTGGTTCAAGACACGGATGTCGGAATACACTCCATGCTTTTTTACCACGTGTCGCTGCCTAAGTCAGTGGTGACATTGTTCTTGCTCGAGACGATAATTGGTGCGTGCCTTGATTGTGAGATACGATGTTGTGTTTGTTGTCTACGGAAGGAATCACATATTTAATTCTCCTGCGGCGTTTATTAATTAATCAAGGAATATTTAGCAATTACCTATAAGCTTGGTATCATCGTTAATAAACATACGTCTTATAGAAACCCCAAGATTAAAGTATTGAAGACCATACATACCTCGATATAAACGTAAACATATCTCTCTCTTGCTATTCTCTCCATGGTTTAAAAGTTGATACAAAAGATCAAATACTAGTAGTGTATATGACTCGTGTCTTACTATTGATTGGCTTGATCGAGGCATGGTGTTTGATGTAGATAAAGTTATTTATATTATAATACCCAAACACGTTTATCTTGCCGCATGTGACCGTATTACTGCTAACACCCACTCACGCCGCCTTCTTTAGTTTAGGCAAAGCCTGGCACTCAATACATGCCAGGTTCTAGGTAAGTATGCAGGAGGCTAGTAAGGTCTTTTAAGTGGGAATACAGTAGATATTTAGCTATATAAAGGTCTGAGGCTCCCTTAATTACCTGTTAGGAAAAGACTCGGGAATTAATAATAATATTGAGTCTTAACCCCTACCTACCTTTGGCCTCGCTGCGACCTACTACTTAGTAGCTTAACTTCACTGTAGATACAACCAATATCCTGACAATATTACAGCAGTTCTCATAAGAAAGGCATACGTTACATTAACATCGAAAATGTTGAAATCAACCTAATAACGCTCATACGCATGTATTCGCATAGTTTTAGAAGACGATCATTAGAATCCCTGGAGCTACGAAACGTTTCCGTAATCCATTCATGAAGATGGTTAGTCAGTCCTCTGCTATAATCTGTGAATAATAACTAGCCTGTGATGACACACATCTTGTGCTCTTTTAAGCTGTGAAAAAAGATACACAGAGAATCTAGGTTTATAATAGCAGTTTGACTTGTATCGGATCTGTATCTCTGAAGACCTAGTAGGCGCGACAAAATCATTCGGAACTACCCCAAGCTCCGAGGTCGTCTAGTCTACCTATCCGTGGGACCCCTTTTTTGGAGCATACTGTTGCTTAAGTTCTTTTTAGGTCATATTACTGTCCAAGATTCCAGCAGTCTGTTACAAGCACTGGATTATAGTGTTATAATAAAACAGTGGCTACGTTTTAGTACTATAATCTACGGTTGCCCTACTTGTAATCGCAAATACGTTTTCAATTTACGAAGTTTGAACGATTTTGTATTTTTATTTTTAATATTGCTGTAATATTGTTTCTAGCTATAACAGAGCCTTTAATCTAACATCGTACAGTTTAAAAGGTTAAGACTAAAGTGTTTTTGGCCGTGCGATGATAGTATAATTACTTTGGCCAAGGTCTGCAACCGTTATATCACGTTAGAACCAGCACGTTAAAAAACCGGGTTCCCCCCCATAGGTAGTGTAGTTATATACTTAGAATCAACATCAAAAATTGCGTTGCATATGAGTGGGTGGGCGAATAAAGAGGTAGGAGGGTCAGGTCGAATAAGAAAAGAAGCAAAACGTACAACACCAGGGATTCGCTGGTCGTCACCGACCCAACTACTAATCTGGCGGTATGTAGCTTAGCTATGGGGGAGCGGACGGGACCCCGCGTTTTCTACATCCTATGGTCGTACGTGACATGTTAAGCTGGAAGTTTAGTATATATTCACATTACTGATGCCGTCGTTGAAGGTTACCAATCAGCATGATTCATGCATGGTTATGGGGGCAAGAGACACTGTAAACCCCTGTCTGTTATATTCGACTGCCTAGCTAAATAGGTAGATACTAGAAGATTGTAAACTTTAGCAGAGAAGTAGGAAAAAGACGAACATCTTTTTTGTAAGAGGGTAAATCTTGAGCATCAGACTCGACATTTAGCAATCTCATTCAAAACCATCCGAAGAAAATCTGCCTCAAGCCCAATTTCCGGGTCTTCGCCACTATACTTTCCAGTATACGTTTCCTCTTCTTCTTCTTCAACTTCTTCCTGCTTACGCTTGCGCCGTTGCTTTGGTACATCCTGGCGTAGTCCCTCCAGGCAGTGAACTACTGCATCCCTGTAAATGTCACCAACGTGACCGCTCAGCACTGTCCTTGCCGCCTCAACCACCCGACGTGCTATACTGTATATGCCTTCGTAATCTTTGTGGAATACGTCCACGGGTTCCCAGAAAGCTATCTCAGACAGAATGATTCCTATACTGTATATGTCATCAGAGCGACGATATCGTCTTGGTTTCACACTGAAATCAGGGTGTACATATAAACTTCCCTTATATAGTTCATTAACTAGCGGCATACCTTCTGACTCTCCTCCTCGAATGCCAGGCGCTTCTAGATCCATATACCATTGATCATCTGGCCTTGAGTACTGGAGGCCTATCAGAAAGGGCTCCTCGAAGCGTAGAGTTCCTGTAGTCTTATCGTAAAAGAAGACGACATGGTGGCTGCTCAGATTTCGATGTAGCCATTGGCTGCATTGTAGTTGGTACAAGGCGGTAGCCAGTTGCCTTGCTAGCTGGAACCTGGCGCTAAGGCTGGGTCTGAGTCTGGGGTCGTTACTTTCGAAAGAATCCTTTAAGAGTTCGTAAAGGGGTACTGGCTGCTTGCGCCCATCAGCCCAGTCTGGTATTTTAGACACCAAACCGATTATTGGGGTGGGCTGGTCTTCTTCTTGAACTCGACCTGTGCTACGGCAATAGCCCAAGCAGTCGAGGACCCGATAGTCGGCTGCGTTGGGCGCATTGCTAGTCTCATGGAGAAGTTGAACAAGCTCCTTTCTCCTTTCCGCAAGCTGCCACTCCGAGACACCAATTCCAAATGTAGTTGGTACGGGTTGGCGCCATTCTACCAAGACATGAAACTTCTGGTTGTTGTCAGAATCGAAAACGACGATGCCGCTAGGCCAGAGAAGATCTGTAGCAGCCCTCGTTGGAACATTGATGATTCGAAGATTTTTAACTGGGATCTCGGAGTCCGACGATGGTCTAAGATCATGTGCGCTAAATGGGGAAAAATCTGGGAATTCCATTTGAACACAGCGGTATTTCACCTTCGCAGTCGCCAGCAAAGCAGGATATTGTTCCAAATAGGTCATACCCGTATTTACGCTGCCAGCCACGACGGAGCGCCGATCTAATACCTTCAAGAAGCTATCGAGCTCTGCTGTAGTTTGATACTCTGGGAGTACACCGGATAGCAGAGCCTTCTGAACCCGGGTTCTCTGAGGGAGCGACAGTACATTCTCTAAGCCATCATTGAGTGCTTTCAATGTATTTAATAGGTCATCAACCATTTTCTCATCGTTGAACATCATAGCCAGATGCTTCGAAAAATCCTTTGACTGGTCCACCAACTTGCGGATAGCTTCAGGTTTGGGACTTGAGTTCTCCGCATCAGGCACCACCAACCTGTATTTTTTGGCTGATTTATCGAATTCTTGTAGCTCGCACGTGATGGATTTCAGGACCTCTTGAACAAGGCCTCCTATTTTCTCGACTTGTAGTATATCATTGAGTTCGGCCACGACCTCGGACTTGATGGTGCCTTCATTTTTGGGGTTGCCAGTCTCTGCGTCTAGAAATCCAAGCACAAGACCCCAAGCCTCGAAGCGTGCGCGCTCGATGCGCATTAGAACGCTCCATTTGGGACGTTTTGAGTTAACATCTATCGCCTTCGTGATTTTTTGATATGCCTTAAAGGCAGTTGTGAAGAATCCTATCGACGCGCTGGCGATATCCATGTCTGGGCTAAGCGTCTGATCGAGGGCAATAAGAGTTTATTTGAACTGGGTAAACGTATTTTAAAGAGGAGTGCTCACGTATATGTTCAAAGAAGAAGGTGAAATAAGTGGGAGTTCAGCTCCCCAGTCCCAGCTGTACAGCCACGTTATATTGCTACGCTATATTGCTACGCTACAAAACTGTATCACGTTAAGAGCCTATGTTTCGTAAGTATTCATTAGGCAGAATTTTGCTCAGAGAGGAAGATGTGCACATTTCAACATACCACGGCCCTCAAATTACAAATCAAGCACTGATTCGGTCGCTGCAGATGATTGGCCTCTGCCAAGGACATGAGGATATTCTTTACCTTTTGATCCGACGCCTCCGGGACCCCAGTAGACCTTCGGTTCTTCGGGCATCTATATCAGCTATCGGACGAAAGGATATCTGAGCAAGCGTCAGTGAACAGACGGGACGCACCGCATTCAGCCTTACCCTTTGTCACGTTGCTGAATAGACATATGATCTTAGCTCTTAGCTACCTTGGGAGGCATCGGCAACTTAGGACTTACAGGTGTGTTCGTGCTTAGAGGCGATAGGGACATAGAATAGGTCTTCTTTTCCTCACATCCTACGGGTAGTTGTTGGGTTTCGGGGAGCTACACAGCCAATAGAGGTCAATTCATCTTGTTAGATCAACTATATAAATGTCAAGATGGGAGGAAGAACATTCTCTATAAACAGTAATATCCCTTATGTATCCAGTCCATTCCCTCAACCTAGCTACCCGAAAGAAGAAAGGGGGATTCTGTGAGAGACTTCCCTACTATCCCTGTTTTCTTGATTTGAAGTTAACTCCAAGACATCTCTTCGTTAAGCTGACACCGATCAAATAGATATGCCCTCACAGTTTTACCGCTCTGAAAAACAGGTAAGCCAATTTCTTAGATAACAATGGTGAAAGAAACGGTAATTCGCATCCATCTCAATCACATAACGAAGGCCACGACGTTACGCAGTGTGTGAGTGAGGACACACACCATGGAGGAAATGGGATTTAATAAAAGCAACGAAAAATAAACGGGGTAACCGATTAAATAATGCTTTCGATTCCGATTACTGCTCATATGCACCTTACCTCTTGGCAAGGTTTGTTAAGCCCAAGTATCGCGTGATAAATAAGTTGTCAGCATTTTGGGCAACTTGCAACGGCTCTGCAGCTTTTGTTTTTTTTTTATTTTCGTTGGGTTAAGTATTTCAATTTCCCCAGATAACCTGCAACCCTAGACCCTGGAGTAGCTAACTAGTCTAGTACATGCATAGATAAGTGAGCGAGTGGGTCGGTCAACTGATGACGTCGCTGTATTATATTTCATTCAAGAACGAGCCTCGGTTGATGATTCCATGTGCCTAGTGTATACCCAATGCCATCATCAAAATCCCCAGTTGTAAAACAAATAAATTCTACATTGTACATTTACAAGACAGTGCATTACTGTTTTCCCCTGATACCTAATAGCGGCAATTATTTCCATTGTCTTCTTCTGATCACCCATCCACCCACCCTTCTACAAACTCGTCTAGACCAATTATCCAAAACATCCAATAACACGGCGACAGCTAGCTAGTCAGGGCGAACAAAGAACAACACAGCACACACCCTCACAACCCAACTTGAACTTGAACCGAGTTATTCCGGCAGCTCTGCATTCTCCAACCACCTTACGCAAACCAAGAAAAGTGAATTGGCGCTTTCGCAAGACGAGCCACACACACTCACTTACACGAAGAGGAGTTCCAGTTAGATTGAGTAGCATCAAGACGGGTATTCAAGACCACACATTCACATAACATTCACACATACTGCAGAGTGATAGACAACTGGATTGCCACAACTCCACACGCACCGTTACTATTTTTGTAATTGGTCACACGTGTAGTTGGCCCTCTCTCTATTCAATCAACAACTAGTATAAGTCGACCTCAAATTCAAGAGAGAGAGAGAGAGAGAATCCCACCATGCCACCACCATCATCATCATCATCACCCTCCCCAAACGCCAACAGCATCCTCCCAGCTCTCCACCACGCCTCATCAGGTTCCCTCGGCACATTAATCTCAACATGCAGTCTGTATCCCCTGTCCCTAGTAATCGCGCGTCTCCAAGTCCAGCGACAGCTCCGGCAGCGTCGCGGGGACCCTCGTCGCGGACCCGCCGGACCCGGGCCCGCTCCTCCGGAACTAGAAGCCCACCAGGCTCGCGATCCTACCGCTCCTCCTCCTACAATTCCAGCTCCTACTTCTCCTCATCGCGAAGATCATCTCTCCTCTCTAGTAGCCGGCACTCAGGAGACGGAGGCAGAAGAAGCGGTAGCTCGCGACGGTCCTCGACGAGATTCGTTGACACGGCGGCCGCCACCGACGGCCAAGGAGGAGGAGAAGGAGAAGGAGAAGGAGTACGACGGCATCGTCGACGCATTTTCGCGGATCTGGAATTCCGATGGCGATGGCGGGCTGAGAGCGTTCTATACTGGCCTAGCTCAAGGTGAGTTACAACAATACATCTTTTCTCCAAACCCATTCTAGACCCGTAACCTTTATAAGATTTCGCGGTGCAAAATAAGGGCTATTGCTGACTGACTCCTGGTGTACCAGATGCAACCAAATCTGTCTTGGACTCTTTCCTCTTCTTTCTCTTCTATGAGTGGTTCCGCTCCCTCCGTCTGCGATCCCGCCGTCGGGCCGGACGCACGAGTAGAAGACTAGGCGTAGTCGAGGAGCTAGCAGTCGGGATGGCAGCAGGCGCCTGCTCGCGCAGCTTCACGACACCTATCGCGAACGTAGTGACGCGCAAGCAGACATCATCACTGCTGGACGCTAACAGCGCCCCCGGCGTCCGCGAAATCATGCGCCAGATACGGGCGGAGAGGGGTATCGCGGGCTTCTGGTCCGGGTACTCGGCGAGCCTGGTGCTGACGCTGAACCCGAGCCTCACATTCTTCCTCCAGGAGATCCTGAAGACAACCTTTGCCGACCAGACATACGACGATCCGGGGCCGAGACTGACTTTTCTGTTTGCGGCGACGAGTAAGGCGATTTCGAGCTTCGTCACGTATCCTTTCCAGATCGCCAAGACGAGGCTGCAGGCTGGCATACCCTTGGATTCGGACGAGAAGCAACTAGACTCGAAGTCTGAGGACGATGCTGAAGAGAAGTCCGGGCCAGTCCGCGCCGTAAAAGCGATCGCTCAACGAAGCATATTTGGCACGGTAGCTCAAATTATTCAGACCGAAGGAATCGGTTCTTTGTATGATGGTGTTGGCGCCGAGTTGCTGAAAGGGTTCTTCAGTCATGGTACAACCATGGTCGCCAAAGACGCGGTGCACAAACTCTTGTTTAAGCTGTACATTTTCGCCCTGGGAGTTTTGGCGGAGATTCGGAAACAAAACCCTCGGGCGACAGCCGCGCGGCGAGTGGCCCTGTTCCGGTTACTTCAGCGTCGTATCGGCGGGACCCTAGCTGGCAAAAGGTCGAGTTAAGAGTCATTAATATTTCCTTTTTGCATAGCCTGGCGCGATGGTGTTAACGGCGGTCTCAAATTTCACTTGATGCAATATATATAACCATGTACATAGAATTAATCCGGGCAGAAGAAGCTGATATGAGGGTCGGGTTGGTGAAAACTTACAGCAGAGCTGTACACATGTATCTTATCTAGCGTTTTGAGACCTCGTCTAGGTCCAAGATGGTATAAAGGCTGGCGCAAGTCATTACGGTCCCCGGCCTGGGACCTCGAGTTGAATTCCATGTAATATCGTTTGAGCGGTTCAACATTGAAATGCGGCAACGCCGTTCTTGCGAACCTGGTTGGCGCCACCAGCCGAGTAGCCCGTGCCCTCGCTCCTGAGCTCGACTAAGCCTGGCCGTATCCTGTCCTTGTCCTTCTTCTTCCCTTTATTGCCTTCCTCGTGACCGCGACTCCCGCGATCCGTGAGGTCGGTGTCGCAGACGTAGCATCTAAGCGCATGGTCCGTGGCGTGTGGATCATGATGATTTGACATCATGAACTTGCCGACACAACTTCCACACAGCACGTGTCCGCAAGGTTTCGCTAACGTGGCTTTCGACGAATTTGACAACCCTTTCTTGCACGATGGACATATGCGCACCGTCTTGCTCTGCTTGTCGCCATCCTCGGTAGTAAAATGAACACTAACTAGCGTGTGGAGCGAATACATATGCGGCTTGTCCTCAGGCGACGCAGGACATATGGGATTCGTCTTAGTCTTCTTGACGACCTCGTGGAGAGCCTCGCGGGTATTACTGGATGGCGTGATGGATGGCACCCAGAAAGAAGGCAGGGTAGGCAGCGCAGCCTTCTCATCATCGATAGCTTTTCGGGCCTTGGCTCGATCGTCAGCGGCGATGCGCTTGACTTCGTCCTCGTCAATTTCGAACTTGCGCTTTCTTTGGCGATCACCACCCTCAACAACAGAAGAAGATCCCTCTCTATCGCGCCCCTGCTCCTCAGATGTTGTTGACTTAGACCGCACGTCGAGGCCATTCTGCGTCATCTCGAACTCGCGGACCGCCCTCTCCTGCGCCTCGGCGTCCAGCCTCGCCTGCTGTTCGCGCGCCTCGCGGTCCTCTAACTCCTTTACCTTCTCCAGCCTCTTGATCTCCTTCTTCTGCGCGAGGATGTTGCTGAGGGCGCACTCGCGACAGAAGATGTCGCCGTGGACGCAGGATACGGGGTCGATGGCCGTCTCGAGACACAAGTGACAGGCGGAGAAGGGGAGGAAGCTCTCTCGCGTGAGACGGGCGGATGTCGAGGTCCAAGACTTGCGCGCTAGCTCCCGCTCGTACGAGGTGAAGACGGCGCGGGACGTGTTCCGTTTGCCTGTTGCAGCTTTCTGTTAGCAGGGAATCATCGTTGGTTGTTACGTATGTATAGACGGGATGGGCGTGATGAAGAACGTACTGTGAGACATGGTGGCGGAGAATTGAGTTGGTAGAGGGAAGAGGAAGAGGTGCCCAGTCGGGCGCTGTTGAGATAGTTATGGATATTGGTGGCTAAATGGTCATGATTTGGGTTGATAGGTTGTGCTCCAGTAATTGGAGGTGTGGAATGTTGACGATGTTCTGGGTTACATGTTATTGTTTTGTAGTGGAACTGCCTGTGACGCCGTTACATGCAAATAAAAGATATTTGCATAACCGAGACAGACTGCGCAACCCATGTACCTCCAACGTTACCTGCTACGAGCAGGGGTGTGGCCAAAGTCTTGGCAAAACAACTCTTAACATTTTTAAATGACGAGACGCCCCATTACCGCAGTAACCTTGAGGCTATTTACATCTATAGATGCTCATCACTTCGACATGTAGTTTTTTTCACGCAATCATTATAAGATTTATTTACACTCTCTCCTTGTGTATACTATGTCATTCGTTTTCATTTAAGCAAATTTGTGAGAAGTGAAAGAGTGTGAGAGAGACACTATACTATAGTGGTGAGTTGAGTGGGTGAATGAGTGAGAGAGACCAGAGCTTGTGCTCCTCCCCAGCAATGCCAACAACACCTTCAACCACATCTCACGAGCTGCTCCCAGAGCAGCCAAGCCCGCTCCGGCTCATGACGTCGTCTATGACCATGGGCCTGACGGCGGCACTATCACGCATGTTCATATATGGTCTCAACACAGTCGAAGTCACGGGCCTACAGAGATTTCTAGATATCCTCGACAAGCGGAAAGATGTCGAGGCGAGGCAGAGAGGCCTTCTTACTGGTATGCCCCGAACGTTATATACCATCTAGAACTATGAGACTGCTAACATTGGGCCTCTATCAGTGTGTAATCACATCAGCATGTATGTTTCTCAGCGCATCGTTTATCTACTGTTCGCCCACTATGTTTCGAGTCTAATGAGTTGACTCCTATCACTAGAATGGACGATCCCCTCATGTGGGGAGTGTTACCATTTAAATATGCCTTCAATCCTTCCAACCATCGCTGGGGACTAGGCGCTCACGACATATGTTTCAAAAATGAGTAAGAAGCTCCTCACTCACTACAAGACTTCAGCTAACCCCCTCTCAAGCCTCGGTGCATTCTTTTCCGCCGGCCAGGTTCTACCAACCCATAGAAATCACTACTCACCCCACGGCGGCGTATTCCAGCCTACCATATCCCAAGCCATCAGACTCCTCTCATCCCAGCCCTTCGTGAAACCCACTCCTGCTCCCGCCGCAGACAGGGCATCAGCAGCAACAGATGAAGTATCCATCCCAGGATATCCCCCCATCAACGCACACAACCGCTACAGCTGGGTCCACGTATTCCCCGAAGCCTGTGTACACCAACACCCAAGGATGTTCATGCGCTACTTCAAATGGGGGGTATCCCGCCTAATCCTCGAAAGCGAGCCCATGCCCGACGTATTACCGATCTTCATCGACGGCACGCACCGGATAATGGCCGAAGACAGGACCTGGCCACGCTTCCTGCCTCGTTTCGGCGTGAAGTTCCGCGTCGCCTTCGGCGAGCCCGTCGACGGAGAAAAGACTTTCGGAGATCTGCGCGCGCAGTGGCAGGAATTGGTGCGACAGCAGAAAGAGGCGAAGGTGCCACGTGTTATGGGAGAACTGTCCGACGAGCTCAAGTATGGGGAGAAGGCCGTGCAACTGAGGATCGAGGTTGCCAGGAGAGTCCGCGAGGAGGTGTTGAAAGTTAGGAGAGGTATGGGGTATCCGGATGAGGAACCACCCGGATACGAGCTGGCTGAGACGTGGGCGAGGGAACCTGGGAATGACAAGTTCAAGAGTAATGTCGACGATAGTTTAATCAATAGGAGACAATAATACTAGTCGAGTGAATATTAAAACAAGATGGGTTAGTGAAAGGCGTCGCTTCGAGAATCGAGAAAGGTATGTTCGTCCCCCTATCTACAGGCCTTTCTCGAGGAAAACACGCTATTCAAATAACGTTGTCTGAGACGGGACAGCGAAATGACAGAAACAGAAATAGAAGTGCTTTGCTCATTAGGAAGCCTTTCTGCTCACAACCTGTAAATGCTACATAAAAAAGTCTACGACAAGCCCTCAGCCGACACCAAAACGCCTCCTCCGTTTGCCTAGCCCCAATAAAATAGGTGATTCCGTGCAAAAGTCGCTCCAGACAAACAGAAAGCATTCTTTCAAGTGATTACTACGCAGACTTCGTCCTACAAAAGCAGCTCTACTAGAAATAAGAAGAGCCGACGTCATAGCCTCCGCCACGACTTCCAAATGCGATGCCACTGCTTCGAAAAGAAAAACAGATATCCCTAGGTGCTCGGATGGTTATACCTCTAATATCCCGCATCGTATGTACCTTGAGGGGGCACCGCCTGTGGCGCGTAGGCTCTAGCCTGCGGATGCATGGTCGGCTGTTGTTGCTGCTGCATTTGGTGTTGTTGCATAAGCAGGTCAGAGAACCATGGATGCTGCAATGCATCATGGGCACTGATGCGATTCTCCGGACGAAGGACAAGCATTCGACTCAAGAGGTCGATACCGAGATGGTCAATCTGTGGTAATATCACGCGGAGGTCCTGGGTTGCGTACATCTGGAAGTTCTGCTTGTATTCGGGGAAGGATGTGATGCCGGGCCACGTACGCTCGGTTGGCGTGCCCATGATGCGAAAGATACGAATAATCTGGTCCTCGTTGGTGGTACCGGGAAATAGAGGCCGACCCGTATACATCTCGGCCATGATGCAGCCGGCCGACCATATGTCGATGCTCGTGTTGTATGTTCTACTGCCCAACAAGACGTCGGGGGCCCGGTACCACAGCGTGACAACTTCGTTGGAAAAGGTATTAACTGGAATGCCGAACGCACGCGCCAGGCCAAAATCTCCCAGTTTCAGGGACCCCTTCCCATTAATCAGGAGGTTCTGGGGCTTCAGATCACGGTGTAGGACGCGGTTCTGGTGGCAGAAGTCGATGCCTTTGAGAAGCTGGAACATGAAGGACTTGATGGTCATGGGCTTTAGTGCGCCTCGTTCGCCGTGGGTGTCCATATACTTCTTGAGATCGCCGTCCATGAACTCAAAGACAAGCATAAGTTTGTTCTCGGTGTGGATAACATCATGGAGGGCGACTATGTTCTCGTGCTTCAGCTCCTTCATGAGGGAAATCTCGCGGATGGCGGTAGAAGGGGTGCCCTCTTCCGAGTCGAGATGGATTTCCTTAAGGGCAACGAGTTCGCCGGTCTGCCTATTACGACCTTTGAACACCTAAAAATGTGTGCACACGTTAGAATTGCCAGAACGTCGTCAGATATCCTCGACAAGCTTTCATGTAGGAGACGTACGGTAGCGTAGGTGCCTTCTCCCAGCTTCTCGAGCTGCTGGAAAGAGCTCGGATGTCGCTTAGCATCCATGGCAGCAAGACAGTCTGCTGGCCAGTAGATTTGAAGGCGTGTAATCGACAGATGATGACAACAAGGATACTCCTCGCAGGTAAATGTAACAGTGAAGATGAGGCCGAATGTTAGGTTGGTATGGAGAGTTGGACGGCACGCCAGGCGCCTAACTAAACCAGAGCAAACAAACAACTAGTTGCAAAGCGTATTTACCAGATAAGTCTGAGACTGAGACAAATATAGTCCCTGGAAGCAATAGTATAGCGTGGGATAGAGTATCTATAAGAAAGTCGTCGTCTAACTGAAGAATGTTGTCTCTGGTCTGGTGTGCTCTGCGCTTGCACGGGAGGGGCAATTTCAGGCTATTGAGATATGCAAATATTGAAGCGCTTTCGAGCGGATGGGCATCTGCACTATCTGGATTTCTAGTGGGGTAAGTACCTTCATCTTGTGGGGTTAGTAAACGCAAGGGTAGGTAGGTACCTCCAACCTGGCTTTCGTCACCCCTTCCGCTTTGTCTTAGGTGGCTACTTGATGGCTAAACAAAGGCCAAAAGCTGCCACGTGCGGCGTTTTAGCAGTTAACTCTTAGCCTGTTGGGCGCAGAGCTCGGCCTGCGGGCTAGCTACCTACTGTATGTATATGCTCTTTTAGTACTAGTAGAGCATGATTATGTGACACTAATAGCTAGGTACCTACCCAATCTGGTGGTGCGGGGTCTGTAAACTCCCCCCCCCCAGTTTACCCCTTCTCAGCGCGTCCTCTATGACCTCCTTGTTCGAACTGTCGTATTATATATCACATGTAGCCACCGGATATCATACGAGTACATGTACATCGGTGCCTCATCAACTTCATTTGTAATTCATCGCTTGATGGCGCATGAGGCATTCCGTTCATGATAACTTCTGCTTTGACCATAACCTTTAATTATACATATTAGCACGCTCTACTACACTACTACACTATAGTCTTTCGTTGAATGTATTCCGTCATTCAAACATCTGTTCCTGCTCCAGACTTATTGCCATCAAGTATTACCCAACTAGCCAAGGCAGTCTTCGGCAGCCCTCATACAAATCGTAAATTGCTGCATGGAGCAGTTCGTTCCTCATCTACTTGGCCATGCGACCTCTGCACGGCGACGACACCTGGGCCACTCGTCAGAGACAGCGCGCCGCCAGACTTAACGACCGGGATGCCCATCTGACCAGTCCTTCGACAGCTAGTAACTACGTATCCTTCTGTATCGCTGACGAGGCGTCACTTGACTCCCATCGGGGCCGGTCCATGTTGCCAACCCACTCCGGGGACCCGAGGAAGCTTCCCGAGCCGTTCCCAACAGGCGACCAGGATCGTCTGGTAGACGACGCAACTCCGTGCTCCCCGCTGTCGAGGGCCTCTTTCCTCTCTCAAAGCTCCGTCTCACTGCTATCGCAGGCCCAGCCGTCATCCCTATCACGCCCCATCACGCCCATGATGCTCGGCTCCTCTTGCGTTAGCTTTACCGGTAGCAGTTCATCATCGAGAAGGAACTCGTTCGCAAGCTCACTGTCTGATGACGCCGTCGGCTACGACCGGGAGTCTGCCGGCGAGCCTGTCTCTGCCCCTAGTATGCTAGACAGCGGCAGCGCTCCGCAGCTCGTTATGCCCAGCATAAATATGCCAAGCCGTCGCCCCTTCACCGAGACCGGCAAGAGCCTCGGGCGCTTGAAGATCCTTCTGGCTGGCGACTCTGGTATGTGCCTTGATCACCTGGAACTACTGCGCTTCTGACCATCCGTACTTTACAGGCGTTGGCAAAACATCTTTAATGAAAGCGATCGTCCAAACCTGCGACCATATCGTACATGTAGACCCGATCTCGCCCGTGAATGAGTCCAGCCAAGCCTCTTCACGACCTGATATCATGTCTGCGTCATCAAAAAGACAGTCGCTGTCAACGACTGCCATTTCCGAGGTCTATGCCAGCACAAAGCCTTACCCTGAATGGTGGCTTGAGCTAGACACACCTTCTGCATCCCACAAACGGAAGAGACGGGACGACCATGTGTTGGAACGCAACATCTGCTTTGTGGATACCCCGGGATATAGCTGTCGGTCGTCGGTATGTTGTGCCGTCTATACTGCCCGAATTGTCGCTAACTCACTAAGGTGATGGAAACGATCATGCCTTGTGTGGACTATGTTGAGTCCCACCTGAGCAAGGTATTGTCGGATGACTTAAGTGAAGCGGATTTGATGAACATGCTAGGAGGCGACGGAGGGTGTCAGGTGGATGTTGTGCTCTACCTTGTCTCACGCAGTAAGTCCTCACACTCGTACTCACAGAGACAAATGTCTAACATCACCAAAGGCCTGAAGCCGGCCGACCTGGAATACATACGGCGTCTCACACTTCTGACGAATGTTATTCCTATTTTATCCCGAGCCGAAGCACTCTCAGAGCAGCAAACCGCAGCATACAAACAGCGAATAGCTACACAGCTCGACAGTGCAGGCATCCGGCCATTTACTTTCACACCTATGGCAGCCCAGGAAAACATAGAACCGTTGATACCGTCCATTCCATACACTGTATCCAGTGCGACAGAATCTGACTACGACACTATGGATGCCAGCCTGCTTATGAGTTCTGATTACTTGCAACCGCTGATACCAACAGATCTGTCCTTCCTTGTAGAGAAGATTTTCAGTGTCGACGGAGCGTCCTGGCTTCGACATTCTGCGGCTAAGAAATACCTACAGTGGCGCGAGTCGGCCCCACGTCGGCCCCGTGACCTGTATAGACCGCTTGCTCCTCCGGTGCCAGACTCTTCGTCGGCGTTGACCCGGCTGTCCCAAGCGCTTACTGTTTATCATAGACCGCAGCAAGGCGATGCAACAGCACAGTTTCAGATGGCAGATTGGGCCGCAGAACTACAGCGGAGCTCTATCAACGAGAGACTACGATACGAAACTCTGTCCCGTGGCGAGCGAGCAGTTTGGCTCACGGAGAAGCTCCATGAATGTGTGCAAGATGGCACCCTGGTAGCGGCAAGCCAGGGAATGGGCACGAACTGTAGTGAGCGAAGAAGAAGAGGAGGACGATATGGGGCGTCCAAGACTCAGCATCATCAGGACCCGCTGGGACTGCTTCAAGTGGCGGCGGACCTGAAAGCGAAGGGATGGAAGGCTGTCGAAGTGCTCAGCAGCCTGGGCCTGGTTGGCCTGGCGTTCTGGATAAGTAGGCACGGATGGCCGACGAAAGCGGTAGAGTTGGTTGACGAGTGGATGGGGTTCTGAGGGTTACCTATAATGGATACGTCGGCGGGCTTGTCGCATCCATCCATGTTCGCTGCACACTCTATAGCTTAATTGATACCAGCATGGCGAACTTTGGGATCTCAAATTTAGTACAGCAATGTGTTGTCGGGAGCCGGCCGTCCCGCTAAATGTGAAAGAACATGGTTGCTGTGACATTTTGTTGCGATTCTGACTTGGAAGGCGTACCTTGTGTACATAGGGATGTTTTACGCCTATCCTTGTACGCCGAAATTGTCACTGCTCTTTTTCACTTTAGTCATGTTAGTATTATCCCTAGGGACTAGTTTCTATTCTTTGCTATAAAAGAAAAGAAGAAAAGGGTAAGATACCTAGGTATCCTATTGTTTGAAATAGTCCCGGTGGAATGAAGGGTACGTGCTAACCTGATTCATGGGTTGCTCCCAAACCGTCGTGAAGGATCCGTATGCGGCTTTTGATTGGGTGGCTCTCCCGATACACGGCCCCACCGGTACTACCGTTGTCGAAGTACATGCGGTACTTGAGTACGTACTTCTATTTTTGTTTGGTTCGCCATTGCCATTGATAGTGTTTGATGCCGTCGTGTCTCTGGTCTTCTCTTTCTCTCCTCTCCACGCAACCAACCGAACCAACAGCAGTTTCTCGCGCGCATCGCATCACACGGGCGACATCGCGTCGAGCTGCGTGGTCAACCCTGGACTCGGTAGTGGGAACCTGGTGTGTTTGTCAACTCATATCCGGCAATAAGTCCACTTTCGCTCACTCACTCCCTCACTCTAAGAGGTTCATTGTCAGCTCCCCAGCAGACTCAGCAGAACGGCCGACGGAATATATCATCATACGGCATACCGGCATACTACACACAGGTCACAACCAGCATACGAATGACATGGCATTACTTGCATTGTAGTCATCTTCCAGTATCATCATAATTGATTAAAACATAACTTCCGACTGACTGGCTTTCGTTCCCACCCTTGTACGCCGATCCCGCGGTATCTCACGATTCACGCCCCGATCACACCGGCTTCCCTTTCGCTCGTCTCGCCGAACAACTGACCTCCAGGACATATTAGCATCTCTCTTCCCCATGGAAAGTACCGAAAAGACTTGGGGCATCACGAAGCCCATATCCTCGGCTCCCCCAACTCCCGCCGAGTCCCATGCCACGGCCTTGCTCCTCGAAGAGCTGAGACGCCAGAACACGTTCGAGACGGCTTCCGAGATCAAGAAAAGGTGCGTGCAAACACCCATACCACTGGTGCTACTTCTTCCCGAGCTCTCCTCTTTCCCCTCCAACGTGTCCATGGCCCCCAGCTGATCCATCGTCTTCTACATTTAATAGAGAAAAGGTTGTCAACGATCTGCAGCGCATCGCCGACGAGTTTGTCCGCAAGGTCGCCCGCGCCAAGGAGCCACACAATGAAGTTCTTATCCGGGACGCGAGGGGCGAGGTCTTCACCTACGGCAGCTATTGCCTAGGCGTTTACGGCCCTGGCTCCGATATCGACACCCTTGTCACGGCTCCGCGCTATGTTACACGCGACGACTACTTCAAATATTTCCCCGACCTGCTGACCGAGATGGCCCCGCCCGGTGCCATCACGAACCTGACCGCCGTTGAGGACGCCTTCGTGCCCATCATCAAGTTTGAGTACTGGGGCATCAGTATCGACTTGATCTTCTCTCGCATCGCCACCTTGACCCAGTTCCCTCCGCACAAGCAGCTAGAGCTGACCAGCAACGAGCATTTGCGCGGCCTCGACGATCGGGAGCTAAGGTCTCTGAACGGAACCCGTGTCACCAAAGAGATCCTCAACCTCGTCCCCGAGCAAAGCACCTTCCGCACCGCGTTACGTGCCATCAAGCTATGGGCCCAGCGTCGTGCCATCTATGCCAACATCATTGGCTTCCCCGGTGGTGTCGTATGGGCCATGATGGTCGCCCGCGTTTGCCAGCTCTACCCGAAAGCTACGAGCGCCACCATCGTTGGCAAGTTTTTCTTAGTCATGAAGGGTTGGCCGTGGCCCATACCTGTGCAGCTCAAACACATGGAAGACGGTCCATTGAACGTGCGTGTATGGAATCCAAAGGTTAGTCTATCCCAGCCACCATATAGCTCCTCTATAGCCGGCCGTGTTGACATTCCCCCCTTAGATCTACAAGAGCGATAGCTTTCACTTGATGCCTGTCATTACCCCTGCTTACCCCCAGATGTGTGCCACCTTTAACATCACCAAATCTACTAAAACCATAATACAACGCGAACTAGAACGCGGCGTGGAACTTACAGACAAGATTCTAGGCTCAGAGCGCCCATGGAAAGACCTGTTTGTCAAGCATACCTTTTTTACCCAGGATCACAAATATTACCTTGCTGTCATTGCCACGAGCACCACTAAAGAAGCCCACAAGATTTGGTCTGGCTTTGTGGAATCCAAGGTCCGCATTTTAGTTGGCGAACTAGAACGCCATAGTTCGATTGCCCTAGCTCGTCCCTTTAACAAGGGTTTTGAGCGGCAGCACCTTACGAAGACTGATCAACAAGCAGCAGAGGTCCAAGGCGGCAGTCTAGCCTATGTGACTGAAGATGAGGAAAAATCAGACGATGCCACTATGACAAAAGCAGAAAATGGTACCGATGGCAATGCTGACTCGTCAGATCAAAAGGTGACGGCCGAAAACACTACGCAACCGAGAAGGACATATACCACAACTCACTATATTGGCCTAGAGCTTGCCGAAGGTATGTTTTAAGCCAGCCTTGGTCCCTAATTTCCGAAAACATTGTTGGCGTTCGCCTTTTGATCAGAATTCTTAACCCCAACTTTAACCTTTTTGCCAGGTTCCAAATCACTGGATTTGTCTTATCAAGTAAACGCGTTCAAGCAATTGTGTAGCGAGTGGGAGAAGTATTCAGCCGAGTTCAACTCCCTAAGCGTTCAGCATGTGAAGAAGTGAGTCGATCGAAAACATAGTGAATGAATAACTGCTCAGCACTCCCAGCATCAACCTACCCGAAGACGTCTTCGAACCAGGCGAGACCAAGCCAGCCCGGCCCCTTAAGAAACCGACCGCGAACGGCACGGCACCGACGGCTCAGAGGAAGCGCAACGCACCAACTGAAGTATGTAGGGCAATGATAATGAATGAAAACGGGATTTTATCATCTATCTATCAACCAACTCCCCCAATCAGATAGGCACCACCCTCCGAGGAAAAACGCTAATCTTCCGTATAGGGCCATCCACCACCGGCGAAACGACAACAGTCATCTGCTGCCGCCGCCGGTTGAGACAGAAGCGTATGAAAACCAACTTGTATTCATTGTTCTTTTCGGGGCGATATGAACTTGAAGCCATATCTAAGTTTTTATCTTCTCAGCTGTGTCGAAAAAACTAACTTCACAGTGTTCTTTTTTCGAAGATGAAAACCCATTTATTGACCCAGCGACTAGTTCGCTTTTCCCCCAAATCTATCAGCCCCTGGATTATTAATACGCCCATACACAACAATAACGGATGATGGGGTGAGGTGAAACGCCGATACAAGGCGTTGGACATTCGTACTCGCAACCAGAATGAAACATACGTTCAAGGCCACGCACACGGTATTGTGGTGGTCTATAATAAACGACTGGCATCTCTAAGTTCAGTCAAATAAACAAAGCTCCCCGAGGCTTCGGTGGGCAAACAAACAAACAAACAGGCGGGGCGGCTGGTATAAATTCTTCACAATCCTAGTAAGGAGCAAAAAAGACATGGGTTCGGTTTGTTATGTCTTCTTACTCTGATCTGATCTGGTCAGGCTCGGATCGGCTTCGGCTTCGACAACACGGAAATATTGTTGTTGTTGTACTTTTAAAGTAGTAGAACTGTAGAGATTGGGTTATACTGACTGCGTGGACGCGGAACTTTTGAAAGATCTAAGGTGGTTGGTTCGTTTTCAAGACGAGGCGAGGCGAGGCCAGGGCATCGAGAATGTATCTAGAGGAAAACTACCTACAGATATAAAACAGAAACAGAAAACACAAATAAAAATAAGC
This sequence comes from Xylaria cubensis, assembly GCA_022385715.1. Classification (NCBI taxonomy): domain Eukaryota; kingdom Fungi; phylum Ascomycota; class Sordariomycetes; order Xylariales; family Xylariaceae; genus Xylaria; species Xylaria cubensis. Next base: position 41,789 of record MU279048.1, read on the forward strand.
TTCGGGGGGCTCTCTGCCCCTCGGTCTAATATACTCAACTCACTCACTCTACGAAATAGGTGGTTCTTGGTTCGCGTCTTATGGACCAAAATGCACTTTATAGAATCGAGACGCAATGCTAACTCGTGCGAGCTAAAGACGGAGAGAGGCATGGTGAACGCACCTTATCCTCACCTTCGCGTTTCATCACATGGGTTGACTTATCTATACAAATAGAAACATCACTCAGAGAAACAATCACTATCTATGTCATGTATATTCATCGTTTCTTGCATTCCTGATATACAAAAACTTCTACAACATTTTATATACGGACAATCGCCGTTACTTACAGACTTGTACCACACCACACCGTGTCCTGTCCTGTCCTGTGTCCCTGTCTGTCTGTCTGTCCGTCTGTATCATGATAGGTAACTAGCTAGGCTAAGGGGGCGCAGATAGATCATCGCAGTTCTCCCATGAACTCCCAAGTAACGTGCTATCTGACATGCGTTGTGTTGCTATGCATACTTTTTGACCTTTTTGCATTTCATCCGATCCCAATGAACCCCTAATTCCCGTTCCCTTCTATGTGTGGAGTAAGCCGACCCAAACGATGACGCCTTGCCTTGCAGGAGAAAGGGGGGAAAAGGGGAGAGAGGGGATGATTTGTGGGAGCTTGCTTATGTTTGTGTAGTTGTATATGATGGCGCCGCCCGCTCACTCTATGAATCCATAAAAGAAAACAAAACGCCTTGATTGATATCCTTCTTCTCCAAACCCTGCCTCCGAAATCAGAAATGCCAACCAACATGGATGAGGAAACGCCGGAGCCGTCTATATTTTTTCATGTTCATCGTGGGAGCTAATTTGAGTGTGATGGGGCCGGATCTTGTTTGTTTTATGACATAATGAGCCCTTACATGTCTCGTCGCAAACATGTTCATCGTGCTGGGCCTTGCTTCCGGAAATGACTTTCTATCTCGAGCCAGAGTGTTGCATTGCTCAAGTTGCCGTTGCTAGTTCATAGTCGAAGTTCACGCCGAGCCGTACAAGGTTGAGAGAATAGATGTGAGCCTCGTACAATAAATGTTGTTACAGCCGTATGCACAATGAGTGGAGGCTCCGCCGAGTATAATTCGTGATGACGTGCGAGAGTATACAGCGTCTGATAACCCGATCTTGATAGGGAGCGGTTTATACGAGGTTGGAGCTACATACTAGATGTCCTCCATCCCTAACGACTTGCTAGAATGCAGCTGGGCATCCGGCACCGGACGCCAAGTCGTTAAGGGTATCTGTGTTGTGATGAAGTTGTCTGAGGTTTAGATAGATACGCTCTACCTAAACTAGACGTCTTCTTCCGCCCTTTCGCTTTGGCGGTGGTGGCGGCACACTATGAAGATGCCCAAGCAGATCAAGCGCCATCGTGTTAGTCCAATCGAGACAGCGGAAGTGAGTCGGTTCCGGGCTCGGCTGGTTCTTCGTTCTGGTGCTCATGCGCTTGGCTTCCTCTTTCTTACCCGGCGTCTCCTTCGCTTTGCTCGTCTCCTCCTCTTGCGAGCCGAGATATCGAGCTCTGCTCTCCATGTGCTCCACAATCTTGTCTTTGTAGAGAAGCAATTCCTTCCGCAACTTGACTTCGTTAAAGCCACGCGGATCGAGCCAATTCAACAGAGAGTCCACCTGGCTAGCTTCGGAGTAATACCCCCATTGCCGCGCGTTGAAGACGCTCGTACGTCCTTCTTCCATCTTCTTCCTTTGAGGTACCGTCATTTTGAATCTGGCCTTATATTCATCCTGAAGTTGAGCGGGGAGGTCGATGTAGCCCTCGCGTTCCATATCGTCGGGTCCTTGAACCCAGATAGAGCCGTTGGCATAGCCAGCATAGGCCGTTGAGCTGTTGGGCAAGCCGGCATATGGCATACCATTTCGTTCAAACCAGTAGTACCGATTCCAGAATCGATCCTTACCCAGAACACGAGTTCTTCCGCAATCGGCCTCACGCAAATCGTTGTCGGTGACCGCAATTTCGTCTTCGTACTTCTTGATCTCTTCCTCCTTTTTCTGAATGTCCTTCAGGAGCTTAATGAATCGTTTCGACTGTTTCGGGGCCTTGGCCGCCAATTCTGCCTCCCTCTTGCGCTCCTGCTCCTCGCGTTTCCGCTGGCGTTCCACTGCTCGGTCTCCCCCCCGCCGAAGGCTGCGACGAGCCCGACCATCATCGTCGCTCTCATTTCCATCTTCACTGGGGTCGACGGAATCATAGCCTCCACCCACCTTGGCATCGCTATTGCTTTTAGTGATATCCGCGCTATCAGCAGGTGGCGATGGCGGCATATTGTCTGGCAAGAGGGCCCTCCGCTCATCATTGAGGGCTTTAAGATCCTCCACTCTAGAAGTTTGGTTAGTTCATGTCGACGACATTGGCAATTGAGCTGTGAGACATACGCTTGCTTCCGATTACGCTGCAACTCAATCTTTTCTTTACGATATAGAGTCATGGTAGTAGCGCATTCTTCCATATAGCCGCGAAGGGCCTTAGTCTCCATCGTTAGCATGCAAATGATTTGAAGAGCAGATATGCGAAGATTGAGGTCCAAACTTGAGTACTGATCTTGGACAAGTTCTCGGCTGGGTTCCTCATCCGGCGGAACCAGCTCTGCGAGCAGCTCCTCGCAGGCTGCAGTCTGTCGCGGGTGTTTCGAGAGTTGATGCAGAAGCCCAACCATAATCATCTCCCAACCGCCGTCTTGAAAGTTACGCTTCTTTAGCTCTTCGATCCAATTAAACCCTGCAAGCAATTCAGATGCACGGTGTTTCACGGTCGCTTCGGGCGTCTTCTCCTTCTCAGCCGCTTCGGCCTCAGCTCTTAGTCGTTCTGCTTCTAGCTTCGCAAGGCTACTTCTTGTAGCACGAACAGTAGGTTTCGGTTCGGGCTCCGGTTCGGGCGTTGGCGATGCACTTTCGTCTTCATCTTCTTCCTCATCCTCGTCCAATTCAGGCAGGTTTACCAATAGCTCGCCGCCATCCGCTTCTGAGCTCACAATTTGCTTTAAGACTGCACAGTGAATCTCGGTGAACAGTTCGCATGGGGTGTCTTTGTTGGTGATTTCTAGAGCCTGTATGAAATCGTCAAACGTGAAAGAGTCCAGCTTAAATATCTCACAGTACACGTTTAACGTGTCCCATGTCTCTAACAATGGACCAACAGATTTCATTTGAATTTTTTCATTTTGCGCACAATTGTCCACGACGCCCTCCGGCGGATCATGGCACAGGAACTTCAGAGGCGGCCGCACATAATCGTCACGCGGAGGGAGTTGCAAATCCTCAATGGGATATTTTGGCGGAGGTGGCGGCGGCGGAGGCGGTTCGGGTTGTGTAAATGCGACTGGCGGGGCGCTTTGTCGAAAGGGAACCGGGAAGTGGAAAGGATTATCCCCAGGGACAGGCGGCAACGGCCCATGGTCATGATCAAGAAACATGCTTGGAACACCTCCAACCTGTGCGCCGGGGTGGTTGTGTTGATGAACCCGGTGCGCTTTGTGATTTTTCGGCGCGGGCTTGAGCTCGGGCAGCCGGGCAGGACCTACATTATGGAATGCGCCGTTCATACCATTCACATCAGGGAACCCATTCGAAGGTTGGAGAGCGCGCTTCTGTGCTTGTTGTTGCTTGCGCTCCAGTAGCTTATTGTCGTATCGAAGGTGAGGAGGCACTCGAGTGTCAATGTGGTATCGAGCAGCGACATCGTGTTTAACAAGCCAAGGTGCACCATTCCAGGCTTCCCGTGTGACAGTTTTCTTGATAAAAGACCGCAAAACCGACTTTGTAAATATTTTTCTGTCCCGAAATATGTGTTCACTATCAAGCACAGCTTCTTCGTCCGGTCGACCGTCGATGCTGGTGGAATAGCGCGAATAAGGTTGCGTTAACGTCCCGTCAGGTAAAACTTTACTTCCCAGTCGAGCCTTGTCCCTGACAATACCTGTCAAACGTTCACCTGTCACAAGCTGTATTGTCACAGACTCCCCGGGATAATAGTCGGCCTTGAATTCGTCGTAAATCATATCAACGAGGGTATCGATTCGTGAAATGGTTTGAAATTGTACCCGCCGAAGGACCGGGCCTTTAAGAGCTTCGGGGAATGCTTGATCGACCTCTTGCGCGCCAGCCAGCTGCCCACCCAATTAGACACCCCTCGAAGTGAGTCTTTTCGAGAAAACGTTAAAACTTACCTCGCTTTTGAGGGCCTCGAAAAATGTCAGGCCAGAGTGCCCGGTTATCTGGCAAATGAACCGCGGCTTAGAATACGTTAACTAGGGTTAAAATTATACACGAAGACATTTCTCTATTTGGTACAAACCTGATTATAAAAATCAATTCTGCCCATATTGGCCATTAGTACGGCATAGATATAGTGCACAGACTGGGACGGACTAAACCTGACTTACCGAGCTAAATATTCCTCATATGTCGAAAAGACTTCGCCAGTATAAGGAATATGCCAGACCTAAGACGACAGATGGGTTAATCGACAGCACTCTAAGCTGCGCAACATGGGAGAGGTACCTCAGCAGATTCATCGTCAATCTGGGGTGGCTGGAGGAACTGCACCGGCTTCCGTTTAAACAGCACCTATCAATGTAAGTCAAGCGCCTTATACGACGGCGTCTCCTTGCCAACTTACCATGATGGCGAAGGGCGCGTAGGCGCAAAGATGCTACGTTAGCTAGGGGAGAGCAGCTGTGAGGCTGAAGTCAGCCTCCTGGCTCGATAAGTTTTTCAAGTATAAGTGGGTTGGCTATATAAGTGAAAATAGGACGAAAAGAGGTTTGTCCGGTAAAGTTGTTTGCGAATGCAAGTGCGGTTGTGGCGCAATTGCAAAGTGGTGAGCTGAGCTGTAGATATGCATGTGACGAGATCTATCGAATGGGGGGACCTACGGATGTGAGGCTAGGAGATTTATACCCAAAACGCGGTCAGTGGGCGTTGACGCGTTGAAGACATGGGATATATTGGGCATGTGATGTGGAACTAAGCTATCCAGAGCCGTAGAAGCGGGCTTGAGCGTGGCCGGGAAGCTCGTGGGTGGAAAAGGGTTGTAAGAGGCCAATGGACTCGGAGGAAGATGGTAGAGGAGGGAGGGAGGAGTGCGGCCCGGAGGAGGAGGAAGAAGGGGAGGAGGAGGGAGGAGGAGGAGAATGGACCTAGGCGAAGAGAGGAATTATAATAGGTTATGCAGTAGGCCCAAGTACATGTAAGTAGTAAGTAGTAGAGGAGGGAACACAATTGTTCCTTAAGTCGCCGGGAGCTTGAACGCTGGGGTCCACTTGCAGCAGCCAGGGCCGGGCATGGCGGCGATTTGCCGAGTGGTGAGTGGTCAGCTTGCCTTCCGACGGTGGGCCTGGCCGCTTCTTTGGTTGCTTCTATTATTTAAGATGGGCCTCAAATCAGTCAATGAAGACTCCTGCCAGGCCACCGCCGTGTCTGCCCTACCTACCTACCCCATCGTCTTCATTCTGAGCCTCTGGCGAGCCAACTGAGCCTCTCCCATACACCTTTTTATACTCATCTTGATCGCCGGCGAGAGCGCAATAAAACAAGCTACCATATGTCCCGGTATCTCTCCGTCTTCGCTTTATGTCCCGTATTATCTAACATCTCCGGTCTCTTGCCCAAACCTAGGTCTCAGAGCTAGAGCTTCCTCGACCTCTATAAGACATTTCACTTTGACTTTTCTACATCAACGCCAACTCAACCAGCCTCATTATACTTAAATATAAATAAAGAAACACTCGGTTTACCTTCAGACATGATTTTACTATCCACTTGACCGCGTTAGGTTCAAGTGCATAGTTATAGAGTTCCACCTGTGTTTCGAACCTCATTGCGTGTAAGTCGATATGCAACCGAGTTACGGCCAGGTTATAAGAATTCAGCTCTCCAGCTCCTCAAGCTCATCTGAATACTTTCCTTAGTTGTTCCTGAGCTATGATTGTCTATAGCTTCACGTTGCTTCCCGCCATGGGTGTCGTGGTGCTGTCGACGGCTAATTGGGGGGTTATCGGTGAGACACAAGAGCGGACCCGCCAACCAGTTCAGGGCCGCGCTCGGCCGCCACGACGCGCGCCTAGTACTTTACCAAGCTTTCGCATCTGGGGCATAAGGATCGGCAAACAAATTTCTCTGCCTAGGTGTGTTCAGGAATTGTTTGTATTATATGTTATACAAGGCCTGCAGTATCCCTTCGTCGAATAGACGTGCTACGGCCGACCAGCTGATTGAAGATTGCCTACAACCAGTGCCGTTCTTCTACAACGGCTCACAGCGCCCATTCATGCACAGCCTAACTAAGTACGGCTAACGCTTCCGAATTATGGTTCTTTTATATCGACAGAGCCATATTTGGCTCTTCTCTGGTCACTAGTGTCAGCCACAAATCTCGTCCCGTTCAGCAGCCCTGGAATCAACCTGGTTTTCAACAAGCCATCCAGAGGGGATTTCGTCAATTTGTCTCTGACTGGTAATACTTTATAAGCAATAATTTTAATACAGATACTGGAAACACCCTACCTTTATAGAGATACATATAGCTTGCGTGGAGCTTATGATCTCGACTTAGGAGCATTATTCATTATCATCGCTTCACTTTTGATAGTAGGAAGTAAACCAGTTTTCTATAGCGCAACTCAAGGCATGCAGCGCGCGGGTAGAACCGCATGGGGAAAATAAGACATCTCGGATACTAGAGTCAGTGTCTCAAATTTGACAATTTGTTGAATACTTTGTGAGACATCTTGGTTGCACAGTTCGTCAACACTTATCGACACAAACACCTCGCTGTAGGTCGTATCTTCACTAACGACAATAGTCACCGAACATCACTATATCCTTCTCAAACTACAACTATTGAACCAGTAACGATAGCTTAAAATCAAGCTTAATCCGTCTACCTAGATATCCTATAATAATAAGTTTTCTGGCGAACTAGAGTCTACTTAACAAGAGACTTTCGAAGTGGTGTAGTGGGGCCAGGTGAATTTTGGGGGTGAGACATCTACCATAAATGGAAGGCGGTGGGCTGATTCTCTATTCTAATTGGCTATTTAGACAAACCTTAGTGCAGAGGTACCTTGGGCGTACCGATCACAAGAGCACTGTCAGGTAGGTGCTGTAATTATGTGGTACGCAACTATCGCTAATATTATATTTTCATTCTTTCTTTTCTTTTCTATTGGCAGCAGTCTATCGAAAAAGCTTCTATGAGATTATCTTTGAGTTCGTCCACATCTATGGTCATGAAGTGAAATATACGAACATGAACCCCACCCAGCTCACAACGACCCCCAACGCCGAGTACGCGCTCATGAACATGAGAGGCAGGAACTCATAACGTTTACCAAACGCCACTTGATGCAGCAACGAGCAATACACGATTAACGGGATGCTCACAGCGATGTATATAGTTGTTAGTCTATCAAAGAGGAAGAAACGTGGCCGTTGAGACGCAGGCGCCAAGCGACCAAAGACCATCAGAAACAGGACAAGCCAGAAGATAGTATATACTGTTTTGATGGGGAACTCGGCAGGCGTGAAGAGCAGCGGGAATAGCGACACATGGCCAGATACCGCCAGCGGTCGGAACGCGCTAAGGTGACGTCGGTCCTTGAGAGCGATGAGACTAAAGGGAATGAGAACGAGAAGTATGGCTTTCTCGTGGACGTGCCATCCGAATAAGAAGGAGGCATAACCACACAGCGTTACAGCTCCCACGAAAGCATCCCAACTCGGACGAGTGAAAAGTCTTAGCAAGGGTATACCTTGGAAGAGAAGCGTCAATGCAAAGCACAGTCTAGGTGTAATCTCGGGGAGCACTGCAAACGCCGTATCTCCTACGAGACCTCTTGTCACGCTGTTGATGGCTTCAGACTTTACGGGAAGACCCAAGCGCGGTGCGACTGGTACTAGTTAGCTAATAGGACAAAGATCAAGATTGGTCCTGTCAAGCTTACCAAAAATCAGGAGCCGATCGACAAATGAATACAGCGCCCACACGTTCGGTGCCCAGTATGCGTGGCACAAGCCGCGCGAAAACGGGAACAGCCTACTGAGGATCTGAGGGATCTGGCCTTTTAGAGCGAAAGGACCGAAAGCCGTGGCGAAGATGGCTACGATGCCGACACCGAGCTTCACACAATTAAAGAATTGGATTCTAAAGATAGACTTGGGCGAGAGACAGTATGCCCTGAGAAGGAAGACGAAATAAGCCGGGGCGAGGTAGAGATATATATGCTTCATGCACAGAAGGGCAGCGAACACCAGTCCACTCGCAAGGAGGGTAGACCTCTGCCGTGCCAAGACCAACGACAACAGCAGAAGGCCATACATGGCACCATTATATTGGAAGTGGATATGGTCGATGATGAGAAGACCGGGAGACAGAAGGACCGAGAGGGCAGCAGCTTGGGCGGCCCGTTTATTTAGGGTGGGCGAGGACTCGACAAATCTAGACACGGCGCATCAGTTTGCGTGGCCGGAGCAGAACAAGAGGCATAGGATGTAAGCATACCGGTGGAGAGCGTAGACCAGGACCAACTCGGTTACGATGACGGTGAACCTCTGGAAGTAGATGGTCTGCCAGCTATCGTATTCCAAGTTGTTGACGCGGAGCATGGCCGGATCGACGAGCTTGGCGACCTGGGAGAGAAGCCATTCGAAGTAGGCAAAGAAGGGCGGGTAGTCGAGGGTCCATTCCGACGTCTTCTCGTAGTACCATTGCCACGGAGAGAGGCTATTGGTGATGGCCAGCCAGTTACGATGAACTTCGAAATCGGTCGACTTACTACAACATCCGCTGTCAGCGCCGACACGAAAAGGGGACCTGTAGACATACTAAGCTGGGAAGAGGAGGATCTTGAAGGCGGTTGCGACAATGGCGCATTGCGCGATGGTAGGGTAGGTCTCGCTCATTGCGCCGGGGGTATTGGTCGCATCGCCGACGAGGTAGCCAGGCTTGCCGGGGTTTGGGCCGTGTGGTGATTGTATCTGGTGTTCATAGGACGGCGACTATCCCACCATGAACGGCCCTCTAGCTACTAATCTAATATATGATGGGATGTCAGCCTATGAGGTGGATGAATTGGACAAGCAACTGCAACTGAAGTGATGCGCCGATAAGATAAGGCATCCGTCGTTCCGTAAACTGTACCAAGAAATTGCAAGCATTTTGACGTCCGTTATTTTTGTGGAGACTCTTTCCAGAATAACTGTCATTCCCCGCATAAAGCATGTTAGTCGCCATGGTAGCTTAATCATTAGCAACCAAACTACGCCCTCAGCTGTTTTATCCTGCTTTCTGACATCAAAACCTCATGAAATGGTGATCCATCGGCGTTACGTCGGAATGCTAATCGAAGAATTGCGCCTGCAGCCCAGAACTCGTCCCAGAAGATGTCGTGCAGCAGCAGCCTGCATGCATAATCATGCCAGCCATCTTTGGTCGCAAACACTGTGGTCATAAAGAGGATATCTAAATCCATTCCGAAGGGCATCATCGTCGCTAGAGACTAATCAACGATGCCTGTGAATTCGAACGTATTTCCATCCATTAGAATGTTGGTTACTGAAAAATCACCATGCGTAAAAACTTGTGGGTAGTCTTGACTAAAGAGCGAGGGAAGAACTTTCAATGAATCTGGACAACAGCTAGTTCGGGTAAGATAGATGACGGTAATTCATCCGCTAAACGTGCGAGCCTTTTTTTATTGCTTCTCTGCTTGGATTTGACCGTCAACCGGCTAAGAGCTGGACCAACATTGTGCGAAGTACCTTGGAGATATAAGTAAGATCCATGACCTCTAAATAGTTCTCAGCTTATATAAAGTTTACCAAGATACGACGAAAATACATAGCTTGCCATTATGGTGGCATCTTTACTGCGAGTTAGTAAATGTCAATTTTATTGCCAAATAGTGTTTTAAGATCGAAAAGCCTCAATACGGAACCTGTCGTGTAAACCCGTTCATTAAAATAACGTTGGTACTCCGATTCAAAGACCATTTCAAAACGCTTTGGTAATGCATAGAGGTGCATAAATCCTACTCAGTTACCTGGCTGAGGATGAGTTGGACTAAGGCATAGCCCTGTTTGATATCTAGGTATATTGTTTGTAGGGGCCCAAAAGCAGAAGGCTGCCGTTGAAGGTTGAAAGCAGTACTAGTAATTACTGTCTTCCTTGAGAACACGATGGCATCTGTCACGGTAAGGTAGGTAGTTTAAGGATGGCAAACAATACGAGGCGATCTAGAGTACCGAGCCAAACCTTAATAAGCCATACTCATGTTTTAGTTTTGCATCCGTCTGTAACGAAGCTGAATAATGCGGGGTTGATGTCCGTTGTAGAAGTGTTACGCTGTTTCAGCTGCGAAGAAAAGAGCTGCCCATGTACAAGTACCTAAGTATCCACGTTATCGCACTTAGAAGTATAGCTGCCATTTACCGTATAAAGAATCACTTCACATCACATGCTCGTTCACTCGAGAAGAATTATCTTCTTTTCTTCTCTTCTTCAAGCCACGCTGCTAAGACTAGGAGCCCCGGAACGAGGATCCGTTACTCGATGGCAGTTAAGCCTATTCCGACCTTGTTGCGGCAGGTCTTTATCACCACGGCAGGCTTAGTTTAGTGTAAGTTAAGTTGTCTCTCGGGAAACCCCACAATTAGACCTGCTTTATTTCGTTGCTGCAAAGTGTCCTCTTAGAAGCTCCAGCTGAACCACCAAAAACAAGGGTCTTAGTCTACTCCACGATATAACGATACTTATTATATCTAAGTAGGTACCTACTATCTGGCCCGCTACATAATAATTTCGCCGACGACACGATGTATTAACTGACCTGTCCGATTCCCCCAACACCGTTCAGTCCAACCCAATTTGCCCGCTGTTCGGTTTGCGTGGCGTCTCTGCAGCTTCTTTCTTTTTGAGGTTGTCTTTTGGGTGCATTTGATCGCCATTGCACCACTATCTCATCTTGACTGTAAACGTGGCTTGCCGGAGTCCCACGGTTTCAAGATGCGCTTCCCGCAGCAGTCCTCCGTCCTCGCCCTCGGCCTTGGTCTGGTCACCACGGTCACGTCACAAGCCCAATTCCTCGTCAGTGAGATCAGCTTCGGCTATACTGGGAGGTATGTACATCTTTTGTGCATTGGCTACGTCTTCGCTCTCTTTGTGTAGTTCGTGGTCAAACCGGAAACTCCCCACGACTATCTGAAATTATGTAGTATCTAGATCAAGACACACCCCACGCTCACACTTGTGTCTCCTAATAGGATAAACGATCGCGGAGAGGCAAATGTACCCGGCTTCACCATCCAGGGCAATCCAGGTGTCCCTGAGATCATGTCCAACAAGGTCATCCTCACACCTCCCCACCCGGGCAACACACGCGGCGCCGTCTGGGCCGATGAGCCGAACCCGTATCGCGAATGGGTAGCCGACGTCGACTTCCGCGTGAACGGCGGCGAGCGGGGCAACGGGAATCTCAACATCTGGCTCACACGGCGGGGTGGCCAGGACATCGGCACCTCTAGCATCTATACCGTCGGACGCTTTGACGGGCTGGCCCTTGTCGTCGACCAGCACAACGGCGCCGCTGGCATGATCCGGGGCTTCCTGAATGACGGCACCGTTGACTTCAAGTCGCATCACAGCGTCGACAGCCTCGCCTTCGGCCACTGTTACCACGTCTACCGCAATCTCGGGCGTCCCTCGCAGATCAAGCTGCGCCAGACCGGCAACGACTTCAAGGTCTTGATCGACGACCGTCTCTGCTTCGAGAGCGACCAGATTACCATCCCTCCCGGTTACCAGTTCGGTATCACCGCCGCATCTGCCGACAACCCGGATTCCTTCGAGGTTTTCAAGCTGGTGGTCATGACCGGGGACCTCAGCGCAAAGGTGACAGAGGGGTCATCATCCCAGCAACAGCAGCAGCAGCAGCAGAACAACGGACAGAACCAGGCGCAGGCCCAGACGAGCTACGGCCGCACCCCAAACCAGGTTCGAAACAATAATGCCCAGTCCGACGACGCATTCGACGACACCGTCCCCGACACATCAGCCGACAGCATAACGAGCTCCAAGGCGCAATTCGCGGACCTCCACAACCGCCTACAGAGCGTGAACCACCACCTATCGACCATCTTCCGACAGGGCGCGGGCATGAACAACATGGCGGAGAAGCGGCACGAGGAGACGTCGCGGATGATCAACGACCTGAGGCAGTCCCTGTCCAAGATCGAGAAGCTCGACAAGCTCGAGTGGATCACGAGCGAGATGACCAAGATGCAGCGCGAGATCCAGAACATCAAGACGGACCTCAACAACCGCATCAGCCAGTCCGAGAACAACCTCAAGCGCTCCATCAGCTCCAACCACGGCACCATGCTCGAGCACGTGGCCACCCAGACCACGCCCCGCCACGGCAAGCTCATCTTTGTGATTATTGGCAGCCAGATCGTCCTGGTAGCGGGCTACATCTTCTATGAGAGAAAGAAGACGCTGCCGAAGAAGTATCTTTAGGACCGCAAAATAAAATACTAAACGAAATAAATAAAACACAAAATCGAGTATGAAAAGCCGGAAGGAAGGCGTAAAGTGGGGCAAATGGGGGGGGTTTGTTCATTGTATAAAAATCATTCATGATTTGGGCATGAGACTCGGTTTATTTATGGATTATGTTCATCATGTTTTAGCGTCTATCATATGTCTCTCTCCCCCGAATCGCATCTGCTTGAAGGATAAGACAAGATATAGAGAGCCGTTGTCAAGGCCGACTTTGGCCGTTGTTAAGAGGCGAGCTGTACCTACTTATACCCAATGATTACCCGTCAGACTTGGTTTTGAATACAGTACAATAAATATCACGACTCCCAAGATTTCATATTGTGATCACTCAACCCCTGATGAGAAGAACTACCATTGTAGATATGTCGATGTCTCCATACAATAACATGATGTCGAGCATAGATAAATTAGGTTACTTATGATCAGATCCTAATAACCCCTATCTACTAAATAGCCACATCTCGATCTTCGTCATAAGTACTCTACTCATTTCACCCCCAAAATCCCCAAAAGCTCCCCCCCCTTAGGCGCGGTAGTCAAATTCTCGAACCCCTTCTCCGTAACAAGGACACAATCCTCGATCCTCACGCCCCCAACATCCCAATATCTCTCCAGGACGGTCTGGTCGATATATTTACTATGTTGTTCACTGCGCAGGAAGTAGGCCTCGATGTACGGACGGCAGAAATACAAGCCTGGTTCCACGGTGACTACCATGTTTGTCTGGAGCGTGTTGTGTGTTTTATCTCCTGATGTGGTAGGGGTGGTGCTGGTGGGAGGAGGGGTGGTAGTAGGGGTGGTGGCTTGCTTGATCATGGTCCGTAACGAGTTGGGACCGATGGGTCGACGCTTCCCCCACATGCTTTCGCCTGCGGGTCGGAGGAGGTCTTTGCTTAGGACGCTTTGAGTTTGTTAGATAGATAGTTATACGTACGAAGAACGTCATGAGGGCGCTGGGTTAGGGCAGGATTCTATCGAGATGGAGTAGAACTCACTCGTGTACGTCAAGACCGACGTGGTGGCCAAGACCGTGAGGGAAGAAAGCCGAGCCTGTGCCATTCTTGAAGATTTCGTCGGCGGTACCGTTATGCAGACTTGTACGCCGCGTCAGTCAGTAGATGCTTTCACTCCAAAAGACTGAATAAATCAGCGAGATCACTTTACTCACATGCCAAGTCTAAGCAGTCCCTTAACAGCAACAAGAGTAGCATGAAGCTGCAGATCTCGAAACACGACGCCCGGACGAATGCGCTGGATACACTCCTCCTGCATCTGATGGACAAGATCATAAATCGCTCTCGCCTCAGACGAAAAAGTCGAGCCAATGGGTAAGGTACGAGTGACATCACTCGCATAACAATCCCACTCGGCGCCCGCATCGAGAACGACAAGCTGCCGGCCCGCAAGAGGCTCATTATTCGCATCGTAATGCAGCGTCGAGGCATTGGGTCCCGACCCAGCAATGACAGGGTAAGCCTGCGCATGGGCATTCTGCGCCGTGCACGAGCTGAGAAAAGCAGCTTCAACCTGGCACTCGTTGGACAAGCCGTACATAGACCTAGCCACCTCCCTATGTGCTTCAGAGGACACGGCGTTGGCTTTGCGGATCATGTCGATTTCATAGTCGGACTTGATTACCCTAGCCTCGTCCATGACGGGCTGGAGAGACGTCGTGTCGATGTGAAGACGAGGCTTCAGGCTGTCGAACTCGGCGAACTTGGGCAGCTGGGATGCTCGTAGGACATAGAGAGTCTTGACCTTGGAAAGTCGCGAGCTCAGGTACTCGGAGAGCAACTTGTTGTATTTCACATCGTGAACGTCGGATTTGGCGAGACAGGCCTCGGGGGACGGGGTATTTCCAAACCATAGTATAGTCGCTGGCGGAGTGTATGGGATCCAGAGCGTCAACTTGTCTGCTTCTATATCATATGTGACACTACAGCCTGGGAAATTGACTCCGCTCAGATAGTAAAAGCTATCGATGTGTTTTAGTCTTATGTGCGAGTTGCAGTTGTAAGAGTTGTGTTGATGGGCTTGTTTGTACTTACTACCGACGCTGCCGGAATCGGGGCCCCTGATCCGAATCTTCCCAGTTCACATCCCATTGGCCTGGCAGATATATGATGCCGTCTTGCGAACCTAACGCCTTCGCTACCTTTCTTGCATGAAGCTTGGCTAACAAGGCTGTCAGTTCCCCTCTTCAAATTTGAGAAAGATAATGGAACCCCAGCCAGCCTCTGTATAACAAAGTCGACTTGGTTAAGTAATAATGTTATATAATCAAATCTAGTTATCGGGATACAGACGGAGATGATGGACTAGACTGGTGACTTATCAAGACAGTCACTGGTTCTCGAAGAATACCTATACCCAGAGCCTAGGCTGGTAACTCCTGAATCACCAAGGCAGATAGTTGGCCAGTCACAGTGAAAGCGGCAGGCCGCATACCCGTAAGCAGGCCTGTTGGCTACTGGCAAGGACAAGCGTCCGATGCAGGCAGACACATATGGAACTCAGAAGACATAAATGAGCTAAGGGTCACCCACCGGGGTATCTCTTGGTGGTAACCCCGACGTGCGAAGTGTCGGGTACCTTGATCTCTATAGAACTGTGAATAGAGACAGTGTATCAGCAACTCGTTACACGCCAGACGGATCACAACACACTGTTTGTTCTCAGAGAGGCTAGCGACATGCAGCGTGCAGCAGCAAGCAGCAAGGTTGTCTAATATTTGTGTGCCTGATGTTGTACATCGTCGGATGGAGGCCTCGCGGAACCCGTGGAGGCCTCACTTGAAGCCACCCAAGTCCTAAGCGCACGGAAATAAGGGGCTCGTGTTAAGATAACCACCTACAGTGCGTCGAACTCATCCTCAAGCACGAGGCTATGTATGATGTTGGTAGCCTCCATTACTCGGTTGATACCCCTGCGATGCCGGCAAGGCTGGAACGATGTTTGATGTGAAGTCTTATTATTTTAAAGTGTATAATGATATATGTTTATGGAGAGTGCAGATACAGTCGCTTGTCTTGTTGTTCAGAATGCTAAGGACGAAGCTTTAAGAATCGGTGACTGACGTGTTAAAGTAACGATGTACCTTGAACCAGTTGTCTTAGTGGCTTTCCTTTTGTGGCTGGGGCCACCACTTCAAGTAACAACACCACTTGCATGCTGCATACATGTAGTCCGGGTAATAGCTTGCACGTGCATACTGTTAAGCCGCTGTCGCTTCGTATTACGAACCCCTCTCGTGTGATAGAATGCCAGGACTAATTCTTCCTATTCCACGTTATTATGTAGCATGTACCTAGTTGGAGAGATTCACAGATCGTCTTCACCCTTGAGCTCAAGCATGTAACGTTAACAGATTTACGCCCATCCACCCCAGCAGATTATTGGTTGTGTTTTGCTTTACTATTTGTATATACTTGCCCAAATCAGTTGCGCCTCTATGCTTTCTCACGTCATGAGTCGTCATGGGTAGTTTATTTTACATGGGAATCTCCCAAGAGTCGTCGAACATTGTTGTTCCCAACGTTCAAGGTGTCGCAGGCATCTTCTGAGCCATACGGTGGGTATCTCTTTTTCAGTGTAGTCTCTTCTCTCTTATTTTTGGCCGTATCCCGTTTGTACCGTGTGAAATCAACAGTATCAGTCCATCCCGTGCTGTGGAAACATGCCTTGCCACGATGCACTGGCAAGCATGTGCTCGTAATCCCTTGGTTGCTGCCGTAGTTGTTCTTGCTCTAATTGTATTCCTTGGGGATGAGGTCGATGAAGCGACGGGTGAATCTGCTGGGAAGATAACATCGGGTCTGCATACATCTGTGCCTGGAAGGGGATGCTCGAATCCCCCTGTGACGGCATTAAATATGGTGGAAGGGGACCGAGTAGCTGGCCTTCGATGCCATCGTAGAACTGAGGTACATAAAACGACGAAGGGTCTTGCTGTAGCACATCCCTAGGATGCAGGCCAGGCGCGTGGACACCAAAGTCAGCTCGCGGCTGGTTGGGATACGCCAGTGGGTCATCCGAAGGAAACATCATGGCATCTAGTCGGTGTATCTGTTGAGCCGCTCCTAGCTTGGCTTCACTGACGCTTGTTGTTACTATAGAATCTTGTGATGTTACGGTCATGTCGGAAGGGGAAAAATTAAAGGCGCCAAACGACGGGTCGAAACTGGGACTTGGTACATGCTCATTACCGAATGAGCTACCATGTGAAATAGACACCGGCGAACGCTTTTGAATCTTCACTGAAATGGCTTTTGATAGGCTAGGAACTTTAGAAGCGCTTCGAGATGTCGGGGAACTCGCTTTCTGGAGTGATGGACTGCTCTCGACTTTTAATCCCGATCGGGCTCGCTTCTTCGATGGCACAGTTTGCACCTCGAAACCCTTTAGATTGACTGGCAATTGATCGAAGAGGGTCTAGGATGGTCAATCGTCTGCAACTTTCGCTCTTAAGATGCGGGAGGCAGGACTTACTTCTAAAGAGGTCGATATCCGGTCCGCAACCATGCTCTTCGCTGCGAGCTCAGCAATCATGTCTTTGCCTGCTATCGCATCTGAAAGTATTTCTTTCGACCCTGGCTTATCCTGGTTTTCCAAAACAAAGAATACTAGGGAAATAATAGCAAAGAATTCGGAGAACAGGGTAAACCAATAGGGGCCAACAAGGGGCACCTGCTTCCGCATCTCGGTGCCAATATGCACGATATTGCGAGCAACAGTGATATATGCAGCCCCGCAGGCGTATGCACGCTCACTGACATCCTTGCCAGCACAGAACCTTGGAGAAACGTAATGAAGGAAGGGTCTGTAAAGGACCATCTGGACATGGGCATAGGCAAACCTGAGTAAGTTACGAATGCTAGCGAAGGTCAGCGCTCCGTTCATCATAAACTGTCGGCACGACAAGTGATTCGACACACAACTCGTGAAGTTTGGAATCTGGGCTACAAGTTCTTACCGGACAACTTCAACCGGCCCGTCGGGACTCGGCCGCCATGCAAACGGTAATTGTTCATTCCACTGTTGAAGTTCCTCTTCCATCTCCTTGATCCGAGAGTAGCTGACCATATAGGAGCCGTGCTGCGATTCATCCCCATCTGTTTCTTTGGGGTCTATCTTTTTCAGGGGGTAAACATTCTTCACAACCTTACTTAACAAGTCCATCAACTTTACGTGCGCATTGAAGGCCTCTATGTAGGACGGAGTACCGGGAGGCGGCGTTGTAATTCCTTCTTTTGTAATGAACTGGTCGTCCACAGCTGTTGGGAGCAACTGGTCAATATCGTCGTCGTTCAAGAGCAAGGGAAACCCTAGTAGCGCAGACACATAGGTGTCCATCTGTCGACATATATAGAAGACTCTACGTCTCGTTTCGGACTCAATGGGATCCAGCTTGATATGCGGCAAATGGCGGTGCAGCCCCATTCTGAGCGCAGATCGCAAAGCTATGCCAACGAATCCATAGCAAGTACTTAGGTTTGAAATAGACTGCAGGAATAAAATCATGAAAAGCAGAGCCTGGAGTGAAATGAGGTCTCGACACTCCGTAATATCCTGTAATAAGAATCTAGCTGAGCTGTAATAGTTAAGCCTATACGAACAGCGTCAGTAAAGCAATTAAGCATCAAAGAGGAGGGGTGTAATACGCTTCATCAATAGACGCCTTGTACGGTGGAGAGTTCGTCATCCCATGATCAGCTACATCGTACATACAACCAAGAGCCATAGCTGAGTACGCCAGGGCCAAGTTCCTCTTTTCCTCTGTTCCGAATTCGTCACTCGGGTTTTCATATAAATTGTCGAGCATACTGTAAAAAGTAGGTTTGTGAACAATCCGTAGTAGGCATGTCGCGTTGTCCAAAGACTCGGAACAGAGTGCAATTGCCCTTGCCTTGGGCGGTAGATTGTGTATGGAGGGATTAGGGGTGGCAGCCCATGGCGAGCCCGGAGATGGTCTAGGAGAATCGAGGGCCATGGCACCTGAAGGTCGAGGAGGCCGCGGCATGAAGGGAATTTGATAATCTCTCCCTAATAGGGACCGGAAATGTTTCTTCATTTGCTTGAAGAAAACGGAGCCTGAAGACGTGCCATGGAAGTCATAGTCGCCGCTCTCATTGAGATCAAGTTGGCCTGCACCGGTTATCATGGACTGCAGCTGACCCTCAGAAGTTGAAGGTTTAGCCTGCTCCTTCTTTTGGAGAGCAGCGGCCTTCTGTCTCGCCTGTTCGCGCATCCGGAATTCTTGCTGGACAGCCGGATCCAGGTTTGGATCATTCAAATCGACATCGGGCATGAACTTGCGGAGCAACGTCTCGGCCCGCGAGAGCTTATTCTCCAGCGCCTCGATATACTGCGGTGCTGGGTTCCTCCTCCTATTGGAGGGCTTATCGTAGGTACAATCTGGAAGCCTAGTGAGTAAAGGGGGCACAGCGAGAAGGTAGGAATGACAAAAGCAATACCATAGCTATAGACCTGGCAGTGAGTGCAAGGTTGCTTGCCGTCGCATTTAATTTTCTTACGACGGCATTCGTCGCAAGCACGCGTTACACGACGACGTTGCTGCAAAGGGATCGAAGGGCCTGGGCGAGAAGATGAGTCGGAAGGGGGTTCAGGGTCTTCCTGACTGTGGTCGCCGCGGGGAGACTGGGTATCATTGACCCTGATGGTGGACTTGCTGTCGTCGGGGGAGTCAGGGCCGGCCGGGCTCGCGACGCGGGACGTGGTCGGAGATCTGGTCGACGACGCTCGATCCGGCGGAAGCTGTGAGGGGTGCGAGGAGGGGGTCATATCCGGCTGAGACGAATGAATGGTCGATGACGCGGGAGCGGGAGTGACCGGTGCGACCAGAAAGAAGGGCTCGTGAGACAAACGAGAAGCCTTCCCTGTCCGTGAGAACTAACTACTTGTTACAAGACGAGCGTGCCGGTCGCATTTTGAGGGATGTTGATCAAGACAAAGGGTCGATGGCTGCGTGAATGTGTGGGTTTCGTGGAGGCGGCGTCGACGGCTGCTTGTGTGTGACAGGTATGTGCCTGTGTCTGTGTGCCCTTGTGTATGCTGGGACTGACTGGAGGCAGTTCAACGGGCTGTGTTCCCAGCAGGTGGTGGTGGTGGTGGTTGTTATTGCCCAGGACGTTACCTGACAGAGGCGCCTTACGACGGGGAGGATACATGCCCGTCAATGGATCACAGGGCATTGGCGTAGGTAGACCGTACACGTTGTGGGGATTGAACTACGCACGACTCAGAGGCGTGAGAAGATGGGCGAGCCAATGGGAGGCGGGCGGATAGCGGATTCTGGTTGAGCACAGTGACTTGGGGGCGCCAGAGCAGGTCAGGGGGCAAGTTGGCTGTTGGTTGGCTGTTCTTGCAGTGGATTGCTGCATTCTGTAGTGTACCTAAACTCTAGGTACCCTCTGCTCTATCAGACGGCTTGACTTGGCAATGCACTCAGACTACATATACACAGATAACTACAAGACATGCAGTAAGTATTGCTGCTGTGTTACTTCAGCCGCGCTATCGTGTCTGTAGTATGTATTCTCATTGGAAGTTCTCAGAGTAACTACAAGTCTTCGTGATAAACCACAGTTGCTCAGAACCTCTCTTCCTGGGCCAAGTTCTTACATTAATTTTCGAGGTCTTTCACTGCAGGTATGCTCAGACACCTATAAGCATATCGAATATATCCTACTAATACAGAAAGTCAGTTCTAATTGTAGAAGAGCAAATCAGCAGCGATGTTGGGCGTGACACGTCTGTGTGTTTGTCTGTCTATCGACTTATGGTCTTTACATAAGTAAGGCTTGGGCGAACGCTGGGCAGCCCTACCTAATTGGTCGACGCTACCCAAGCTCGATCCATCAGACCATTCGCGGCTTGGCTTTCGGGTTCTTCTGGCACCAAAGTAGAAACGGTGTGAAGGGCGTCCGGAGATACACTGTCTTTCTGGTCTCGATGCAAAAAAGCAAGTAACTTGTCTCAGAGATACATACAATCAGAACTCAGCTTGCAGGAGCCATGTGAGAAAATCGTCTCTATGATATGGTATCTAGCCAGCCTCTGTGCTGCTCGTTGTAAGACGGGCTGTTGTTGTCCTTTGCAAGACCAGTCACGTTTACTTACAAGTGGGTGTTGCTGTACCCTCTACGATACCGTATTGGTGGTTGTGCACTACTTGGCGCCCGCCTCTTACCGCATCAATCTGCATAGTTACTTTGCCTGAACCTACCAATCCTATGCGACGAAACATACATGTATAATATTTGTTTGAGTTTGAAATAGCTTACTGATAGTAGGCTTGACAGGCTGGCTACGGGAGATAACAGAAAAAGCATCTTTGATAAAGGAGATGTTTGAGTTTCCAACCTGAGTTAGATAAGGGGGATATCGAAATAAAGACCCCTAATCACATTGGGGAACGGAATCGGGCGCTGTTGATGCTAGAAAATCGTCATCATCCCTATGACGGAGCCTCTGTGGACCCAGGGACACTGATACTGAAGCATAGGGAAATCTGATATCTTGAGACCAAGAGTCGAAGGGCTACGAGAATTAGGGTTATAAAGTGCGTGATTGGACGGCTATTGACCAATATGGAGCAAGAAGGCCTTCAGAGAATCTTCTGAGTTGCTACGTTTTCAAGGGCAAGGGAATCCGGAAAACCGGCACGTGAAGCTATGACACTAAAAAGAACAAAATAACCGGGCCATGCAAGATGAGCTGCGGGCTACCTCGTGCCGAGCGATATGCAGCCCAGTCTAAGACGTCTTCGGCGACTCCGGAATGGCCGCTCGGGACCCGGGATTCGGCAAGACATGCATACAACCCCCAGAGAACCAGCGCCAACATCGTGGAAAGATGGCGACTTTGCTTCATTCTGACCCAAGGCTGATGCCATTCTCGTCGGGCCATCGGAAATTCTTACGGCCCCGCTGTCTTAGCGAGCATGCACGCAACAATTGAGATACGGTACTGCGAACATACCCCGGACGGGTGAGATACTATTCATGATTTCTGTGGAGGCTGGATGATGATATCGGAATTTTCTTGGTATCTACATTGAGGCTGTAACAATTCGCTAGGATTTTCTGCTTATTTTCGACAATTGGTCAAGGATGAGCTAACACATCCTCAGGCTCATTCAACTCTAAATCTCGATGAGAGATGTATGCCAGCATACTAACAACAGTCGCCAAGTCTTTAGCAGAGTCCTTCTTCTACCTAGATCAGTATAATCTGCCGAACTGAAGCTCGTAGGACTCTCGTACACGTAAGCCGTGATATAGATCGCCTCCACAAATATGGATGCATTAGACAGCATTCAGGACTATTGCCTCTTGGCAGAGGGGTCTCTAAGATATAAAATTTTGTCTATGACTAGTTGCTCTTTGAACGAAAGGAACGAAAGGAAGTAGTGTGCGTAACAGACAACAACCTTAGTTACTTAGCCCATCTCAGCAGAGAAATCCGAAGTCGGGACAAACCTGAGTTAATAACCGAGGTTTAGGAGAATACCCAGGTAGCTGTTGAAGTAGAAGTTCCGTTGAGCGTAGCTAGTTAACATGTCTTTCATGTAGGTTAAGCGGGAGCGGCAATTCTACTGATATTCAATTGTGGCAGATATCAACTGCTAGGAAAGAATTCTATCACAGCGCTTAGAGGACAATATGATGTCATCGAATCCAAAAGCTAGATGTCAGTCTTTTATCAACTTACAATAAGGGCCGAGTTAGCCTACCCGGGTACATGCACAGTGCATATTACATTATAGAACACTGTAATTTCCGACAACCTTAACAGCAGAGTCGAAGATCTTATCTTATCAGTGATTTTGATACAGAAAATGAATTGTAGCTTTCAACATCGTATTCTCACATCGAGAGTACTACTATCTCGCGCCGGCGAGATTGAACTGCCGGTGTTTTACTAAAAACGAATTACATCATGCAATTCAACATTTCAATAACCCCTTGACGCATTTTGGTCTGATTATGTACTTATATCTCCATCCAATCCATGTCTCTATATCACGAGACAGCTGACATTCTGTCGGCACCGCCATCAACCGGCGGAAACCTGAAGACTCGCCTTTTCGGGAACGGGCAAAAGAAGAAAAAGCTCAAGTCACCTCCCCAACAGATATATGCTCTTGCCTCAGAAACATGCAAGTGGAGCCCCGTATTGAAGGAGGTCATAGACAGCTCCGAGCTCCTTCGTCATGAACGCAAGGTACGCACTCATACCCTATATGACCCTCTCAAGTCCTAAACATAAGTAATATCAAGTTACTTATTTATTTATAGCTCACCCCACTACTCGCTCTGCTACTAGTCCACGACTTTCTGCTCTCGCGGAAAGGCATTGCGCTCCCGGCCTCACACGGGCTAAGAGCCGCCATAGAGCGTCACAAGGCTCGGCTAACAGCAGAGCTAACGAGGGCCCGGTTGCGGAGGAAAGCAGCCTCCATCGACGCGCTGCGCCAGCTCATCACTATCGAGTCGCTGGGAGAAGCCGGACAGTATCCCCGCTGGGTACGAGTGAACACCTTGAAGACCACGCTTCAAGACCAACTGGAGACGACGTTCAAGAACTTCACCCGCGTAGCGAGCGTGAAGGATGTCATCGCCGGCTCGATAGAGGGGAACTTACTTCATGTGGATGAGCATGTGCCGAATCTACTAGCTCTCTCACCCACGTTCGAGATCACCAAGACGCCTGCCTATGTTTCAGGCGCTATCATCTTACAGGACAAAGCCTCCTGCTTCCCAGCGTATCTTCTAGATCCGCAGCCCGAAGATGGCGATGTCATTGACTCATGCTCGGCCCCGGGTAACAAGACAACCCACGTCGCGGCCATCGTGAAGTCACGCGTAGCCGAGGGCGAGGAGTGCAAGCAGAAAGTCTTCGCGTTCGAAAAAGACCAGCATCGATCAAAAACTCTAGACAAAATGGTGAATCTAGCAGGGGCCCAAGAGATAACACGGATGAGTCTCGGACGAGATTTTCTCAAAGTCGATCCCAACACCCCAATATACGCGAACGTCGGAGCCCTGCTCTTGGACCCGAGTTGCTCGGGCAGCGGAATAGTCGGCAGAGACGCCATGCCAACTATCCATCTCCCAGAGCAACCGGGTACAACGACCACCAAGAAAACACCACTCGACAACAAGAATCGCAAGCGGAAGCGGGGAAACGATACCGCAGAAGAGGAAGGTCGACAACAGATACTCGTCGACGACGACGGCCAGGAACTCGTAGTTTCTTCTGAAAAGGAGATGAGAGCGCGGTTAGAAGCCCTATCATCTTTCCAACTGACACTTCTCCTTCACGCCTTCACGTTCCCCGCGGCTCGGAAGGTGACGTACTCGACGTGCTCTATCCACGCCGAGGAAAACGAGCAGGTGGTTTTGAAGGCGCTTCAGTCTGAAGTCGCTGTAAAAAGGGGTTGGCGAATCATGAGGCGAGAGCAACAAGTCCAAGGGATGCGCGACTGGCCTGTTCGGGGATCCCTCGAGGCGAGTGACGGGGATGAGGAGATCGCCGAGGCGTGTATTCGCTCGTATAAAGATGATGGGCGAGGCGTTATGGGGTTCTTCGTTGCTGGGTTTGTTAGGGACGCTGGGGCCGAGGTTAATGGAGGGATAATCGCTCTTGGAAACGGTCATCAGGAGAAGTCGGGGTCGAAGAAGACAAAAGACCAAGAGTCAATAAACGAAAATGACAGCTTAATCAATGGCTCAGGAGCTACAACGATTGGTCTGGAGGTGGTCCAGAGTGGAAGTGATAGTAGCTCGAGCGACAACAACGACGACGACGGCTCTGATGGAGAGGAATGGGGCGGCTTTGGTGACTGAGCGAAGCGAAACACCCACCCTATAGACTAACTTAGTAAATTTTAATAATTCATTGTGCAGGCTTAGTTCTTCCCCTAATGGGCACGACAACATAATCAGTGACCAGAGAGGGCTCGAGCATTCCCTGCAATCTGCAATGCAGTCGTCGCCGGCTGAGCAACTTTAGCCTCCCTCATTGAGTCTCGTAGATTGGTCATCTGTAAATATCTCCTTCTTCAGATACCAAGAAAATCAGATCCTCCCTCATACTACTAGGACTTCAATTATTTCGTTAAGGTTTCGAAATATGTAGCCGGCACTCACCCCTGAAATCAACGCTGATCAAGACTACATACTATATCCGAGGAACCACAGGTTGGGGCCGCCAATATCATATCAGCAATCATGTATGCGAGAGATCGCATATTCTCCAAGTCCTTTTCGTGTTTGCCTAATCGCAGGAACGGAGAAGTTCTCGTACGTATATTTAAATTTAAATCGCTGCCACGACTGGAAGAGAAGGAGTAGACTTCTACGGTCTCCTTAACAGATAGAAGATTGCAATATCGAATTTCCTCCCAAGTCCTACGTAGAACTACCAGGTCCCGGCAGCCGCTTCACTGCAATTTTAGCACCGCCCGGGGCGATGGTGGGAAGATCGATTCTATATCAGTGCATATGTAACTAGATCACAGCCCTTGTTACACTGCAGCTATTATATACGCACTGCACGTACTGCCTTCACTGCATTTTTAGCACCGCCCGTGGCCATGGTAAGACGCTCGGATTCATATCAACGCATAGATAGATAACCTAACTCGCAAGGCAGAGCAAGCAAGCGAGAGCGTATATATCAACCTAAATAATCGCCCCCAGGGCTGAAAGAGATGACTACTATTAGACTTGTATTAACCTCCTTAACCGCCCGAGTAGACCATTGATTATCAAATCCCCTTCTAAATTTTAGCCTACTACCGTAGGTAAGTAACCCTGCATTGTAATGTGATGAAAGGCGCCTGTCTTTCACTGCATTTTTAGCACCGCCCGGGGCGATGGTGAGAAGCTCGATTATATATCAGTGCACATGTAACCAAACTCACAGCCCTTGTTACACTGCAGCTATTATATACGATTCCAAGTAGGTACAGATGGAACATTGTTCCAGTTTGGGATTTCACTGCATTTTTAGCACCGCCCGAGGCAATGGGGAGAAGCTGACTCTATCAGTGCATACATATTTAGACTTGCACATCTCTACACAATACAATCACGAAAGCCAAGTTGAACAAAATCAGATGATAACGTGATGAATGTCTCCAGTATTCAGAGTTCATAGATCAATAAAAAAAGTTATATACAAAATGAATCGAAGAACGATTTCCCCTCTACTCAAAAAGCAGAATAGAGCAGGTTTGGACCTATTCCACCAAGACCGCCGCGAAAAAAAGGCACTTTGCAGACCCTAATCGCCAACACACTGTATGCACGCTTATTTTGTTCAGGTTCGAAAATATAATGAATATGTTCGTAGCATCGTGGAGCGGTGAGCAACTCGCCCCCCGGCTTCTCCTACGCTGGGTCACCCCTTGGTGATTTGTTGCGCCGTTATATCCACAGGGTGTTCCGAAACTCCCTTTTATTGATTGCACCTTGTCCCATATACCCTAAAACGCTTTGTATACACGAAGATTTGAAAAAATAGTATCCAGGCAAGTATTCAGAACAGTTTAGCGGCGAGCGGCAAAGCCGCCACCGAGGTGGCGGGCAGCGTGGCCGTGCGAGTGCTTGGGAGCACGGCGGGAGACACCCTGTGTGGGCTCGGAGCCGAACACGGTGGTGGTCATCGTGACGGTGACGACGTCGTAGATGGTCTTGACAGGGTAGCCGCCGTCGGTGGGTGAATCGGGGGCGGTGGTGGGGGCCGGGGCGTCAACAGCAGAGCTGGAACTCTCAAGGAAAACAGCACCGCTGGTGGTAGCCTCAGCCTCGACGGTAGGAGAGGCGACAGCAGTAGACTGCTCAGCAGCAGAAGTCTCGGCAGAGCTTGAAGCTGTAGACGTAGCGGCCTTGGAGCTGGAAGCGCTGGAGGCACCAGAGACAGCAGGGGGGTTGACGGATCCACCAGTGACACCGCCCTTGCCCCAGCCGGTAACGGAATCACCAACAACGGGAAGAGCGTCGATGATTTGACCGTTCTTTAGAATGCTACCGAAGGCGGGGCTGATCTTGCAGTTGTTGTCGTTGTTCAAGCCGCCGGGGATCTGAGGGCACTTGTCCATTCCGGAGTCACCAGCGTCGCAGGTATCAATGATGGTCTGCAGGGTGTTCTGATCCCATCCGGAAATGAAATCACCGTGCGAGCTGTAGCCAGTGGCGTCACCAGACGACAGAACGAAGGGCTGGTTCTTTCCGTCGGGAGTCCAGAAGTCGTTGAAGAGGGGGGTGTTCCAGTACACCTCGAAGAAGATGTGCGGGGTGTGGATCCAGCCCTTGGGGCAGTTTTGCTTGGAACCGACGTTGGAGGGGAACTTCATGTTGTTGGTGTGGTCGTCAAGACCAGCCGCGGGGTTGTAGCATGAAGGGAAGTGGATGTCCTGACGCAGAGGTGAGGCGTAACCATCGCAAGGGTACAGAGGGAAACCGGAACCGGAGCCCTTGTTGTTAGGGTCGACGATACCAGCAGTGCTTCCGTCCGAGTCGACGGGGTACGAGGGTGGGTTGTAGCTCGACCGCGGGCAAGTCCACTGGACGGAGTTGATGGGAATTCCATTGTCTGGGTCGAGGTTGAGGGCACCGCCAGACTTGGGAACTGATCGGGTCTTTGAGTCTCCACTCAACATCTTCAGGCCGACGGGGAAGGGCTTGATCTCATCATCAGTGCCCTCAAAGAAGTAGTACACATTCATGTAGAACATGGGAACCTTCTGGAAGGTGCCGTTCTTGGGGTCCTGGAACATGAGAGCGGGAACCCAGTAGTTACTCTTGTCGTTGGCGATCTTGGCGGTTGTGCAGTTAGAGTCCAAAAGCTGGTTCCCCTCGACAGTTGCGCCGAAGTTGCTACCTCCCATGATACCGTGGTAGTGAGTGGAGATAGTGCCGGGGTTGACGACGGGATCGACGGGACCCTCGGTCAAAAAGCCATCGCCGTTGAATCGAAGGACGGCAAATGTGCGGCCATCCTTGGCCGAGGCCAAGGCAGCCATTGAGGCCAAAGCAGAAGCGGTAGTGAATCTCATTTTGATTTTCCTGTTGTAGTTGGAGCTGTTGTCTAATGTGTCAAGAAAGAAGGCGTATGATGTGCCGAAGGACAGTTGGGTGCTTGAGTAAGCGTCTTAAAGGAGTGTGTGTTCTCTTGGGAAAGCTGATACCGGAGCAGCGTTGGCGAACAGAAAATATGTTAACAGGCCAAACCAGAGTAGTTAAAGATGGCTGGATGTAGACTCGGAGTCGAGGGCTTGTCAGAGGAGTGGCTCGCCACAATAAAGAATGGACCAAACAAAGGGCGTTTGCTGGTTTTTAATGAATGAGGGACTGAGCCGGCAGA
This sequence comes from Xylaria cubensis, assembly GCA_022385715.1. Taxonomy (NCBI): domain Eukaryota; kingdom Fungi; phylum Ascomycota; class Sordariomycetes; order Xylariales; family Xylariaceae; genus Xylaria; species Xylaria cubensis. The sequence continues at coordinate 69,792 of MU279048.1, forward strand.
GAGGGAAAGACTGAACAGAGAAAGGACTGTATAAGGCACGCCTGACACACAACGAAATCTTCACAGGGAGTGAGATGAGGTGGAGGAGAAAAAAGGGAGGAATTCATGGCTGGGAAGGGTTGCGTAATTATAGACCACACACAGTACACCGTTTTTTGACGGGGGTTGTACCGGGCTGCCATGGCATCGTCGAGAATCGAGAACGCGACCGGGGGACTGTAGCCGGACTTACAGCCCACTTTGGCAGCCCACAGGCCCTATCTCTTGACCAAGATTGGACATCGATGACACCCCTGGAATTCGGGGCCGCGCTACGGTATGCTGTACGCTACATTGGGCGGATCACGCCCAAGACATGCAGGGGTGGGGGGTCCTCCATGATGTGGCAGTGACACAAGGGCGACAGAAAAGTCCCTAAATTTTCAGTTCTTTCACAGCACTGTATTTTTAAAATTAAGCCTCTTTTGATGTGTTGTACTTACACTAACTACCGTAGGTTCTTATCGGAAAGAAAAAGGTAAGCGAATGGCTGGTCAGAGAATGCGAGACTTGCAGATGTTGTACTCACTTTGCCATGCACCCGAGATAAAGCAGCTTGATCTCAACACTGCCCAGAGATCGAGATTGCATACCTAATCTATCTCAGCACAAATCAGAAACTACCTAGGTATGTTCTCCAAGTGCCAAAAAGCGGAAGATCGTGAGTACCTCGAGTACCTACTCAACAGCAATCCAGTCTAAAGATACCCACTTCAAAAGACGTTTTGCGGGAAACGACAGTACTTGTTTGGATGGAGAGGGCGCTTCCATACGGCGGTTCCCAGGGCACTGGTGACGCTAACATGGAAGTTGATGAACTACATGACTTGCGTGCGCCGACAGCGTAGTATAGACGATATGGGACGGGATAGAAGGAGGAGAGGGTGGAGGTGTGGCGTAATCTGAGACAAGAAGCTTGGTAAGTGCGCATCCCGACGAAACAAAACGACGGCAAGCCAGCCAATCGTGCGTGTTCCTCGTTGGGTTGTTTCCCACATGGAAGATCCGCTGGCGCCGAGAAGCTGCAAGGTACGCAATAAGCTGCACGCAAGGTACAGCTTAAACCCCACCGGGTATCCACGCGATGTACCCCTGAGATGATCGTTAGTCTTTTTTCCTTTCCCTTAACAGCCTTAACTCCAGTCTAAAATATACTGTATAATCGGGATTATTATTAATTGTTAATTACGAATAACTACAGTTTCAATGCAACACCAAGGGATGTATACTACGATTTATCACATACCAGGTAAAATGTTTTCATTCACATCAGCCTTCTCACTTCCCATCAAAAGGAACATAGCTGCACCAGGCGGTGTGAGACATGTACACGCACAGCTGTAAAAACGATCCACTTGTCCACCACGTAGGCGCTGCTGTATGACTTTTTATAGGACGTTACCAACCCTTTCCCAACCACGTCACGTCAGCCTCCTATTTGGGAAGAAAGGCATCAATCAATAAGCCACAGCAGATAACTCTGTAAAAAAACATGAACCCCGCCGCCCCCTTCTTATCCATCCATCCGCTTAAACCTTCCCCCAAATTTCCAGCAGTGCGGTTACAGTGCTGTCGGAATCCTGTAGGCATCAGTGTGAAATCATGATCGGGGCGAACTCCATTTTCTAGTCTTGATTCTTCTCGATTCTTTTTTGCACCGCCGATCACTGTATAGAAAATGGGGGCGACCGGGCTAGATCAAGCAACGGTCGACCGTTATGATATGTACTAAATAGAAGGGATGAAGCCGGGTTCGATCCGATGACATCCCTGCGCAGCACGATACGAAATCGAAAATCTCTTGAGATTTAGGAATATCTTGCCCCTGAACGGACAGGATCTGCTAAGCTTATCTGGGAAACAACCCGAAACGCGCTACATCCCACTAATCAACGGCCATTGGTGGGGCGGGTATACTGCATACTATTTAGACCGTTTTTGAGTTGAGGGGGGGAAAAGTACCTACTCAACTTGGATATCGCAAGATGATCGATCAAGCAAGCACCAAGAAAGAAACACCAAAAAGACCGCAACTATACTAAATGGATACCCCGGCTCTTGCTAGCTCGAGCAACGGTCAACGGCATTAAAGTAGTCCACTTCAACCCATGAGGCTCTGTTCGGCCCTTCATCTCAACTAACCAGGGCAGAAACCGGGGGCATTTCATTGACCAATTTAAAGCAAAACATGCTAGAGCTCCGTAGCGTCTTCTAGTGTGCTACTGTTTCTCAACTTCATCAAAAGGGTTCGTGATATTTGGTATAGCTTCATTCCGCCTATACTATGTACTACTTCATCGGCCTATGGTAAGTGCGCGTGGATGATGTCTATCGCCGAATGGACGTTTGACGAACCCCGCCTTTGAAGTAGTACTAGGTAGTGGTAATACGGAATAGGTACACAAATGTATGACGCCGGAACAGACGGATTTTGTGCACATGCACACAAGAATGAGGAAGGGAACGAGCAGATGCGGAGAGACGAATCGCACTCCCTCGATGCTTCAAGCTTTGGAACTTGTCTTACCCTGATTTTCAAATCCCTTTACCGTAAATTCAGGACCTCAACTCGATTTTCATCTTCCCTTTTTCTGTCGATCCACTGATTGATAGTTGCGCGCGGCTGCAGACGCGGCGTTGGCCTCCAATCAATAAGTTTTCAGCTGCAGCACTACACACACGGACGGCCGCCAGAGCTGATGCGCAGGTCCAAGATAGGAAGGGAGCGATTGCGCCTTGGAAAGTCAATGTCTTATTGATGCCACATTGCCATTTGCTCTTCTAGACCCCTCGCTCAAGTTTTCGTCTATTTTGTTCGCTTTCTTTTCATATCCAGTGTGCAACATGAATCATCAAGCTTGTTTTTGCCACCTGAGGCATCATATCACATCTAGTAACACATGCATCCAACCCATCAGACCTATCTATCTCCGTATCTACCTACGCCACGGCGTCACCATCAAAACTCAGCTCCTTAGTTAAGTCCTACATGAGGACCCCCAATACCCCCCAACACATCCAATCGGCTCCCACTCATCAAGTTTGATATTTCCGTTGTCACCCCTCTTTCGGAAAAAAGGGTGGCAATACAACCCGGTTGAGACAGCTTACACACACCTCGCCCACCAGGTTAGATGCAGGTTCTAAGGACGTATTCGTTGGCCCGTTCCGGAGATGCGAGGAACCACTTTGAACCCGGTTAGGACTGCATATTCGGGAATACCCGACGGGCCACTAAACGTGCCAGAATATTAAACGCACGAATCAAGCCGGTGCTCCGAATCTTGATCAAGATAGCGATCATCCTTGGTGCGAGAGTGATGACTCTCTACTTACCTCCGTCCGCTTCCGATATTGGACCCTGAAATCTGATCAGGTGAAAACCGTTCGTCCGGGTGTAGGTAGTAGACAAGCCTTACCAAGAGGTCGTGACCATCAACTCTAGTGTCAATTCGAAACACTTGATCATAAACGAGAACTTTTCACTCGAGCAGGTTCTCGTAGGTGGTCTTCTGATGAATTCGAGACAGATATTAAACTTGGCAGGAATAGCCCAGACCTTCATAGATCTCGTCCCTAGCCGGAAATGAAGTCGAAATTCAAGACCGCAAATCACAAAGGCAACTCAGGTAGCAGGTTATGATTGCCACCATTTACACTTTGCTGTTCTGGCCTTGCTACCTGAAACAACAATACTGCTTCATTGGAGCCAACACATCCATCACGCACGGGTCGCTGCAGCAAGTGAGAGGGCAACATGCTTGACACATGTTGTGGAAAGACAGCACGAGTGGCAAAGACATCACGAGTGGCTCGGTCAGTAACCATACAATTTCTTCTGCTACTTTCTTCTGCGGAGGTGTTGTGGTGAGCGATTTGATTTGACATGTGAATGAAGCACCCAGCCATCGCCGGACTGGCCGAGCATTTCTTCGTGCTCATGAGACAAGTAAATCATCTAGAAACCTAGCTGATTACCGACGGCCTTTTAGTCAAATCCAAATTAAGGGAAATTGTGCTGGTTGGTGCTTTTTGGGGAGGGTTCTTCTGACTAGTCTCAAGTTGAGGGAGCAAGGCTCACTCATTATGATACGACTTAGTTCAGCCTCATATCTGAAACCCAAAATATCCGTCGTTCTTTGAACTAGTAATTAGTTATGATTTAACCCTTGATTTCAGAAATGAGCACCTCAGACATCTATCTGACCGCTATATGCCACGAGGACGAGGTCTCAGCTCCGTCAACAAACAAGCCACAACGGAAATTGCAACTTTTGTAAAGCTAAGCTCTACAATAATGAAAATAGATTACTGTAAGCTTTATTCAAGCCAGATCTGCTCAAGAAGTGCTGCATCAAGATTCATTCAACTTTTATAACAGCGCTAGTGTTCACCCTTTACCGAGGAGAACTCAAGGTGAGAGACAATGCCCTTCTCAGACGCAGTAGGATCAAGTGAACGTAAGCGAGGAGCGAAAGTAAGGCTTTCACATATATGGGCTTAGATCGCCGTCAGGGCTGAAAGGACTAGACTTGTATGGCCTCCTTGACACTAGTAGATTACTGCAATTCGAATGTCCCAATATCTGTCATGGTTCTCATAGATATCGATGACGGGAGATGCTGAAACTACTGTGACCTGCTCAAGAAGCCGGGTGAAGAGTAGACATTACATTTATCATATATTGTATTAAATATTAGAAGACGAAACATACGCACACACAAAATATGTCTTTTATTCCGGCGTCAAAAACCGTATTCTCAATATTAATCCTCCTACCTAGTCATAAACAACCCAACCTAAAACCCAAGCAAAAGATCAACAAGCCCACCAGGCTCCTCAAAAAAATCCATAACCACCACACCGAGTCTCTTCCCCTTCATCTCCCCCAACAAATCCAACAACCTCGCATTAACCCCCCTTACAGCCATCGGTCCCAAACTCCCCCCCAACCCACCACCACCCGAACCCAGCGCCATGACATCCGGATACACAGGCGTCTCAATCTCAACATGGGTACCAGAAGTAAACGTAACAAACAAATGGTCCAACTCCCCCCCATCCGCGGCTTGCTTGAGATGTGTGCTAACAGCAGCGAACTTAGCATCGATGTTAGAGGGGATAGTATCAAAGCCATCAGGATGATAATAATCCTCGACGAACGCGGAGCCATTCTTGATCGTGCTATTATACACCAGTTCAAACCCGCTTCTCTCATTATCAAGCCATTTTCCGGGGGACATATGCAGTCCCGGCATCCTCTCCTCATATCCCCCCGGGAGTGCATCAAGATCAAACCTCCTAAAAAGGACAATCTTCCCCCTCACATCCCCCAGTGTCCCTAATACACCCCTAGCTTGATGCACATACCTCCTCGCAAGGGTCGAAGTAAGCGTATCAAACAACTTCCTCTGCACACCCTCATCACTGGTGGCATTAACCCGTGTGCCACTCTCATACTGCAAACTAAGCAACACCATCTCGCTCGGATGGGTATCTAACCATCCATAGAATCCAAATAACACATCCTCCAACGTCGCGACGTCAGATAAGTACGCAGGACCATGCCAGAATGCGATCCGGGAATCAAGTGGATCGAGCGCGAACCGCAGATCAAAGAAGCGGATCCCGGCCTCGAGGGAGGCGAGGATACTCTTCCGCTGACACTGATATACGCGTGCAGGACGGGGCACGGTCCCGTCGCAGCGGGTCGCGGTTGTCAGACTATCTTGTGTGGATTGTGTGTAGTTCCATGTTGCGGCGTCGTGGGTCCCTGGGATGTTTAGGTGTGTTAGTGGGATGGAGTCTGGTAGGGCGGCCATCCAGCGGGCGTGCCGGGAGTAGCCGTGTGTGAACACTTCTGAGAAGGAAGAAGTGGTAGTGGTGGTGGTAGTAAGAGGTGATGATGACGAGGACTCGTCCAAGTCGCCGAAGACGTCGCGGCCCTCTTGTAGAATCTTGTCCAGCGCGAACTGAGCCAATGTATTTCCGCCGCCATCGCTCACGACGAGGCGGCCGAGAAGAGGCGTGAGTAGTACTACTCCGATGGAGAAACGCATCTTGTTTCTTTGCACTCGGGGATCATCAACTGAGTGTTGAAGCTTTCCCCAGTATTTCTCCAAAGCTCTCCAAAGCTCTCCAAAGCTCTCCAAAGCACCACAGTATAGCACTGTGGAAAAGGAGGGGTTGTTATGATTGACTGTCCCTCCTTCAATGTCGCAACCCCGATGCAGCAAGCCTCTTAAATTTGAATGCGAGGCATCGAACTTTGTACTGTCACGCCCCGCCATTATGTGTTGTGATTGGATAGTCTGTGCATGTTTATCAATAGAGTAGTGATCTACCTATTAAAAGTTGCATGCGAGGTTAAATGACTGCAAGAGCCTCTAACACGACGTAGGTGCATAATACAGTATACCCATGGACAGCATAATCCTACTGTATAATTACACTTATTGAGCCATAGCATACTGCCTGTCTATGAGTTGACTATGTACTTGACCATCTGAGCTTTGCCCTTTTTTTTAAAAACCAAGTTGATGTTGCTCATTAGAAAGCCACCGGTCCAATTCTTTTTAATCCTCGGTTGTCGGACCACAAGACGGTCTTGTCTTGTATTTCACTGTTTCACTCCATCACAAGCCAGACCAATCCCATTTTTAGGCGTCCCGTAATGGTATTGGCCGCACGACGACAAACGTCGCGTGGACTTAGCCATCTATTTCGGCTTCGTAATATCGAAGAACTCCTTGAGTCCCTGCACAACAACCTCTACGTTTAGGTTCACTAACGGCATCTTGTCGTAGCTCTTCTCCTTCATGATAGCCACCAGAGCCAGGTACTTGTCCACCTCCCGCAGAATGATCGGCCTGTCTTCGTTACTCAGCACCATGGAACTTTCCGCCCAGTTCGATGCCGCTTGATCCTCAAGTTTCTGGCTCCAGGGTGGTCCTTCAAGCCCCTCACGATACTTATCAGAGCGCGACCAGCTACCATAGACCTCCGTAACGTCGATGATAACGTCAATATAGTCGGAGCAGATCTCGTAGCTTGTCATGTCAGCTGGCGAGCTGTCCGTCGCGATGTAGATCTTGGATGTCACATCAAATAGGTAGGCCTTCTCAAACCGACATGTCCGGCAAAGATTAGTCAACATGGCCTCCAGTATCCCCAACCGGGGGATTAACTTTTGTATGACCTTGCTGAACGCCTCAAAGATACTGTGATTGTAGATGCTTGTTAGGTGAAACGTCACCGGCGCGTTCTCAAATCCATGGTCTGAGAGTTCGTCTTGTATCCGTATAGTGATATCCCGTTGGATATCCAGTTTGTAGTCATCCGATAACCCATCTACTTTGTGTATGAATACCTCAATCTTAATGAAAGGGTAGCTTCGCTGGAGATTTAATATGGTGACGTTAAGACGGGCCACGGCCTCCATGTAGTCGTCTTGGGCATCAATGACCCATATCAAGGCCCCGATCTCTCCGAACATGGCATCGATGTCGAATGTAGGGTTCTCGAATATGTCGATCTGGCCTGGAAAATCCCAAACCTGGAAGTCCATGAACGAGCTAATAGATCGTCGAGTCAACATGGGTCATACGCACAACTACCCTAGTTGGCAGGCTTACGGCAGTGAATCTTTCTGAATGCGGGCCGTAGATTCTAGAAAAAGGGTTTCGCTGGGCGGGAGTTTGTGGAAGACCACACTCGAGATAGATGATTTGCCACTCCTACTTTACTTTAGCCAACTCATCTGGATACAGTAGAGAGCACAAATTTACCTCCTCTGACCCATGAGTAGCAGTCTTGGTTTCCCCTTAGCCGTTCCATCGGGGGCATTTTCGGGTGCTTTGGCGGCTGCATTCTTCTGTTGCTTTCGTTGGTCCTGTTCAAACAATCGCGTTAGATTTATTTGGGCTGGAGTAGGAGCATTTCCTCCGGCCTGCCCCGATTGTTCGTTGTCACGCCCAAGATGGGCATCTCGTCCGCCAAGGCGAGACGTCATAACGCCCGCCAAAGTGGATTGAAATTCAGGATTTAGTAGGTACTTGAGACGCTTGTCTGGGTGATCGAACGCCCAAAAGCCACAGAAGCAATGAGGCTGCTTTAGAGTCCGGACAGTCCTCTTCACCGCATAGTGCCTGTGTACAATACGGGTGTTGTTCTTCCCCTTCACATATCCAGCATTCCCAGCCCTCTTGTCTCCTTTGTTTGCACCCGGGTAGGAGGGTGAGGGATTGGCTAGCTGGCTGACCGCAAGTGATATTGCCGGTTCCACCGGTCGACAAACCCACTATTGGGATAGGTGAGAGTGTCGCTTATGGAGTGCCACAAGCGACGAGAACGAGATGGCGCGGCGAGCAAGAGTAAACAGCTGAAGTAGTTGTTGTCGGCTTTCTTTATGGGCACAGGAAATTACTGGGGAGTCTCGCCGTGGTCTGACAATGATTACAGGAAGAGACTAGTACATATTTCGTTGCTGATTCCACTATCGCATAACTGGGAGGTAATCAAAGAGAGCTGTCTCTGAGCGTCCCTGTCATGAATCGAATTGCAGACACTGAACCTAAGTCGCTATCATGAAGGTTGCATGGTCGGGCCGTGCCAGGATTGCTGTGACAATGGGCGAGGAGGAGCTTGCGGAAAGCGGCATGAGACAAGCCAGCGGTGAACGGTCCTTGGTTTCCATGGAAAGGAATGGGCAGGAGGCTTGGAGGATCACGAACGGCCACCCAAACTAGGCGGTGAAATACATATGGCATGTACGTATGTGTTGGCGAGGCATGACGGAACACGGCGAAGGGGGAGTGTATGAGAAGTGGTGAATTTCCAACAAGAGAGCCAGCATTCCATGTCTAAAAAAGTAGTGGAGGTGAAAAAAACAGCTGAAAAAATTATCTGATCTCACCTCCATCTTGTGCTATTAATGGACCCCAATGATAGTGAGAGCCAGGACAGGCTTGCCGGGGTGGTCGGGCTGTCGCGTTTGCCGGTCCCCTGCACGGCGCGGCATTAGATGGTCAGTTGGATGGTCAGGATACCTGGCCGCCTTCAGAGGTCTGAGAGCGGTGACGCAGCGGTGCCCGACCTCGTCCTTCAGTGATGGCTTCTGAGTCAGACAGGCTATGATTGACTGGACTGATTGAGTACCTATGATTGAGTACCAACCAGTATCACGGCTGGGCTGACTCACCTTGGTCGTACCGCGAAGTGCCAAAACCAAAGCTGCACCGGCTTCCTACTGGCTATGCGGGACGAATGTGTGACCAGTCAGTCCAATAACGCGTCTATCCGATCTTCTTTGACCCCGTCTCTGCTCGACGTGGAATAGGATGGGCGTTCCGGGATTCTCGTTTGCACGTGAGTGTCAATCGACGCTGTCTCAGAGACCGTTCCGGGGTAGCGAATAGGCGATGACGGCAGTTCCGTTGCTTGGACCCGCCAATGAATAATGAATCTCCGATAAGCAAGGCGAGTGAGGGACAAGCGGGTGTGACAATAGAGAGAATAGAGTCAATAGATTGGACAAGAGAGGCAGTCCACAGAGTGCCACAATGAAAAACCACGCAATTGGCCCTGGTGTAGGAGACTGACGATCGTTCTGATCAACAGCGTCAAAAGCAAGCTGTGTATAACTTGCTGAAGAGGACCTGAGCTTCCTTGCTTGACATTGGTTGTAATGTGGAGCTTGTAGCTTGTTACTGGTAGACGCGGGGAGCTTGCATCTGATGCATCTGAGCTCGCAGCATCTCGCCAGCTGTCAGCCCTCTTGGACAACTGCAGATCCCCCACTCTCTTACCTGGAAGTTGGTAGTTCTGTTACACGATACGTCATTGTAACTGTAAGATAGGCGGGTGCCCATGCTTCTCTGATTGATATACTGGCTGGAGAATCCGACAATGATAGCCGATTCGAAGCAGGTGACAATAGCACATGAGCAAGATTCTGCCTATCACTTTGAGATGTTAGGTAAAACAGCCCTCCAGGTCGGTCTCAAGGTCAAGTTAATCGTGATCCGATGCCGGGAATAAAATAGGACCCCCATTTGCCGGAATGGATAGAACAAGTACTACAGCGGCAACAACTTCTCGTTTGTTCTAGACGCAAGCCATGGCCTCACAACATATCTTGGGCATTAATGTCCAAAGCGTGGTATAATCTAAACAGGGAAGTGATAATTACTTGGCTGTATTATAGGTCCATGCGTTTCAACTGTACAGCAGGATGATCCCTGATATGCCCTCCTAAGTCAGCTGTAAATCTCAGAGCCACTTAGTTTAGAACTTTTAAGTCTACCGGCAAGTCGACAGCAACCGAAATTCATGATAGATCCACCTCGGTTATCGTCATCCCTCCTGCCAAGAAAATCAGACATACTGGCGGACAGGATGTGATTCTCATCCAGCAATGAGTCTTATCCCTTATTTGTCCGGTGATAGCTTGTTTCCGAACAGCGCGAAGCGGAGGCTCTTGCGGCGCGGCGCGGCGTTACGGGGCTTCTGTTCCTCCATCTGACTCGTTCTCTCATCATCAGGTGGTGTCGGTGGTACTTCTGGAATCGTCGCTATGCGTGTTGTCTCTCCCGAGTTGCTTGGCGGTGGAGTTGGCACATTCTCTGAAAGGTCGATTACAGAGTGTGACTTGAAGCTACTCAAAGACTGCAGACAACTTAGCTCGAAACTCCAGAACGCATTGGTGCACAGGCCCTCTCAAGGTCGCTTACCTTGACGCTCTTCATGATCCCTCGACCGGACTTAGACGGCTTTCTAAACACGCCGGGTTTCCGATCGGCATTGTCTCTTGATAGTCCCTCGATCTCTGCTGCGAGCGTCTTGCCACCAATGGCAATATTCTCCTCGGGAATGGCCTCAAACCGGACGAAACCTCGCGTAGGGGCCACGCCGAGTGTTTCATAAAGATGCCGCTGGGTAAGGATGGCGTTTCGCCTGTTCGTTGCTGGCTGGAGCAGGCTCGGTAGAGCAAGTATGCTGAGGGTGTATGCAGGTTCAAAGGTACTTCCAAACAGCATGCAGACACCGTGCTGAATGGTAACAATAATTGAGGATACTGGCCGTTGATATCGATTCGATAGATGACAGGCCAGGTCTGTAATGAAGGCAAACTCATCGTTTATGATGACGTTTGTTTTGAGTTCGGCGGTGACCATGGCTTCATTGAGGATGCGTGTCCTGGCAGGGTCATCGCCACGGTTGGGTCCGGCGAACTCGGACTCGAAATAGGCGCTCTTCTTCCTAATCACGTCCGGATGAAGCTGCGACTTGCGGCGTCCAATAACATCACCAGGAAGAGGACGGTCAATACTGCGTGTGACATCACTGCCTTCGACGAGCACGCCGTCGGACGGTCGTAGTTGGATGGCTTTTCTTTGGGCAAATGATAAACCGGCCTGTTGCGGTTTGATCAGAGGTGAATCCGGGCGACGGGTTCCTGCAGCACTGGTCGAAGAGATCTTCGCCGAGCTACGAAGAGGGTTTTCAAGCATAGTTGCTATGACTAAGGACAAACGAAACCTCCACTAGCGGTTGAATCTGAGAGGGAGGTGTGACACGCTACGGTTCCGCCACAATTGTCGAGGTTCCGGAAGGGTGAATATACTGAATGATGTAGTTATGGTATATTGTAAGTTGGATCAACAGTTTTGGATGTCTCCAGCTGTCCTTCGGCGCTGCAAAGTACTTGCTGTGGAGGGGTCAGCTTTCTAGAGAGCTGTGTGCATATATGAAGGTAGAAACCAGCATGTTTGCATCTGATTTTACTGGTCTCTGTCTCCTCGCATCAACGGGGATGCGTGGAATAAATGAAAACAGGCCTAGTCACTGTCTCAGCATGAGGAAGTCGTCGGTCGAGTGGAAACGAGCGGGTTACACAAGGTTTTTCTGTGACACAGGACCTTGATGTTTCGGACGCACGTGTGCAACAGAACCCGTTCTTTTCCTCTCGTTCTTTCGAGGTGTTCGTCTTTAGGTAGCTGTAATCAAGCCAGGTACGCAGTTGCTCAAAATTTCGTCTACCTTAGATATGCGTCTGTATTTGTGCACATATGTGACGTTGTTTGAGTGACGGGTGTAGACGGCGGTCAAAGTTACAGAAGAGATTAGGAAAAACCTTCGTTTGATCTGCCAGCTGCACTGTAGATGAGCGGGAGGATGGATACTTGCAGATTAAAATTTCCAAGACAAGCAAACGCGTCCCCTACATATGATATGATGGTATGTGAGCTGGTCGCATGTAGATTGAAGAAGCTGTTGTTGGGGCAAACAACGGACGGAGCGCAGCGGCGGAAGTGCGACAACAATCATCGAACTAGGCATTTTATCTATGCACCTCGCCTACGCCACTGACAACTGCCACCGTCAACTGCCATTGAGTCGTCATAGCACATATAACGAGTCGTTTCCCACCATTGCGAGTGAATAGCGAGAGCGCATCGAAAGATATGGATGTCGATACTTTCCAATGTTGGAGTCGCATCTGCCTGCAGCAATCTCAATACTGCAACAATACGATAACCCCAAGAGAAAACTACAGCGTCAACTCAGTAATTGATTCGACTCGCTCAGGTGAGTCTAATGTTACATAAGGCTAAGCTGCTTCCTTGGCTACAGACATAGTAGGTACTTGGATAGGCAGGTAAGTAGATATCACAGCACTAAGACATATTCTTAGGTAATTGTCACTAATTTCTGATGTCGATGCATAATGTGTCTCCCGCGATGAGACATTGTCGCTTGCTGTCCTACGTTGAAGAACCTCTACGTCAGATGGTAGCATCGTCGCTTGAACCGCAAGCGAGAGTGGAAGATACCTGAGCTAGCGAGGTTACTCCATTAAACCAGCGCCACACGCCAACCTGGTTACTGTGTAAAGTACTATCTTAGATAAATGCTGTTTATAGTTACGATTATACAATTTATAGAAATATATCGATTAAGCTATGTATAATTATTTGTGTCGTTTTTGATGCTTATTTGCACCTTATATATAGGCGCATCTTCGGTTTCGCCTGTATACTACGTTTGCATCAAGTAACCGAGGAGTACTAAGAGTAATATAAAGATGCCAACAGGCGGGTTCATTCATTAATGCCATTTATGAGGATAGAGCGACTTCAAATATCACAATTTCATATATCCAGGTGACATAGGCTTGTATGAATTTACTTATGAGAAAAGGGGCCGAGTCCGAAAGCCACAGATTTGTTTCCTAGGGTTGATTCTCATTTTCAAAGCGGTGTCAGTTCAAATTCATACTTGTCTACAGGATGCTGATCAGGATTCTTTTCTACTTAGATTGACACATTAATCTTCATTTCGTTAGGACGGTTGTGAGGCATCAGTGAACAATACTTCCCTCAGTTTGCAACTGAGCTCGGATGCAATTTTATGCTTAATACTACACATATGCAAACATGAGTTAGACAGGTCGATCGATGAACTATTGAGCTTATTATGCAGGAAGCTAATACCCATTTCATTCTCCACTGTTGGATACGATCCAAGAATGAAAAAGAGCATAAAGGATAGACTGCTTATTTATAAAAGTACTCCTGTTACTGTCTTCTGTTTGATCATTCCCCACTGTCCAGACGGCAGTTTGCTCGAGATAAGACCTATTTCTAATGCGGTCTGCTCGTTGTTTCTCTGGTCGATACAACCAGCATCGACCTAAACCCATATGACATCCATCCCCACTACGCCGTGAAGTGCTTTTTGGCGATGGCCGGTATCTCCCAGGGAGTGCCCAGCAGAGCAAGGGAGGGCGAGTCACCGCTCTCATGAATTCTCCAGCGGCCCTAAGTATACGACAGAATGTTATAAGCGGGTTTGTGAAAGTCGATCCCGCCAGCCGTATACACGTTATTTTCATCACGGGAGATCGAGGTCATCGACGGCACGTGAACAAGTCGCTGCGGCCAGTACTCCTTGACAGCCGGCCATGAACGACGAGCTTTGAAATCAGGAAATTCACCGTCCTGTACTTGAAGTTAGCCGGTAATCATGATCTAGGTATACGTTTTCCACGGCTCTAACCCGCCCCTTTCGTAGGGTCCCTTGCCGCTTCATAAACTTACCGTGGACTGTCCTCTGCATAAAACTTACTTCTGCACGCCGCATGAGAGCAGCCAATCATGATTTGTATACGGAGTACCATGCCGGCGCGCGACTGACCACCCCTCAACTTTGGACCAATCACTTGGTGGTTTGAGAGGCAGCGCTGTTTTCCTCTATTGACATCACGGTGAATTTTTTATTTTTTTTAAAAAAGGTGGCTTGCATTTATGTAAGACTATAGCCCAGAATATCCCTGGCAGGTATAGGTTATTTCTAGTAGAAATAGAAAAACTCGCCGTCTTCTATAGCGATTACGGCGCCGCTGGAGGCAGCAGTGCCTAAGGCGCAGCGTTGCCTTATCTTAACTTCATCATCTTACCCCTCTTCCTGCTTTTTAGGTTTACTTTGGGAATGAACATGGCGCTAAACTGCTAATTAAGAGAGATCGTTCGGTTCATCGCAACTTCGCCTGCCGCTGCATTAACGCATCGTTCTCACCATGCCCCGGGAGCGAAGGAGCTTGGCTCATACGAGACATGCACGACGCGGCCGAGGCATCTTCCTCTGGAAGGACGTCGAGCCGCAGTGGCCAAGACGACTACTACACATCCCGTCGATGACCTCGGCAGAGCGGCGGGATGGCAACACGTACGGCCCCTTCAATGAGACAGAGCCAGGCTACAGCATCCTCACCTACACGTGGGGACGTTGGCCGGCGCCCGGCGGCCCCTGCATCCCCGTCTCGGGTACCACGTGGGCCATACCCGCCGTGGACGAGGCCAAGTTCACCGTCGCGAGTTTCGAAGAGGTCATCAAGAAGATGGGGCAGACCTTCGACTTTGCGTGGATCGACGTCGTCTGTATCGACCAAGAGAACTACGACGTCAAGATGGATGAAATTGGGAGACAGGTCGGCATCTTTGCGAATGCATCGCAGGTCTACGTGTGGATTTGGAGCCTCCCCACCGCTCGACTGCAGCACGTCTACGATGACATTACACGTTGCGGTGCCTCACTCGACAATTCGGAGGGCATATTTCGCCAGCTGCCTCCATTAGCTACGTCCTCTGTGATGTACGATGACAATGCGCCGCGCAATGTCTCCCAGGAGGGTGACGAACTTACCCACAGCCGGATCCCTCATATAACATTATCATCTCTAGAGGCATCTATCAAGACCCTTTTGGGTGACCCGTGGTTTTCTTCGCTGTGGACCCTGCAGGAAGGCCTGCTCAGGCAAGACGCCATTTTTCTGTCGCAGGAGGCCGAGTGCGTCCAGCACCGCGTTGGCATCCTATCTTCTGAAGCAGAAATGTTCTCGCTCATAAGCGCCTTCTCCAAAGTCCGGAGTGCCCTAGAACTTTACGATGGACGATGCACAGAGTCCTCGTACAGCAACCTCGTGGATTCCGTCGTACGAGCTATCAGGCAATCTGGATTCCCGACAAGCAACCTTGCCACCAATCCAAACATACAGTGGGTCGCGGCACAACACAGAAACGCTACAAATGCCGAGGATAGGGTCTACGGTATCATGGCCTTGTACAACATCCAAGTTGGCGACGCCGTACCAAACAATGCCAATCGAAAGAAGCCTTCGCTTCGGGAGCTGGAGACGGACTTTGCCGTCACGCTCAACGTTAAGTCTCCTCTCTTGGGACAGTTGTTCGTTCACGCTGGGCCGGCGCGTCCTCGTGAGAAGTCTTGGCAAATCTCTAGAGACATCATGTTTCCACATGCCTTCACCTATTGGGATGAGGATAATTTCTCCAACTCTTCTTCTATCGTTGGTATGTCGACGGGACTTGCGGAGGTTGAGGGAGACATATGTTGGCTCAAGGATTTAAGACACTTTTGGAATGCGTCTTTGACCAAATACAAGTCTTATAAATTCGATATCGTCTTGGATGAATACGTTGTCTACGAACACCCGACCATCATTGCCTCTCAACCAACCCATAAGAGTCGCGCTACCGAAGATGTCCAGGGTGGAATGCTTGTCCTCATCGATAGCACCTTGGAAGAGTTTCAAGAAGATGCCGTCTCTGTGCTCGAGCTTGGGGGCTCGCCTAAGGAAATCTTCGGCCTAGTTCTCGTACACCCGCCCAACGATAGAAGTTTGACCAATCGGATAGGTATATGCAAATGGGAGCGGTTTGGGGGAGTAAGTTTATCGAAGATAGGCATTCATCATAAAGGAATGCTTGAGTGATCATCTAGATTAAACGTACCCATTAAAAGCACGGGAACAAAGGTCGCCTGGTGAAGCCGTAGTGTATATCTTAAAACATCTCAAAGCCTTATCGTGGCCAGATGGAGGTTAAACATTATCGCAAACCTTGAAGACGCCCATTGACCCCAGATCTAGCATGAAGGCTTGCGTCGAGATCATTGACCACGAGTCAGTCCAGACGTGGATCATCCGCGGGAATGGCTCTGTTAATCTTCCCAGTGTAGGGAATGCGTTCTCTTTAAATCAAACTGCTCGTTAAATCCCGAGCATTACTGCCGACGTGACTGCCGATGTATGTCAATATCTGCACCAAGTTGGTGGAACGCATCCTGACTCGATTTCCGACGTGGCTATGTATAAAGATTGTGGTGTACAACATGATTGTCTGCTGCAGAGAATACGACACTTTCAGATGAATGTTTCCCTAATGCTACGATCCTCAGGACTGGTGTATGCGTAGGTGCCTAATAATAATGGAACAAATTGCTGCAAATATAGCAACGGGTCTGGATAACGGATCGATCCGGCTTATCTTTGGTGTTGGCTTCTTCTCTATCTTTCTCTCTTTTTTTTTTTTTTTTTGATAAGCGCTGCTCGCGCGGGGTCTAGCCTTGCGAACACGTCAGTAGTCATTTCCCTCCCCCTTGTAACTGACTTGCTGCATAGCCACGTCAAAGAACATGGTTATTGGTGAATAGAGAAATCATAATAAACTTGGCAGTTGGGCTACTGAAAATGTTAGCGAGATTGGTGATCTTGAGACCGGACGTCACCTCCATTCGCAAACTCTTGCCTAATGCCAAAACCCCTAAATTAGTTGTTATATTTTCAGTCACACCTTTCTCGCAAGTCTATATTCTATCTTTTTCTTACAGCGGAACCATATCTTTTCACCTTGTGATGTCTGAAAAAAAAGACTCTACCGGCCAAAAAGGCTTCTTTATGGTGCCCGAAGAGGGGCACTCCGTCGACGAAGCGCACTATCCAAGCGAGGAACAGTCTCATCCGACAACCAAAAAAGTCCGAATCCTTGTTATGGGCCCTATTGGATCGGGCAAGTCTTCGTTTGTTGAGGCCGCAAGAGAGCCGGGCTATGACGCTAAAATAAGTCACAAAGCAGACTCTTGTACGGTCTTTACTTAGACGTTATCAACTTAACGAGACTAAATCTCAGTAGGTACGCATGAATGCACGGAATATCCAACCAAGTACTCATCCGGTCGGAACAAGATTTTTTTAATCGATACACCTGGATTCGAAGACCCACGGACGACGAACGCTGAGATACTGGGAAAAATCGCGAACCACATCAACGAAGGAACCCAGTGCAACTCTAGTGGGTGCGACAAGGCATCAAGTGTATCCGAGCCAATCTCGGGTCTTATCTATCTACATCGCTGTACTGATACTAGGTTTGACGGGGATCTCAAAGTCAATTTTGAGATCATGAAGGCGATGTGTGGACCAGAATTCTATAGTCGTGTAGTTATCTGCAGTACCTTCTGGAATCAAACCTTGAAGGACCGGTTACAAAAACACAAGACTCGTATGGAAAGATTTCTTGAAAACGCCTTCGAGGATGTGATGGAGGGAGGGGCTGAGCATAGAGAATTCTGGAAAGATAGGGAAGACCCCTGCTCCGATATTCTAAATCACTTTCTTTCCCAGGGGGGCCACCCTAAAATGGCCATTGAGCACGAACTTCAGAAGATGAAGCTTAACGAGATAAAGGCTGGCCATGTGGCTGGAAACAAGGTGCAGCGAGCAGAGTCGTGGCGAGGTTTAATACAGAAAATGATACCACGACCCCATCCCATCCTACCCAATCTCAATCATCGCATCACTAAGCACGACCTCAGGGGTTGAATCGAGTAACCTCGTCGGAAGCCGGTGCTCTTAGGCTGCTAGAGCAGTCCTTTTCCGCGAAACATCCACCTCTACTTCCACCTCTACTTCCACCTCTAACACACTTGTCTGAAGCCCAACAGGGCATGAATCGGGATTTGGAGAATTCTTACAATGCATGAAGAGCTCAGTTCATATGTTTGGGATATACTATAGTTTAGTACCGTATTCTCCTGTTTCTTAGTTGCCCTGCAACTTTATACTCCAGCGCTCCCATTACTATAACCCTTTGCGCCTCTCGCCCTTACTCCTAAAATATTTCACACAATTGAATCTATTTCTACGATTTTGTTATATATGACTTGCGTCGGACAGACATCTCCTTATCGGATGGTCTGTGCACAACTCCAAAACAGGGGGTTGGGTCTGCTCGTACGAAGATTCCCTTCTAGATAAGAGGACAATTATAAGCATCGTACAGTAACGAGACTGCATTCTGATACGCGCCTTCCGTACGTGCGATCAATCGTATGGAGCCCCATCAACAAACTTGAGACAATAAGCGAAGTTAGAATTTAGATTTGAATTCTATGAGACATTAAGCCGATGGGTTGCAGGAAGTATGGGGTACTTTAATTTGGGATCCTAAAACATCCAGTCCTAAATGTTCCCATAGTACACTGCCAAAATAGATCAACACAGGCCTTCGTGTCGAGCGTTCAGTATTGCATGTGGTCTCGTTCCTGGCTTAGACGGGCGATGTGCAATGCCATGACCCTCTGAGCCACCGGGAGTGTGTATCGCTGGTGTAATCGACTACTGACCGCAATAACTCCTCTAACAAAATAAAACAAAAATATCTATACTCCACCAGGAAAAAATTATTAAGATGATATGCGCTGCCGACTTTGGGTCGATGTCATGAAGATTGAAGAGTACTATTGTGCAGATAGGTAATGAGAAAATGGTTTGTCATGAACTGTACGATGGAGCTCTCACGAACTTAGTGCCTTACAGCGCTAGATAGAGGTTCTGGATGAGAGTTATGTCTTTGTAAAGTGATTTCTAGATGTGTAAGTGGTTGGAGCTATGAGATAAACGTATCTATGCCTTCGACGGCTCAAGTTAAAAAATGATAGTATTTAACGCTACTTGCTGTTCCCCAGCTAAAAGTACACAGGCAATTCCATTTTCATGGATATTTGCAAGGATTTGTATTAAGAATGGTTCTTGCTCAATATCGTATTTTTAACAAGCGGATGCTTGAAGCTGATGTTTCAAAGGGACACCAAATACTGAGAGTAACGCGTCACATTCAATAAATCTTACAACAATCGGTACCTGCAAGTTTGCATGTTGGAATCAACAATTATTCTTCCAACACAGGTACCTTGGCAAAGTTTCTATAGAAAGGTACCTAGGTACTTGATGTAGCACCTGCCAAAAGTCGAAAAGACACATCGTTACAAGGCTGGCGCATATAAACCCAAGACCACGATCACCTAGCAACAGCGCGGTTTAGCCAGCACCTTCCTAACACGATATCCCAACCTAACCTCACTAAAATTACTGGCACCAGAAATAAATTTCTCGGGTTTTCTCAAACCTTGCAGTTCTCCGTTCCTCTTCCTTTTTACCCTCGACCACCACACCTTCTTCTTCAACATCACTCCAGTTGATTCATCCGTCATGGAAGACCCGGAACAAAACGAGAATTGCATTGTCTGTAACAGACCAACCTATCTCTTTTGCAACTCATGCGAACTCACCGGCTACTGCTCTCAGGAATGCCAGCAGACAGACTTCCCCACCCACGGACTATTTTGTCCTGATTTTTCAAACTTAGAACTTGCCAGACTTGAAGGACGACCCAGAAGAAGTATCCTAGCTATTCTGTTTCCTGTAGACCACGAATTACCCATACCAATCTGGCTCCCCTGCAGACGAATCGGTCTGGACGCAGCGAACACAGACGCCAGAGGTCGACGTCCGATTGTTGAGCACCTCTTACCTCACCGCCTCACAATTAAACGTGATTTCATCAGGACTGACTTGGTTCTTGCAAGGGAGCTTTCCGACACAATCTGCCTGTGCTACTGCGATTTCAATGACGACTGGGGCTTAGACACGAATAAGAGTATTGAAAAAATTACTGCCACCGGACCCGGACAGTATTCCAAGTGGGAAGGAACTGTTATCGCATATGGGAAGACCGGTCTAGACCTCGGTCCGAGTAGACATAGAGATCTCTGGATGGATGACTTCCGGCACATTGCCGATTATTTTCTTTCCTGCGGTTTTAACCTTGCGCTGCCAAAAACGCCGTGCAGTCTTCCAAATGTCAAGGCCGTCAGAATCAACTGCATGGGCGACAAAATCTTGAACCGACCCCAATTCGAGCAGATCGAGTTACCCGCAAACGATCCCATTTTCACTGTGCACGATACTTCAAATATCTTGGACCGTATCGATGTCCCGGTCTCTACCCAACGTTGCGCTCCTGACCCAAGATGGGAGGAGTATCTCAACTCGTACGCAAATCCGTATGCTAGGTTTCTGCACCTCCACTGTAACCCGAAAACGACGACTGGTGTAAGGCAGCCAGAAGATGGACCGAAAAGCCAGGAAGTGTCATAATTGTACGTCAGGACAAGAAGCCGCTTTCATCGTTTCATGCGGAAGCGCTTTGCAAATACTGCTGCGAGGTCTCCGTCTTCATGGACAAAGCACCATTGCTCTGCAGAGGCGGCGATTTCATGACTAGGGAATTTGCCGCGTCCATGATCTGCCGCCCACTCTTTACCATCTTCCGAAACAAATTAATCCACGAGAAGCTCGAAAAGCACGAAGATGTCGATGATATGACGTGCCCTTACAGGGTTTGATTCCCGAAACTGGAGTTCAATGTCGAGTGCATTATAGTTGCGGGAAAATTATGGCCTGTCGATACATTAGTTTTCTGCTTGGGCTCGGCATGTGAGGTTGATTAGAAATGTAGATGTCATGATGCATTATGTCCATAGAGCAGAGCCAGAAAGTTTGGGACACTTTCAGGGAGACTTTGTTGGGCTCTGATACAAAGAAGTTATGTAGACTTCCTTACTACAATAAGCAAACAAGCCAAAATTCAAGGTCCTATAGATCCTTAAGTCCGCATTATTTGAGCATAATGGTGAAATTGCTTGTGACCTGCAACTGCGGTTACGGAGTTAGTTTTAATTGACTGGATCTCCACGAGCAGCTTGCCAATGCAAATGAGCCATAACTGCAACGCAAGCACACGTCTAGCCACACCGGCAATAGCCCAAGCTAAATACCAACAAATTATGGAATACTAAAAGAAGAAAAGGTTGGTAGAATCATAAAAACTGAGAACCGCAGTCGATTTCTCTACTACTGAGATACCAAGTCCTTCGAAGCAAGGATAATCTGAATGCAGTAATTGCTCGTCGTTAAAAAGCAACAGAATTCAACCTCATTCTAATCCTCGAGCAAGTTGAGAAGAACGGGACCCTGCACGTCAATTATCCCTATACTTCTGCGACACTAATATCAATGTCCGTGATGCATACTGGAGCCATCGTATCGCTTCAGTGGGTTCTATTATGCATGTTATCTACACGGATGAATCGAGGAACGCTGAACAGCGTGTAGGGACGTTGCATATTATATGTGAGTGTCAACTAGCCCTAGCTAACTAACAAACTGTGACGACTGGCAAAGCGCCATTGGCTCCTTTTCTAAACAACCACCTGTTATTGCCCCTGTAGATCCATTCAATCAGCGAGTGTACCAAACTTACATGCCTAGGTGAGTTTCCAGATTCCGTAGCGCCATGTATGGGTCCCTCAATATCTGGGGCAGAAAAATGTAGCTGCAGGAAATTCGGGACTGCTTCCTGGATGTTCATACTAACGAATAAAGCCCTGCAATAATAAAACACTACTTTTACCTGCCTCGCCTTTGTGTAGCTACGAGGGCCTCGGAGATCAATGAATTGTGAGGGAGCTGAAAGATCTCATATCTGAGCGTGTATGACAACAATGTCGCAGGACACCGATGCATGAGTCGGCAACGACGACATATCACCTTATAATCCAGATTCAGATCGAGAAGAGCACCAAGACAAGAGTGATTATTCGGCATTTAAGTGTAAGTTAAACATGATCTCCTTTTTCCTAAATAAATCTAGTATAATCTTTCGACTTATTTGATTCCTACATGGTCTCAACTCATGCCCTGAAGCTAAGCTCGAACACATATCTTCCTAGCAACAGTAGTCGAAATCGATCACGATAAAATATCTACTCTGATGACCTCTTCGCAAGCACATACTTGGCCGCGTTCTCAATGGTGTCGGCAAGGGTATCAGGCATGCTGAGGAATGGCGAGTGGCTGGAATCCAAACGCGCTGAGAAAGAACCCGCTGGAAATAGAGAGAACATGGCATTTTGAGTGCTGATAGGGAGAGCTCGGTCTTTTTCGGCAAAGATGTAGCCAGCCTCGAAAGTTCCTCGAGGATCATAGGCAGATTTTTCTTTCACGATTTGTAGAGGCATTGGCTTGAGAGCAGCAACGGCCTTCTCTGCCAGAGAGGCCTCGACGTCGTCATAAAATACATCCAGAGGCTCAATGGGTGTAAAAAAATCCTGAGAACACCGACGTCAATGTACCGATGCTAATAACTGTCTGTTGATATAATCTACCTTGGAAATGTTCCACCAAGCTGCATAGCTCCCCCCGAAATTCATTAAAAGGTTCGTTCCTACAGGGATAGCGAAAGCTGCGAGATACAATATCATGATTATACCGCCTTTCACACCGCTAGCAGCCCGTTGCTTGATCCCTAAGCCGTCGACAGAGTTCGAAGCAACGATGCCGCCATATGAATGGGCTACAAGGACCACTTCCTTTCCTTCGTTAACGAGCCTAGTTAGCACTGACCGAATCTTGGCAGCGTCAACGTGAAGACCGCCACTGGGATCTGCGGAGCCAATTGTAGCTAATGACGATGCCTCGGTTTCGAAGCCACGGGCCGAGAGGATACTGCGTACACTGTCGAAGACCCAAGGTTCGTGCCATGCGCCAGGTATAAAGAAGACTGTGGGCGCAGTTTTTCTTTCTGTCGTAGTTGCTACTTCCATGTTGATCGAAGCGGCCATGAAAGGAGCTGGGAAAGTATGTAAGATGTAGTATTGGCACGAGGAGAGGGGTAATAAGAGAGGTACTTCATCGTTATAGATGTCCTCTGGGTCTCCTGCGAACGTGGCGTTCCTTACATAACCCTATATAATTTCAAGGGACGGATGTGTTGATGCAATGGACTTATGCGGATTGATTTTACCATGTACTACCTAGGTATTGTAAATAGCTCGACTGCTACAACAACAAGGATGATTGATTCGTTCGATCCAACGTCTCAAAGGCCGACGACATATGCAGGCATGCATGTACCTTGTCTATAATCATGCAAGTAGACTCGCCTTTCACAGTACCGGTATTGGAGTCACAGCGAGTACCTATCACCTGCATAGCGTTGCATAATCAATACTCGCCCTACCCTCGCTGGTTCATAGCATGTATATGATATGATTTGACCCTCCAAAAAGATACCTACTCCCAGGATCGCCTTGTGATTAGATCATTATATATAAGTTTTCAAGGCACTGTTAATAGGTATTACTTGTATTATAGACTACCATGGTATCGCCGTCACACGGACTACCCCTCGGGTATGGGGATTGCAACTACCCGTATGCAAGGGGATAAGGCCGGTGATATCATGCAAATAACCTACAAGGTCGCGTCTCGTATAATCAGCTACCCGCGTTCATTCTCGTCTATTAATATTGTGTTTGCTTGAAGGATCAAATTGTCACAAGGGCTAGAGTACTAGGGCTTGGAAGGGTATTCAAATATTGCAATCATCTTCTTGGGCATCAAGGAGGCATAGAAGTCTAAGTTCTTCTCTCGAGCCCAGCGGCGAATCTAGGGTTTTTATACACGAATGGGTTCGTTCTTTGCGAACCTAAATCAAGTAAGACCAGATTATCCAGATTAGTCAAGTCCATATTGCAATTATCGTGTGGTTTGAGTCCACGATAATAGAAAATATGATACATAAGAATGGAGACGCCTTGCAGATTGAGTACAGGATATCGCTGACCAGACCCTGGTACACGGGTAGTTGCATTACCCTACCCTTGGTCCGTGTGACACAAACAAACACGATAATTCACACTGCACATTAGAGTCTAGCTAGGTATCTAGACATCCGAGATCACATCAGTCTTGGCACACGTCTCTGGGTTAGGTCTTTCCCTCGATTCACTTCACCAAATTCCGGAGCTGATCCCCGTGCGTGGCTCGGCACGTAACACGGGATTCACCGAGACCACCGGGTCCCACACGATCCACTCAATGCCGTCTCGGCTGCACAGCTTGCACCCGGCCCCATCGGCGATGTTGGCCGGATCTGCTAGTGCCTGCACTAGATTCAGCTTTGAGCCTATACATCTCGGAGTGCAGTCCTGAGCCGGCCTTCTTCCCCTCAGAGCTTAATGGATCGTCGGCATACCGGCTCTCGAAGTCGCCAGGCTAAGAGTCCGCCCGCCAATGGACTGTATGCCGATAATGACATGTCCAGCCTAGATAATGTCAGTACAATTTCGCTCCCCTATATACGCGTGGACGCCGAGTAACTGCTTTGTTACAATATTAATTCAAGCCAGTCGCTTTCCTTCGTAAGCTTATGCACAGTGGCTACTTCATCTGCCGTAAAGTCGGATAAGTCCCAGTAGGGTAAAATAGCCCTGCCGTCAATAATAAGTTCGTTTGAAAAGCTTGCTTGGCCTAGTAATACTTTTTAATCTCCATATAATCACCCTGTCCGTCATCGAGTTGTATGAAGTCCACTTCGGCAAACAGCTCCTTGGTCTTGGCGCGTGTATTCCACGTGCCGTCCGTTATGCACCAAATCGCAGCCGAAGATCAACGGAAAGAGGGGCACGACACGGAATCAGCACTATTTGTATGCTGAACAAGGTAGGGATTAATTAATTCATTGATGAACAAAACAGAACAGTTGTGGAAAGAGACTCGAGCATGGGAGAAGGAAGTTTGAGAATGGTCAAAGCCTGTTCGACAGTTGCAGGATACACACACCACTTCAGCTTGATCAATATCCTCTGTTTGTCATTGTTGCATTATGTACATTGTCCCCGCAGGTTTATCTGAGATGAGGGGAAGATGCTCGGATTGGAAGCGGCTAGAAATGTGGCTTGGCTTGAGCAGGCTCTGCTTACTCCCTCAGTACCTAAAGAGATGATTCAAACCAACACTCATCTATGTAGTAGTAATAATACGGTAGCTGGTATTTAAACCCTCAATCAAGCAGTGCGCCTACATCTGATACTGACACTCAGATGAAACTTACCGACAAGGCCGCGTCGAAGTGGATTTTATGATTACTTGCCCGCCGTTCTCCATACAGCCACTATGAACAAATGCTGGTTCGTCCTTCAGCAGTCTTTCTACACTCCTCCTGAGTATGCTAGTCCCAGCAAGGCCCGTGGTAAGACGGTAACGGGCGACCTACGTCTCGGCGATATAGTTCCTAGTCCCGCAAACATCTACCCGATCCTTACTCAGGGGACGCTGCCCCTTTTCAGCCCAGATATGCGCATCTCGTCAACTCAACTGTGCGATTTCGTATGGGATACTACGAGCGAGAGGGAAAACGGCGGGACAATCGGGGGTGGGGTTCCAATTGCCGCTGCTGCCGGCGCTGTCGTGAACGCCGAGATCAGCGCCGAGTTCAAGAAGACCGTTACCAACTGGGCGAATTTCAGCAAGGTGGATGTCGAGGTTGTGCAGCCCTCCAGGTCTTACATCGAAGAAGTCCTCGCTTTACCTGACGTGAAGGACTACATCGTGGGGAATAAGCTTCCATTACCGTTTCTGAACAAATGGACCGTCTTCGTGGTGACGGGGCTCATGATTGCAAGAACTGGCGGCACCATTGGGAGTTCCCAAACTACCATGCATGGATTTAGTGGCGGCCCCGACGTGTAAGTAATATTGTCCCTGATGGTGGTTTCCTGTCGTTGGTAGCCCTACTATTAGTGCGCTAAGCGTTTCTGTCGTTACTGGATAGGGATGTTCCCGGCGTCGTCAATGCGAAGCTTCAAGGTTCCCATAAACGTAGCATAGAGAACAACAAATCTGCGGAGATCAAGGGTGATCGAGTGTGGGCAGTCCGATTTGCCAAAGTCCACAAGGGTCTGCTTCGCCTTAGGTGGATGCAGACGGAGGAGACAGCCGGTGCCGCCTTAGATGGAGATTATGAAGAGGAGAGTGTCCGTGAAGTCTTAAACTACGAAAGTTTAAAGGATATCGAAATAGCCGACATGACAGCGACTGAAGGCGAGGGAAAGGACTGGGTCTTCGTGACGGGAGATTTCTAAAATTATGTACTAAATAGGGATGGCCCAGCTTAGAATTTCTGTATATATCCACATCAAAGATCAATTTAAATAACCCAAAGCAACCAGAAACTTAATCCAGATGCTTATGCTATTCATGTAGCTTTTCGGGTTGTAGTACCCGTTTAATAGTGCCTCGAATCCACTCGCGCTGTTCACGCCGTGCGTTTCTATCCGCACGAAAGCCCTCATGCATATTGTCATGATTCAACAACTTCCACGGCCGTATGCAATGATAACGGCCGTCAGGTCTCGACATCTCCCGGAATACTCTTTTCAATTGTTGTCTCTTCCTGAGTTCAGAAAGTTCTGGGAACCCGTGCATATCAGTCTCCTGCCTAGCGAAGTCTAGTAGCGTTGCCGCCAAACCGGCTGCTATAGAAGTCGAATACGAAGTACCCCTTACTAGAGGACCCTCTTCTGTGTAAAGCTGGACGTTCTCGCCGAATATGGCAAAACTGTCTGGGTGTAGGGGGGAAGGATTGAGCGACCGAGACTCACGAATGACGGCATCAGTAGAGAATATGCCAAAAACCTGTTCCGTTAGAATGGCGGGACAATACATAGAGCCGAGATTGCCACTATTCGATGCGGCCGAGAAGAGGTGGATGCCTTTGCGGTGTGCTCGGTCAACTGCGTCTACTATCGGCATTTGCTTATGCTCAAAGCCAATCGCCATTGTGATGATATCAACCTTTTTCTGAATAGCCCAGTCGATGCCCTTCAAGGCTCTATGTTAGCTATTATGAAAACGTAGTATGGGAAAGGGGGTACAGAAAGGGGATACAGAAAGGGAGTACAGAAAGGGAGTACAGAAAGGGGGCCCCACCTTGACCATTGTATCAACGTCGGCGAGTGTCGCAGAGTTGCCCTTTAGTACCCTCGCTATATATAAACTTGCGGTTGGGCAGGTTTTGACGAGGAGTGAGATGCCTGCAGTCCCATGGCCGGTATCGTCAGAGGTGGTACCCCCGGGAGCGGCGTTCACAAAGTCTACATATTCCATGTGGACTTCGCATTCCGAGTAATAACTATATTCCTCTTGTCTGATCCCGGTGTCTAACACTGCAATCTTGATAGGCTTATAATCGGATCCTTTCTCTGCTTCTATCGGTTGTAGCACGTTTCTAAGCTTTTCGTACTCGTCGAACCACTTTCGCGAGGCCTCGCATAGGTATCTATGAAACCAGTAAACTTAGGATGTGTTCATAGCACGTTATTAACAAACAAGAAAACGAGGGAAGAAAAGAGAAGGTAGATTATAACGCGAGATCAGCTTCACTCACTCATGGTCTCTCCTATTAACAGAACTGGCTGGTTGAGGCGCAGGGATCAGGGGCGGCGCAAGTCGGGGAATCGCTGGCGTGTCTGCTACCTCGTACAGTGGCTTCACTCTATTGAGGTCGTCGTACTGGTTCGCCCAGGTCTCTAGTGGATAAACAATTTCGCTGTAAATGATAGACCGCAATGCATTATTTACGTTGATCCTAGACGGGGAACTCTTCCGTGCGCTAAGGCTCTGCTGAAGTTTTGTTCTTAGCTCCCCCGACTTGATGCAAAGGGGCAGGATTGTCCTGAGCGGTGAACGAGGATCTATATCTGAGATTATGCTCTCTGGATGCGCATTAGGCCCAGTCGCCACGAGATTACTGGCGATCTTGTAGTTCGTGTTAATATTAATAGGCCCAGGCGGACAGATCTTAGGGTTCTCCCGGTGCTTTTCCATGGTCTTTCTAGTCTCCAATTCTAAGAGCAGTATACCCAGTGAAAGGATCTTGGGCATATCATGAATCATTTCGGTAGACAACGTATCCCCACCGTCGTGAATGCCGGCATTATCCTCAGGAAATCGAGTGAGTAATACGGGCTCATTAATAAAAATACCGTTTATCCCAAGCCGTTGTTCACAAATAAAATGGATATTGTGACTCGTAAGTCCCTGGTCGATTACGCTGGATTCGTAAAACTGCCACGTTGCCCTGGCTATTAGCATCTCCAAGATTGCCTTGGATTTATCATTTAAGTTCAACTCTGGTTTAGCAAAGATGTTCGCTAGCGGCACTGCTTCTTGGCTTGCTAGCCATTGACGACTAGCATTGGAACGTTTGTGGTGTATAAACTCGCCATCCCGTGTTGACAGGCATAAGAGATCTTGGTGGCGACAACTGATATGCTGACAGAAGCTGTCACAAGGAATGAGTTTATGCGGGACTTGCACAGGACTTAGATGAGTAGTCGATAGTTGCGATTCATCATCGGCAAATTTTCTGTTTCGCAGTTAGTTCACATTCATTATCCTACTACGGGTTGTTGCATTGGGTTGTACATATTTGGTAATTCCGAGGATCTGGTGTAGCATGTCTGTATACAGGCCTCCTGCCAATAGCCACCCCCTGCATGCGGATGGTCTAAAAAAAGGACACCAAACTCAGCCGAAGCATTGTGTACGCTGAATTCAGCGGAGGTGCCGTTTTCTAAAATGGTCCTGTAACCGTTAAGGCGTATGTTGATTAAGATATTACGATGATGCCCTTCGGTTTTGCAAGTCCGATATTGCTTTAGAGCGTTATAGAGACGTTCAATGTCATCGTCAAGCTCGTGGCTCACGCGTGGGGGCCCACGGCTCACCCATCTGGTGCTGGTTTGCGTCACTTCAGCTGCCTCGTCCTTCAGGCTCTTCGCCGAAAACTTTGTCAATTTCTCTATGATGTCAGCGCGGGCTTGGACCTGATTGACATCTATTGCTAAGTTCCGAAGACAGTTGGCTGCATTAGTTAGGTTCGATGGGAATTTCAGAGCATTCAGAGTGGGCCACTTGTTCGTAACTCCTTTTCTAATAGACCGAGGCCACTAGTTGTGAATCGTCCAGGTTAGTGAAGTCAAATTTCCAGTATAGAAGCTATCAGCTTCTGCTATTTTCAGGCTAGGAGAATATTGACGTACGCTGCAGAGCCTCTCTAAATTGTTCAAGAAACTTTCCACCTTATGGACCTCGTGCGGCTTTTGTAAATGCGTTTTGATACTCCATAAGACACCACGGAGCGCATTGCAGAATGAGGCTGCAGTTCTATCACTATTTGTTACGATCTTGCCAATTTCGAGGACCTTGTCAATTGACTCGATGGCAAATTGTATAGAATCTTGGGGCACCGTAGTGCGCACTCGAGATGTGTGAATAGACATAGTTGCAATTCGACGTTGCAATTCGCCAGAATCATCCAAGATTGAGAAGATGTGCTTCTGAGGGGTTGCTCAGCCGCATCTGGCGGGTACATTCACGTGATATGACCTGTATAACCAATGAATGCCTAAGCTTGGCGCTTATCTTCGAATTTGTCAATGATTCTGCATTGGCAATAATTGTCGGGATCATAGGTATGGTTATATTGCCAACATATATAATTGCGCAAGAGGCCTAGACCGGGACTAGTGGTCTCCATCGACACCATACATTGCACTTTTTTCGTTCCAGAAGTTGGTCACATGTCAGAAATGGCGGGAGTATCACATGAATCGTATCCCGAGTTCGTCTTGCGGGATAAGTCCCGGGCTTGCAAGCAGTGGTTTAGGGACTGTCTCGAAATTCCTAATCTCGACTATGACGACTGGCTGGAGCAAAGATACGCTGAGTTCAACTGGTGGATCTCAGGTCTCAACGCCGACAAGAGCGGGCCAGGATCTCTTGATGCTCGGCTGAGATTGCGGCCCGATGTGAGGGATGTGTTGGTTGATGTCCTGGACGGCCTCGAAAGTGCCCTCTGCGAATTCCACCAAATATGTAGGCCCTCTTCTCTCTTGAGCGCGGTATATAAGTTGTGTATTTATCTAAACAGTCCCTTGGATCTAGCAAATTCTGGTTCTTTCTTGGCTGAAGAACATACAGTTCTGGCGGAGCTCGATTGTCAATTCCAGGCGCCAGACGAAACACGATCACCGTCGCCTTGGTCCGACATGAGTGATAGTAGCAAAGGTGGCTCTAGCGCTTTTGCCCCGAGAGAGAAATACGATGATCAAGATGCAGATAACAGCACTTCTTTGGGTCGCGACAGATACCGCGAACAGCGCGTTTACATCAAGACCAACTTAGAGATTCTCATTCGCATCCACACCGTGATCAAACGCTCTGGCTTGAAGTTTAGGAACCAGAATGCCGACGATGCCCTGAAGCGAGCCGAGGAGGGTTTCCAGCTGGATAAAGCGGACCTGGGGGAGCACATGGCTCTCCAAGGTCAAAATGGGGAGCACGAGAGGTTTAGGCGCTACCTCACTAGAATAATCCTCTGGAATGGCTACACGCAGAATCTGGTGCAGAGAATAAGCTGCGGCATCGATATAACAGCCCAGACATCTACTACTCAAGATAAGCGATATTCGGAATTATTGCTCCAAAGGAAGCTTCTAATCGTGATTCGCGCGTACCTTTACGACCCGGCCCGGTTGACGACGGTTCAACGTCGCCTCATCAACGCAAATGTGATCAGGCGAAATCGCCTGGTCTACGCCGGAAAAGCTACCAAACAGTCGTTCAGGGTGGGAAGAGCACACCAGGCACAACCAACAGCTAAGGATAGTGTTCAGCAGACCTTTCTGGCAGACCAGGCCCAACCAGTCCCTACTAGGTCCCAGTCGCCAATGCAGTCCATAACCCCAATAACCCCAGCCAAGTCTAGACAAGGCGAGAGTGAAACTGGTGGAAGCTTTGTGGCGCAGCCAGCTACCGCTCTAGATTCGAGATTCAGTATCACGGGAGCACTGACGCCTCCTAGAACTACCAAATCGTCTGCGACTAAGATGTCGGCCAGGGTTGGACACCTCGACTACCCTAAGTGTCCCGCTGAACATGGACAGTTTCCCTGTCCGTACTGTCCTATCATCTTAACGGAGGATTACACCAAGAAAGAAAAATGGCGGTACGATTTCCCTCCCTTCTTAATGCGTTAACTTTGGATCTGATTTGAAGCTATTGTTGATTTAGAGGGCATGTTGCCCAAGACCTCTGCGCGTATATCTGCGTCTTCGAAGACTGTGAGTCTTCAGACGAGATGTTCTCATCCACGTCCGAATGGATGTCGCATATGGCAGCGTTTCATTCGGAGACAGAGTGGGTGTGCCACAAATGTACCAAGAATCCTGGACGCCTAGAGCAGGATGTCTCGGCCTTCTTCCAAACGTCAGCGCTGCTGCAAGAACACTTCCATGCTTCACATCCCTCTTTGGACCCCTCAGAGTATAGCTTTCTCATCGACGCCGGTAAGCGTATTTCTGGGATCCAGAAGGTCAGATGCCCTCTATGTAGACCCGGCCTTGTCACATTCGAGCAGGACGAAGAAGACGACGATATAACTCTGCCCCCCTCTGCTGGCCATGAAATTGGCCTGATACAACTAGAAGAGGACGAACATATAGCTACTCACATCCACGAGTTTGCACTCCATTCTTTTCCGTCTTCAGAAGAAGAGATATCAGAAAGTCCCCAAACACTATCACATTCATGTCCCAGTACTCGAGTAGAGATCACCTTTCAAAACTCCCAAAGTCTGGAAGCACCAAATACTGGCTATTCATCATTGTATAGCTTGAGTGACATTACAGGCATGCTTGATGACCTGCTTGGCGAGATTATAATCCTTTCCAACAAACAGGAACAGAAACATGACATGCAACGATTCAATTTCATAGTACGAAATCTTTTCCACGCAAGCACAGTTAGGCTTAAAGACTTGGAAGATATCGACGCCTTTGCATCAGCCCTGAACGAGAGTCGAGCTTACATTTCTCGACTCGGAGACGTACATGTACGCCAAGATACCGAAGAGTCGCTGCTTGACCAGCTGTTCGATGCTTTGGACCGTAGCAATAAGGTATTGCAACAAGTCTCAGAAGAAGTCACGGTTCGAAAAAATGCCAAAAGGGGCCGCTATTATATCCCATTTCCTAGGAATCACCATTTCATCGGCCGTAGCGCCATATTAAACGATTTAGATGCAAAATTCTTCGGCAAAAAGCAGTGCAGGAAGGCAGTGCTTATCGGAGGGGGTACAATGGGTAAGACTCAAGTCGCTCTGGAGTTTTCCTACCGGGTGAAAGAAAAGCGGCCAGAGTATTCCATCCTTTGGATACCAATGCTAGCGGACGAAAGATCGGAGCAGGAGTATATGAGAATAGCAAGGCAGCTCGGCATGAAAGAACCAAGTGATGGCAAGGAAGTCAAAGAGTCAGTCTGCCGACATATCCTCGCAGATAAAGCTAGCAAATATTTCTTAATCGTGAATGACGACTATTGGGAGCGGTCATTTGGACACAATCAAAAGCCGGACATAATCCAGCATTTTTCCGAAAGCGAGAACTGCTTGATCCTATTAACAACTAGAGATACGAGGTTGGCGGCAAATTTGGCATTATCCAACAGCATTGAGGTGGGACAAATGGATCACGAGGAAGCCGTCCGTCTCCTAGAGTGTTTCTTGAGAGAAAAGCAAATGCTGCAAGATAGTGCTGTCGTGACAGCACTCCTCAGTTGTCTGTACTATTACCCGTTAGCTATTGTTCATGCGGCCAACTACCTCAATAACACCGGATCGACAATCCAAAACCTTCTAAAGCTGTTGGGGGACGTCAGGTACGTCAGGTACCGCCCGGGGCCCGACGATATACTATCAATACTACTTATTATGACGTTCGGACGCATTGAACAATCAGACCACGCCGCGACTGATCTGCTGTCATTCATATCTTTCATTGAGCCGACGGCGATACCCAAGTCGATTCTGCCCTGTTTCGAAAAAGAGGAGCAAGAACGGGCAATTGAGACGCTTTGCGCAAATGCACTAATTCTTCGGAAAGAGGACAGTTTGTTTGATATGTACAGATTTGGGCAGAGATTAGCGCAAGAATGGATCGAAAAGCAGGGTCGGAAACAGCAGGCCATAAATGATGCGATATGCCATATTTTAAAGATCTTCGATTCAGACAGTACTTATTCTCGCCCATGGAGAGATTATTTACCACATATCCTGCGACTACTGGACTATAGTGCTGAACACGAGACAAAAGAGCGATACGATTTACTCCTAGAAGTTGGAAAGTGTCTATCTAGAGAACGGCGGTTCGAACAAGCCTTTGAATGTCTCAAAGAGGTATGTGAGTGGAGACAAAGATACTTTCCTGAAGAGGACCACGATCGACTCAAGTCTGAGTCCGCACTTGGATACGCATATCTTGGTAGTGGTCGGACCGAAATCGCCATTGAGGTCTTTAAATGCATTGCAGTTGTCCGCCAAAAGGTGCTGCCAGAAGACAGCCCTGATCGGCTTTCTTCAGAGTATGAGCTTGCAAAAGCATATTTCCTTGACGAACAAACCGAAAATGCTATTGCGCTTTTCGAGCATGTTGTAACTGTTCGCCAAAAAGTGCTGCCAGAAGACAGCCCTGTTCGACTTTCTTCAGAGTATGAGCTTGCAAAAGCATACTTTCTTAACGGACAAACCGAAAAGGCTATTGAGCTTTTCGAGCATGTTACAACCGTTTGTAAGACAACATTACCAGAAGACAGTTCTCCTCGGCTTTTATCAGAGTATGGGCTTGCGAAAGCATACCTTGCTAGCAGACGACCTCTGGAAGCGGTCAAAATATTAGAGTATATTGTAGGACTGGACATAAGTGAAGAGAGTAAGGCTGAAATTCAGGACTTACTTACAGAAGCGCTTAAAGAGTTAGAGGTCAACCCAAAATTTGCTTCATCTACCTAGGTAGTAACTGGCCTAGTGGTATATTTTATGTGGTGGTCCTGGTTGGTGGTTGCTTGAATTGGTACTTCTGCAGGTATATTTCCAAGGAGCAGGACATGCAGCACTTTGACGATTTTGATGATTTATACTGTAGAGCACAGAATTGATTTGATATTCTACTAGAAGCATCCCGTGATGAAACCCATTGTCCATGTCCTTACGCCTATGTTGCTTGTTACACAAGGGACTTAAACACCTATGATTGCACTATAAATGGTTCCCTAATACTAGCCCATATAATCATAGACGTGGATAAAGATCCCCTTTAATATATAGTTAGACATTCTTCACTAAGATGGTTCTGGAGCCCTTCATGCAATAATAAGTGTCTATTCCTATGTCAAGTACAGGGTCCCTGGCATGAGACTAGGAAAAAGGTACCTTGCTGGTAAGCCAAACAGTGATTCTCGTCGAGAAATTTGTTCACCCCGGAGAAGGCATCTAGGATATCGGGTGCCAAGGTCAGTGATCGACCAATGTACTCCTGCACGGCCCTCTGAAGGTCTTATGTGGAAGTTTCTTTCCTACATCAGCACTAAAATACTTCTTGTACAAGGTAGAATCTCATCACGGTATCCTCTCTACCCCTAATTTGCACTTAATCAGCTCTCGTATAGGAAATAGAGTCTAGCCATTCCGACCAGCTGTGTCTGCGAGACTGATAAACAACCGCTTAGCAGCCACGATATCTTTCTAGTTCTCGGCTAGGATAGCCTCAGTGGGGAAAGGCACGCCGCAATCTGCGCTATACACGATATGTTTGATACCAGTTATCTAGACAATATAGGTACATAATGCCGGTCTTGGCCGTCGCAAGGGCGTCGCTCAACGACTCTTCGATTTCCTTCCCCGTCAATTTTAGCAGGTTGGTGACCTAAACCTCTGTCCTAGACGAAGAGATACGCCACGATAGAATCGGGAGTGCACCGATAAAATGCCCCTGTACAATTTGTCAGTAATTAGAGTTTTGAAGGTGATGTCGAGTAGAGATGATGCCTGAGTGTCGCTGTCTTGCTTGAATGCGTCGGAAGGCACATAGCACGTAGCATCGCGGACGTTAGAGTTCCTGAATTAGGCGATGAAAAGTCTCGCTTTTCAACATGATATTATTGTACCTTGTCTTTAAATTAAATCCATCGTCCGGGGCGTACGTGCCGTGCAGCCTTTCAGATCATATTTAAGTAGGAGGTAGACCTATCGCTGTCTTGACAATAATGACAATAATGAGCGCAAATTACTTCTCTGAATCAGTCATGAATGACTAGTAATCAAAATTGGTCACGGTAGTTACGTAGATCGTTCAATGCTTTCTTGTATTCGTCGCCTTGGCTTGGTTATAATTTAACCTGTCGGTCATGCTTTACCGCTCCTGGACCTGACGTTTTTGCCCTGGTGCTACGAAACACTGCGCGCTGTGGTGAAAGAAAAATAGTAATGCACCAATTTCGACATCCGTGCCACTTCACCACCTCGGCTGTGCGCGAATTCAACTACAAGTAGGCAGCTAGCGAACCAGGTGGCTGATTCCTAATTCTCTCCCATGTTATTGAACGCAGCAGAGCATTCCTGTGCACAATGTTATCAATATTAATACCAGATCAGACGAAAGATTGAGCTTACCGGCTGTGATACAGCTGCCGACTGTTGTGTATTTATTAGTCAAATCGTATCGCCACCGGGGCACGTACGAAAGGGACTTACCTATTGCAAGTCCTCCTGAGGCAGCACCCTGCAATAGGGGTCCAGCCCACTCATGCTTGACTTTCTCGGTGGTATCTAGCTTTGATTGGATCTCTTGTCTCAAATTCTTTACTTCAGATCTCAGCTTCTTCAGCTCTTCTTTCAATAGCCGGTCGCGTCGCTTGGCTTTCCTCAATTCGTCATGCTGTTGCCGGTTGACCTCCTGAAGCTCTGTAAGCTGCCGGTATCCTTGTTTACTCAGTTCATTAAATGTTTCTCTTTCGTATGCGTGAGCGTTTTGTGCCGTCATAAGCACTCTTGAGTTGGCCTGGCGTTGTGAGTCTCTCCCTCTCTCATTTAAATCTTCCTCCCGTCTGTTCAGATGATATTCGAGCTCTTTAAGGCGATACTCTTCCTCCTTTTCTCTTAATGGTTCCTTCCACCTATTTTCCAAGGACAAGACTCGTTCGAAAAACTGTTGTTCCTGTTTTTTATGAATCTCGAGTAGGGATAGTCGCATGGCGTCCAAGGCCTGATTGCTCTCTGCGAGCGTCTTTCGAATATCAGAGCCTCGATCTTCCAGTGGTACATTTAATGATCCATGCTGCTGCGTCTCGTCCTTTCCATGAGAAACCTCTAAAAGTTGTAGCTCTCTTTCGGAATATTTTTGATATTTTTTTATGTGTTCTTCGAGCACTTTTCCTGCCGAGGTCTCTTTGAGGGTCAAGTTAAGATTCACCATCTCGTGTTGGATTTGCAGCGTGATCTTCGTATCTTTCCAGGTTTCAGATATCCTAGCTAGAATGTTGTTTGCTGATGCCTGCCTATGTGCTAGTGTTTGGCACTGTTTGTGATTGATAATCTGTGAACCCTTGTCAAGCATGTCACATAGATAGACGTCTCGCAGTTCTTGCTCTCTGCTGCATTGTTTAGCATGCTCGACTCCGGAAAAATCAGAAGACCACATGGTGGTCATAACTGCAACATTCTCAAATACATCTTCGCCGCAAAGCGCTTTCATCATATCCAGGTTACGTCTGGTTGAAGACCCGATCCGCGTATCAGAGATACGGTGAAGGTAAAGAATGCCATTGATGGATACGTTGTTGGTGTAGGATACTGAGAGATAGTGTGCTATAGTCGTGAGAGTTTCGACATCTTCTCGGCTTGTGTCCTTCAGCAATAAATCAGTAACAGGCATTGGTATACATATTCGCAGGAGTCAGGATCATTTACATCAAAACCGGGTGTATCAATGAGATAGACATTACGATCTTGTAGCTCAGTGCGAAATATAGCCACGGAGTTCGTGCCTGTGCGAGTGTTAACTCCAAGCTGTTCATTTGTCACTGTGCTTTTTAAATAGTTCTCTTAACTTAACTCACAAGAAGCAAGGTCATGCCCAATCTGCGCATCTTTTTGCCCAGTGCAGTCGGCAATGAACGAACTCTTACCTGACCCTGTCATTCCTGTGATAGTTTTAAAAGTAGGTCTTAAGTGATGAGCTTATCAGGACAAACCCATGACTAGGAGGAAGACCGAATCGGGTCTGCAGCCGAATCAGGTCAGCGAACACAAGGAAATGCAAGCTTGATTAATATGGGTTGCATACTTCGGCCTCTGAGCTCCCACGAACGCCAAGAAGTTCGCAGCCTCGATTTCTAGAATGCTTGACATTTCGATAGTTCAAACCATAAAGGAACAATGTGCATTAAATCGGGCGTATATCCAAGCCAGTGGACAGAGCACTTCGATGCGTGATGTTGTCTTCTCACTGCGCGGACGAAATCAGTGGCTACAAAGTCGATGGCTTAATTTGATGTGCACATCTGGTTATCAGCGATTAATACTACCACTTGGCTACCCTTGTTCCCAATTAAGGGGAAAGCATATCCGCCCCCAAGTTACATCCAAATTTATCTCCTAGTGCTTGCCAGGGAAACGCTCTTACCCCAAATCTGCAACCTATATAGAACCGCATCGATAACATACTGGTCTTTTGGCCAATAAAATCGGGGCTTGGGTTATATCTCGTCTTTCGTTCCTTAACACTGCCATCTATCTTTTGTGCGGAGGTTGGGAGTTGGTGATCAACTACACACGGCGGGCTGAAGCTTCAGAGCAAAATGGCTCCAAAACTATCGGCAATGTTCTCTAATGGGGAGACTCCTAAGTGAGTGGTCTTCGGCGGCTGCCTAGGTATTTGCTCTATCGAAACTTACATCTGTAGTGCGAATGACATCGTCATTGCTCTGATGGGCATGACCGGCTCAGGCAAAAGCTCTTTCATCAGCCTTTGCACCGACCAAGAAGTTGAAATTGGCCACGATCTCCAGTCTTGTAGGTGCTGATTTCAACTGTCTATGTTCTAGATATTGAATTTGATACTGATTAAAGACGTGTGTAGGTACGCAAGATATACGCACCTATACCTTCTGTCATCCGAAACTCCCATCCGGTCGTGTTTATCTCGTCGATACTCCAGGCTTCGATGACATCAACAGAAGTGATACTGAGGTCCTTCGAGCTTTAGCCGCGTGGTTGACGGCAACCTACTCTGGCGGCATCAAGCTCTCTGGTGTTCTATACTTGCACAGAATCAACCAAACACGAATGCAACGGTCTGCGTTGAAAAATATAGGGCTTTTTAGATCTCTATGCGGCGACGACGCGTTAAAAAAGGTTGTCCTAGTCACGACAATGTGGGATATAACAGAGCATAATGTTGCAGAAAGTCGAGAAAGACAACTTAAGGAGACTAAAGAGTATTGGGGTAGCATGGTGGCTAAAGTAATATGACTCAAAATCCGTCGTTACATCTGGGCCAAATTGACATATTGAACAGGGAAGTCAAGTCATTCGTCACGACAATACACGACAATCCGCCTGCACCCTCGTCGAGATCTTTATGAAGGGTGACACAAAGATCGTTCTCAGCATCCAGAGCGAGATGGTCGATAACCACAAGCCTCTAGAAAGAACAGAAGTAGGAAATGATATAAAAGAGTTATTAGCCGAACAGAACGCGAAGTTGAGAAGAGACATTCGACATGTCGAGGATGAACTCAGGGAAGCTCTCAGAAAGAAGGACGAAGAATTCGCGGAGGTTATGAATGAGGTGAGGCTTGAGCACCAGCAAGCTTTGCGGGAGGTTAGTATCATCTCCAGTTTAATTCTACTTTCAAATATGTATGCCTTTACTTAATTTGTGTTGTTTCTTCCATTGCCGTATCTTTAGGTACTTGTTTTAGTCCTCGAACCCACTATTAATAAGTCATCGTTAAATAGGTAATTAAAAACCAAGAAAGGCTCCAAGCAACGGTACGACAATTACACAAATCAAAGCCCGCCAAGCTAGAGGATAGGCCAAAAGAGGAAAGGCAGAAGCAGAAATCGCAACCTCGCAGGCCTACCTCCGGCACAAAAACGAAGCCGATACCTCTACCTCACTGGCTTTTATTACAACTCCGGCATATCTGATGTTTCGAAGGGTTTACAACTGCGGCATAACATTCCTCAGTGTTACCGTATGCGTTTCTTTCCTTCCGACAATCGCCTGACAGGTACGTGGGACAATAAGAAGTATCACATTTGGAATCTTGAGTCTTGAGGACCATGATCGCGAAATTGAATGTAAGATATCACCTTTACAGCCCTAAAGTGGAATTGAAGTAGATTTAATTAGGAGATGTCTGCGTATAATACTACTGAGTTTTACGAAAATGATCGCTCTTACAAACTAGTTTATTCATTAACCAGCTTCTTAGTAAACGCTTCTAAATCAAGGTAAAATATAACGATCTTGGCTTGCAGCTCTGAATTGAGGAGCGCCACTCTAGATAGGCACCCCAGGCGCTTCTTGATCATGGCAAACCTTTGCGTGCCTTTTGAATAGTGATGAGGAGCAACAGGCTTCAACCGGCGGCTGGCGTGCGCTGCAGCGTGTCGTGATTGACTTGCGCTTGGCTATTGCCAATGCTCGTAGAATTCAAATTAATTATGGGCATTCATTGACTGATGCTTCAGCTGGAGATCACTCGTCGCCCAAACTGGAGTTCGGATGCATTCCTTCGTGCACCGTCTCTTACACAACTTTAAGTATACTCAGGAGAAGTAGTCGCCTTGTTCGAAATGTTTAGGCCTTGTAGAGGATAACGTTGTTCTGTAGTATCTGCCATCGTTGTGTTTTCTGCACTATTAGAAGTAGATGCCGGTGATCACCCTGTATTGACCCCTCCGTCTCGCATCGATGTGTATTAGGGACGCCGACGAGCAGGGGCATCAATCACTACGCAATCAGATTGGAAAACCTTTAAGAAGAGATGCTTGCAGTAATTAAGTTGCGCGCCTAGAGACTAGGTAGCGTCTGCGGATTTGCCCGAATGCGCTGTGCGGCATTGACTCCGAATTTTAGCGTCTATTATATCTCATTTAGGTACTGATCAGTTAGTATATAAAGTATATAACATTTGGTTCCGACAATCTGGGTTTCAAAAATCTTCATTTTTCGGCGATAATGGTCTCGCCTTAAAGCTCATTGTGTAATTGCCGCCTCCATCAAAGTGTGAGCTGGGCCGGTGAACGACCAGCGAAGCATTTCGATTTCTATCGCCGATCTCGGTCGACAGGTCACCTTAAATTTACCACTGTCTCCTTATTAGTGGCGGACAAACCTTGCAGCTCGATACCTACCGCCTCACACCGGCCAGCTGCCCGCCTTCATCACATGTTTACCGCAATCAACTGTAATAGGAAGCAACTGTGCCTTGCGTGTCGCAACAGGTCTCAAGTACCCGCTGTAAGTTCATGCTGTTGCTCATCATAGCCCAAAGATAACTGGCCCGTATTGAAGGAGAGATAGAGTAATTGCCTACGCAATACAAGATCGAATCTGGAGAGCGAGGGCATTCTAAAATGCGATCATCCAGCCAACCAGTAATCAACATGAAATGGAAAGCACCGTGAGGGGCGGCCTTAAGCACTGTCTATCGTACCTGCCTACAAACGAACCCGGCAAACTGATTGATTGACCGCCTATAGATTCGACTTTCTATCTTGGCCTTTTCCCTTCTTCTACACTATTCTGCCCTACCTTTCTCGGCCGCCATGGCATCTCCAACTGACCCAAGCACATACAAAGGCCCTGTCGGCCCTCTCCGTCACCGCTGCTCGCTATGCCCAGCAACTGGCTCTCAGCTTCTTCGATGCGCTGGTTGTCGTGCGTCCCGCTATTGCAGCCGCCAGCACCAGGTCGCCCATCGGCCCCAGCATAAATCCGCCTGCAACAAGATTAAGAACGCTCGTGCCAAGCTCGCCCAAGAAGAACATGACGTCCGCAACGCCACGCCGGACTTTATGACTCCCGCCAACGCTTTTGAGACCCACGTTGGCCACTTCTGGGGCATTCTCAATACTCGCGACTACATGCGAGCGCGGATCGCGCTGGTAAAACAATTGGTCTTGCTCGGCACGCTGGACGGCGTTCAGGAGGGCCTCGACCACATGCGAGATATGCTGAAACTGTGCCGCGGCGACAACATGGGAATACGGCACCTGGTGCCCGCAATTATGCTACGACTAGATCTGGACCAAGAGTGCTATGATTTCATGAAGTGGTGGGTGACATGTGACCCGGACGGACACTACGACTGGGGCGACATGAGTCTGCCGCATCTCAACATCCATGGGGCGGACGTTCTCGAAGATCCGAGGGTTTTTCTCGGCAAATTTCCAGAGCTGAATTTCCTTGTTGCTCTTGTACTTCTAAAGCTGAAATTGCTCGTTGACATTCGCAACCTAAAGATCACTCGAAAAATCCTCACTGGACGTATTCCCTTCGAGCTTCGAGATCAGATCGAGCGGCATGTAATCCGGAGTCCGCTATCCTCCAAGCTCCAGAAACAGACCCCCGAGTCCCTTGTCCAATCAGAGTTGAAGCTTTTGAACCATGCCCGCCAGCTTGGCTGCGCCATTATGGAAGCCAACAGTAACTTCATGTTCTGCCTATTCGAGCCAGATGAAGCGCTCTCCGACGAGCCTGGTGCATATTCTCGCGGCTCTTGGGAAGAAATGGTTCTCGCAATGCAGAACTCCTACGCTACATGGTGGGAAACAGAAGGCGTCCTAGACTTGCTGAATGACGCGCGCGCGTGCGCTGCCCGAGACTCGGAGAGTGAGATTGATGACTGGATGAAAGACGAA
Source organism: Xylaria cubensis (assembly GCA_022385715.1). NCBI lineage: Eukaryota > Fungi > Ascomycota > Sordariomycetes > Xylariales > Xylariaceae > Xylaria > Xylaria cubensis. The sequence goes on from MU279048.1 coordinate 112,139, forward strand.
CGAAGGAGACATGGACGGACGGCGGCAGAGGTGCTGGCTGACTTAGGTGTGAACCGAGTCTGGGGATACCTGAATTTCGCGGCCGAGAATGCCTCGTACTTGGGCCCGTGGTCTGAGCGGCCTTCTGAGCGGCACACGGAGGAGATTTTGGAGGCATGGGCGAGAACTCTAGCAGAAGAAGCGGAACTAGAGGACTCCGATGACGAAGCTTGGAGCGATGAAGAAGACTAGTCTAGACGGCACTTTCTGAATCGCTACGACTTTCCACCTCTAAGTAGGTTTGTAGCAGGTTCTCTAATGATTTGCTACAGAGTCATGTTCTTACAGCTTTCCCAATACAATCTCTAAAGCCATACACATTTTCCTTTCAAAAGATTGGCCTTCTTTAGCTCATCTAGCCCTAGCAAGTAACGAACGCGGTCCGGCAAGTGCTAGCGGGAGGCTATCCTAAACGTCAAACGGGTTTGCGGCATCCTATTAAGACCTTGATTGTGGGTCCCTAGCAAGTATTTACTATGTAGGATGCCAACCGCTCATGCAGTGACGATACACTTCCACGCCTTTTTTGTATTCTAGCTGGTAGTCGGTAGAGTCAACGATTCTCTGTGTCAAAAGCTCAGTCGTGTGGATTTTACCCACATAATATTAAAATCAAGCTCGAAAGGTTAATTACTTTTGTTTACCCCGGACCCGGAACCTAGAAGCGGAGACCCGCACTTATCAAGGAGTTAGCATGAAACGGAGTGACCGGCCCATCCATGTCGGGGAAATTAAACCCATGGAAAACTTTCGACGCGTTCGACCGTTTCGGCGATGGCTCCTGACAACTACCGGATTAGTCTTGGCGGAGAAACGGCCTGCCTGCCAGGCAGCCTTGGATGCCTGGAGGGAAAAGTATGGAAACACGGTCTAGCTAGAGGCTCGGTTGTTCATTCGGTCAAATACGATCGCGGTCGAGGTGAAGAAATGCGAAAGGGGTTCGATATAAAAGGCGAGAGTTGTTCCTGAATGAATGAATTAAATTGAATCACCAATCATTTCCAGAACCATCATCGACATCACATACTTCATCGCATCAACGAACAATCAATCTCAATCTCTCCAGCTCCTACGCAAATCAATCAACATGCAATTCGCCACCCTTCTCGCTCTAGCCGTGCCCCTCGTGGCCGCTCTGCCCCAGGTAAATAAATCCCCCACGAGACAGACAGACCAACTAGCCTCTGTCGTCCACAATTGATTGAATTGATTGACTGACCGTCATCCAGTCGGCCACGCCCACCACCAGCTCCGCGGCGCCCAGCTCGACCGCTGACCTGGAGGCCATCTGCGAGGCGCAGGCGTCCAGCTACAAGGACTCGTGCCCGCAGTGCCTGCACAACTGCGCCACCTCGTCCGTCCCGGACCAGTGCTACTACAGCGTCTTCTTCACCATCAACGGCATCCAGTCCCAGTGCGAGGCCCAGGGCGGCAACAACTGCCGCGGCCAGGCTGTTAACGCCGTCTGTGGATCGTCGTAAATTCGTTTTGGCGGGAGAGATGAGTGTCTGATTTGAAGTGGTTGTCGTGATGGGTTCGACGGTGGAGAAATTGGACCCGGCAGGGAGAGAGATGGACGTGGGACTTGAAGTAAAGCGGTGGAGGATGGAGGAGTGGAGTGGGAGATGTGTGTGAATAGGGGCGAAAAAAAGGGGTCGTTTTGAATTCCTGTAATTTAGACGGTGCCAATTGGTACAGGGGTGGTATTCAATTCATAAATCGCCGGTCTGAGCCGACGTCGATTTCTCAAGATTATCTGATATCTTCAGTTCGCGATAGCGGCCAAAGTGGCCGTTGATTCTGCCGGAGGAGTGGCTTGACGATGAAGTGCTGGGGAGAATGCTGAAAATGCAGTGTGCGGGCCTATTTACAGTCAGCCAACGGTCGCGTATGTAAAGTGTGCACGATAATGTATTTATATCCGCATATTGAAGTTGATACGCCGTATATTTTGACGCTCATGACTGCTACACGGGAAATATCGTCAAGATCTGATAAAAATGAGGTAGTCGGTTTCGGGGTGGGAGAGGTCACAGGGTAAAAGACGCAGCCGTCGGGAATAGTATTGAAGTACGAATAAGACCGTCAAAGATTCATCGTGATCTACCATGACTCATAGCTCATTCCTGTTTGCCGTTCACATAATGTACACGTGAATTCCAATGATATGCCTTCACGGACAATCTTTCCCTCCTCTCATCGCTTTTTACGGTTGAGCTCAATCTCTCATTAGGGTATAATAGCGCAACATCCTGACATTCTCCCATTAAATTTCATATTCGACGTCGCTTATATGAAACGGCGATGCGACTCATATCCTCAGTCGCGTCCTGGACCCGTGTCGGGTACTGTGCTTAACAATATAGTATTCACGCTCTATGATAAAGCGGGACTACTAGGCTTGGGAGCTGGAACGAAGGCCTTCGTCTTTCGCTCCATGCCCATCTGAGCGCCGGCCACCGTGAGGATGATGAACTCGACAGGAATGAGAATGACGGCCAGGTACAGCGCAGTCTTGCTCTGTCTGCACAGGGTACCGAAGTGCGGCTCCATCCTCATGTTGGCATAACCCCATTGGCAACTCCAGCTCTGCAGTGTATCAACCGTCGAAGAGACATTGACAGCGTAGAAGAAGGCGATGGCAATTATAGAAGCGAGGAACCCAACAAAGGGTGTGATGAAAGTCATTGAGGTATGCACGAGTGTGTGGTTTTGAAGCTGGATAGACGTTAGCATATGAAGATGATGGTCTAACATTTTGCGGTAGGCAGGACTTACCATTCTGACTTTGCTGAAGATGAGAGAAACGAGGTTCGCCAATATCACAAGTGAACTCCCTACGACCAGAGCCACGGTGGGGCGTAGGTCGAACTCATCCGGCCACAGGGCCAAGTTGAACCCCTTCGACACATGGGTGTTGTTGTATACCATGATCGCATTGGCAGACGTTCCGAGGATTGTGATGCCACTGAGGAGGGCGAGAACAGTAAGGCCAACACGCACGCTGTTGAGGAGACGGATCGTTCCCTGTTGTTTTTGGTAGAAGTGATCCCGAGGATCAACCTCGTAGTTGGAAGGAGACGCCGGGCCCTTGTGTTCGAAAGACATGATGATAGAAATAAAGGTAGGATAAAAGGTAGATAGATAGACCGAAAACTCTCAAAGGGGGTATGTGAGATGTGCGGAATTAGAAAAGAACGTGTCGAAAAAGTATGTACTCGGAGAATAGAAGACAGTCTACCGAAAAGACAGTCGAGGTGAAGAGAAAAATGAATTGAAAGTAATGAAAAAGAAAATAAAGATGCTTCAAGCTGACAACAAAGCAGGAGAATTGAAGCAATTATGAAGAAAAACAAATATTCTAGCCGCCGGGAGATGCCATGAATTTAGCTGGGTATTGTCTTAGAGTTGATGGGACGGCATGCAGGAAATAACTAAGGATAGCATCTTGAGCGATACCCTTCAACTGCGACTGCAGCAAGGTGTGGTATCGAGCGATGCGCTTATGCACGCTTCTTGAAACGAGAGACCAGTAAACGGACCCGAAGCTAGGGTTTGGCGCGAAGTTCCGCGAATATTGGTATATTATGGAGGTGCAGGTCGATCGCGGATTGGCCTGAGCACTATCGTGATGCCCCAACCTTGGGGTCATCACCGGCGCTTAAGCGAAAGGCACCCGGAGAATACCACCAATGAGAACGCAGCACTACCGCCCAATCTGGGTGCCAATCTATTCCACTCCCCCAAAAGCTCTAAAGTAGCGCTTGAGATGCCGGTATTTCTTGCAGCTCATTCCTTCCTTCCAGACTGGCCGACTATAACTTGCGAGCGGGGTTCGCAAGCTGCCTATAGAATCTACCTACTAAGCCCTATAGTAGGAATGCAAGGTTCTATAGTACCAGATAGTAGTTGCGATGCAGCTATTTAGATAACAATATTAATGAGAGGTTGGCCAGCACGGATGTCCGGATTACCCAAGGGATGCTGGGGCCGGGGAATAACTAGTGAGAGGTTGGCGACAATCGGCCCTCGACACAAGCGCTTCGATGGGACGGTGTGCGTCTCAATAACCGGACATCCGCTCGACTAGCTTGACCACCCGGAGCCCGGAGTTTCATAATGTTTTCTTATCTTTTCTTCTCGTCTTCCACGTCAACGCCGGGAATTTATTGCTGAGGGGTCGTCCAGCGCTAGGCTAGTTGCACGACTTATCTAAGGCCATACGCGCTTACTTGACTAGAAAAACTACACCTTATCTGATATATACTTGGTGCTGAAATGAGCTTCTGGTTGTAGTACAATTGTCAACTTATGTGTATAACGTTAATAGTCTGAAGATTGAAGTTGCCAGGTAAATATAGTCGAAGCGGCGGTGATTCGCGATGATGCACTATGAATCATCACTAGGCAAATGCATCTGCAATTGCAACCATTTCGCCTAAAAGAGTATATATTGGTAACACAGAAGCCGACATGATCCCAGACTGCCAACGTTACCCTATATTGAATTATATACATTTCTGAACAACTGCATGTGTTCCCTTCTTCTCTTATCATTCTTATAAAACAAACCAGAGATGGCCGACGACATCGGAAGCAAGTGGGACATCCCTGAAGGGGAATTCTGCATCTTTGGCACGGTAACTGCCGATACCAATCAATCTTCACCACAATTGAGATCTAACCCACCGTCGCATAGGTTTACGCGCACCCTGACAAGGCAGATGCTCTCGAAGCAGTATACACCGAAACGACGCGGCTTGCGCAGTCCGAGCCGGGAATCGTCTACTACTGCATCGCACGGGACAAGAGCGATCCCAGCATCTTTCACTTCTTCGAGAGATACACGAATAAGCAGGCATTCAATGATCATAATAGTCAGCCCATCATTCAGAAACTGTTGAATGAGGACAAGTACATCAAGGACGTGACGGCTCAGTTCATGAAGCCGATTGGATCGGAGAGTGGTTGAAGCGATAAGCCATACTATGTATTTTTCCCCACGCGTGTCTGGAAGCTGGTGGGGTGCCAGGTCTTTCTCCACCTCGAATTAAGCACACCCACCTTCAGTACGGTATAACTTATGCGGCTGAAACTTCACAACCTGGCTTACAGTACGGCTGGAGGTTGGGTGTTAACTTGTGTATTATCCCCCTTTTTATACATTAGAAGTTTTACCGAATAAATTGTCTGGACATACTTGTATGCTGTATATCATCCAATGATATCCCATAAGGCTTAATGCCCCTGTCCGATATTTAGTCTATCGTTAAACAAATCTAGGTATAAACGTCAACCTTGAGCTATTCATTTATTATACTTCGTCGTAACGTTTATACGTGCTTTATATAGTACTCACATAATTCAACACGTATGTTAGAGAAAAGATGATGTTGATTAAGGTCGAACTATGTGAAGCTACGGTGAACAAAGTTTCCGATTGGAAGTCAAGATGGTGGCGACATGGTCTTGCATAATCTACTCATCCTGCTTACCCGACATTCAGTCTTCGTGATAATTCATTCTTTCTATCTCTTCTGATAACGATTGTAATGCAGGTGCGTTGACGATCGAACGTACCTACCGTACTAGAAGCTATAGGCTCAGGTTGCGTGTTGATTGCTTCCCCGCAACACCTTAACTATAACTATGGCGCATGTAGCCAAACCTTACGAGGGCTTAAATAACCTAAATACCTAAGCTGATGAAAGGAGCTTCGATTAAGGTTGACTCGAGGATTATATAAAGACCCTCAAGCCCCGCGACCTGACATCGGGACCTAAAGAAGATATCGACTATATCAACGACAAAATGGAACTTTACCTCTTCGCCGTGAAGAGCATCCCTTATCGCCGATTATTGCCAAGATCATGACCGACGAATCGAAAAAGCCTTACCAGCCCGGCGACGAAGAGCGAAAGCTGTACTACTATGGTATAGCTGGAAACCCCAAGCTCGTGGCCAGAACGAGCTGTGATCCTTGGGTAAAGCCAATGCATCGGCTACCGAGCTGGGGCATCAGATTTGGGCAAACCAGGAAGCACTTTGGGGCAATCCGGGATGAAGACGAAATTGTCTCAAAATGGACGAGAGACTTATCCATGATGATTGTTGAGGTGTTGGAACCTTATCCTTGGAGCTATTTCTTTCCCGTGCGGATCCCGCTTGAAGTGCATGAAGATAAAGACCCGGTCCTGCTTTCGAAGAAAAAGGCAATCGAAGAAACGCGGCCTATCATCCTCCTTATCGCTGTCACTGAGAACAGCATGGGATGGGAAAGAGGTATTGAAATGGCACTCCAATGCCGCGACTTGCTTCAAGACCATGGCATTGCTATAGAGGTTGAAGTCCGCGAAGGTACAAGTCAGCGCAGCGCCATTTCTGCGGATCTCGAAAACCAGATTGACGAAACCTTCTGGCCCAGCGAGAAGGATGAATTCTTAGGTGGACAGAGCGCAAACACGATAATAGCTCCCATGCTTTCTCAAGTAGGGTATCCAGTTGGATATCTTAAAGATCATTTCAGCTATGGAACGATGGGGCTACATGTTGTGTTGGGCGACGACTCAAAAGTATACGGTCTCACATGTCGACACGTGGTGGACAGCGGTCAGCCCTTGGAGAGGATATACAACGTATCCACAGAACAGCACAAGCAGTACCACACCCATGGCACAGAATTCATTATTGCCCAGACTTTGAAGGAGCTCAGGAGTTATCAGGACCACGTGGTTACTCAGCTCTCCATGCTGAAAACAAAAAAGGAAGGATGGGACTTGATATACTCATTGGACCCTGAGCTGTACCCTACAAAACGTCCTACAGCAGATGACGAAGCTCTAATTCCTATCCTGGAGGCAAGAAGCAGTTATAACGGAGGGCTGATAGAGAGCCTAGAGAAGCAAATGGCCTCGTCGAGTAGCGAAAGAGTCATTGGCCATGTGGCATTCTATCCAAGCTTCAAAGTCTCTACCCGAACTCCAGGGTACTTGACAGATTGGGCGCTCATCGAATTGGACGATCACAAATACCCTAAGGGGTTTATCAACAAGGTGGTCGTAGACCGTTGGGAAGGCGGTGTCCATCTTCCATGCTGCCTACTTAAGCTCCGACCTCGAGAAATACAGGATGGTACGATTATCAAGAAATCATTCTATGTCGCAAAAAGAGGAGCCGCAACCAAACTTACCTTTGGTATGACAAGCGCCATAGAGGCTGTGGTACGGGAACCAAAAGATGACGGCCAAAATTCTATTTGTTGGGAGCTGCTCATAGTTCCTTATGGCGGTAACAGCTATTTCTCAAAGAGAGGCGATTCCGGATCTTGCGTCTTTGATGAAAGTGGTGATGTTATTGGGATGGTCGTTGGCAATAGCCAAGTGAACCCCCCGGACGACCAGGCAGTAACCCAACCAAAACACAAGATGAGCCAATGCGATGATGCGACTGACGTCACCTTCGCTGCTCCGATCAACCGGGTCTTTGATGATATCCGGGACTTCACCGGATTCAAGCCTCGACTGGTGGGTTATCCGGAATGAGACCATTGGTACTCTACTTCTTGTTTACGGCTCATTAGAGACAGTTGATGCCAAGGCGAAGGGGATTTTGATAGGCGCTGACGAGGGTTTTTTTAACTGGGTTGTTGGGTTTTGGACTGATATTTGCTACAACCGCAGGCGTATCCCATATGGTGACAAAGCCGGTTGGTCCCGGCTGCGGAAAGTATATGGGGAGCTGGTACTCCAACGATAGTGCGCGTAAAGTGGAACAATATGTTCTCGAGGACAAGAAACGGCCCAGCGTGGGCCTTTGTAGATGGATTCTGGACATGCTCATCGATAGGGTCGACCAACCCCACAAGATTCTTCTGGGCCTGTTTAAGCTACTCGAAAAGACGCTTGGTAACAAACCCCTCACTGATGACGAGATAGAGGCTGTGCTAGGTAGTATGCAGAAGCTCTTTGAAGAAGAAGACTACGAAGAGATGATCGACACTCTATCATAAGATTCTCAAAATATACTGCTTAGATCCTCGGGATATCCTCAGGTCTCCGTAGTGCCCGAGTACCTTCGTCCGTTGTGGCGTTACATTTGTGGATGCCGCGTGATCGAGTTCCTCTCTATAAACATTATGTCTACTGTTATACAAGACTGAGAGCCTGTTTATTACTAAATTATGAAGGTTAATTATACATTTCACGGAAAAGTACAGTTCATCCCATAGCAAGTCGGAAAGCGGCTTGTCTGCGAAGTCCAGGCGAACTTCCGCAGCCTAAAGGAAAGAAGACAAGGGACCAAAGATGGGGGGAGATGAGGTTGTATAGGTGTATATGCCCTACACCGTGTATTTACTCCAGGGCAAGCAAGAAAGCGACCACGCTCTTATCAAAACTAGTTTACATGAAGCTTTCAAATGATTTACATGATTTAGAATGATTTCAACAATATTTAGATGTTCCTTTAAACGTTATGCTTATGAGTCCTGTTTCGGTAAGTTCTTTTTTAGTGTTTTCTTTACAACCTGTACTAAGTACAAAACGTTTCGAAACATCTATAATGCTGTAACTCCCTCTTTCATTACTTCTTCAATCATCTGGTCAAGTTGCTTATGCAACTCGGTTGCCAGTTCAGATGATATAGCCGGAGACTCAAGCTCAGGAAGGATGGGTTGAAATGGTTGATGAGTGTCTGATATAGCCCATGCAGCGTCGCGTTCAGATGGTGAACGGCGAGTAACGAATCGACAAATGGGACATGATTGATTTTCTCTAGTCAGCCTCGTCTGCAACGACCGCGACCCTATCTATAGCTCTGACACTGTCAGTTGCGCAGGGCAAGGGCCTCCTAGTCGATCTGTGGTTTCTATCAGTTAAGAACTTTGAAATAGACATAAATGATTAAAGCAACGTACGATAGGGCTTGATCTTGAAGAATTCCTAAAGCTTTGCGTATACATACTTAAGAGATGACGATGGGTTTGGCGGCCATTCAGCACCCGAGGCTCCTGCTTGACGGGGAGGAACGGGGGAAAGGTTATTGTTGTCGTCGTTGTCGTTATTGTTGGGCCTATCCTGTACGGAGCAGCGAACACCATGGTATCGCCACTTACAATCACTACAGCAGCTACTAAAGTGGCTAGGCAATCGTACGCAAGTCGGAAACTGCCTTGCTATACCGTCGACCGACATGCTTTGGGCACGGCGTCACCCACTATAGGGGTTGGCAACGGCGGCCCCTTGAGATTGAATCAAGAAGGCATTAATGTAGCTTGGCCGTTGTGACTCGACTTGGGCAATACCTACTGCTGCGGGAATTACAGGGGGTTCAGAAGGGTTCTGAAATCCACTAGAGTTCTATAGAAAGTTATCAATCTTACCTGCAGAACTCTAGTGAAATTCAGAACTCTAGTGAAATCCAGAACTCTAGTGAACCCCTATAACTGCCCTATATTAAACCACTATAAAGTCGTTATAAAGTAGTTGAATTTACTGTATTACTGTCTGCTATTTAGCCCTTACATACAAACACCCTCGCCAACACCCTCGCCAACACCCTTGCCAACACCTTCGCCAACACCTTCGCCAATACCTTCGCCAACACCTTCGCCAATAGCCCTTGCCAACGGTTATCGCAAATTGCCCTTGTAGTTCGTCGCAGGTCGTAGTTCGTTGTAGGTCGTTATAGGTTATAATCTATTGCTTATTAGCAGCTGCAAACAAGTGCATAGGTTTACGTACGTAGTATTTGCACCCTTGCACGCAGCTGTACAGCTATATCCTTGTTGTTCGTCGTCGTCAATCGCACTTGTTAGCAGCTGCAACTAAGTGTTTAAGGACACTTACACGCGGCTTAGTATATCCTTGGATAAGTGCATAGGTGTAGGCGTATGTGGGTGTAGGTGTGTGGGTGTGTGGGTGTGTGGGTGTGTAGGTGTGCGTGCGTATATATCTATACAAAGGAGAAAGAAATAGATTTTTCTAAGTCTAACGAACTTTCTACTTTTTACGACGTGCTCGTCGTCCGTACCTTCTTTTTGTAGATATTATAGTACGTAAATCTAAGCTGTATCACAATAGCAGTCGTAGTGTTTCGAACGCTATAATTCTAGTTGGCATGCCCTAAACTATTGCGGATATACCTTGCTACTTAATTTTAGTATAGAAATACTTCTGGATCCAGAACCGTAGTGAAATCCAGAACTCTAGTGAAATCCAGAACTCTAGTTGCAATTCTAGAAGTGTTAGAAGCCTTCTGGCCCCCCTCAATCTCCCAGTACAGTAGGTAGTAACCTGTCCCCGTATGACGGTAACGGGTTAGCAAGGCAAGCCCAATACGTCACGCTGAAACGCATTGTGATCTTCCCTTCTACCTGGTTTTGGCTTGACGCGATGCCGGTGTGGGTGGTCAGTGCGTAAGGTTCTGGCACTTATAACCTAAATCTCGTGGCAGAACTATAGGTAGCATAAATGCCGCTAACATACTCTTCACTAGGGAATTGCAAGCAATTATGGCAGAAACCACAACTCTTGAGTGGACAAAGTTGAGCTGTAGTTAGGCAGTAGCTACTTAGATGGGTAGGCAGGTGTTCAGGGGGCTGTCCCCCAAACAGATCGAAATCTTACGAAGCCGGCAATTGCGACTACAAAATTAGAATTTTCAGCGAGATATCCCACTTAGATCGCAATCGTTACTGGACGAAATGGAAAGAATGAGTAATAACGAAGAAATAATGACACGGAAGTCGAGGTAACTAGTTCCCAGCTACCCTACGGTGTAGTACTAGTAGATTCTGTCTATATAAGTGACCGTCCCCTCCTTGGATTTGGGAGGATCGGGAATCAATTGGTCACTATGTTGAGCTCGACTACTACTATGACTGTCGACAGGCCCGTCTATCTATTCCGGGACGTATGTTCTTGTCTTCTTATTCTTTGCCACACCGCAAACCCACGCAAGATCACGCACAGTCACACCAACCAACACTGCCGTCTTGACTTCAGGGCGAACACTTTGTCCTCAGACCGCACTGATCCTAGGTTCACATTGTCCGACCTTGATCAATACTGCCTTTGTTTCTTGAACCATGTGAGTATCATGAATGGCCAACTCTCGCCCCATTTCTGTCAAGGTTGAACTGGATGTTGTTCTCTTTTCTGCTTATTACTCCCAGAAACGATGATCTCGACCTAGCAGACTCAGATCTCAGCCTGAAGAAGAATATTAGACAGGACGAGTGTCACTCCCGTCGAGCTCGAAGATCCTTACGAGCCTAGCGTCCAAGGGAAAGAGGTGTACTGCTATGACAAATCTGGAAACCTAAGCTCGGGGACAGAACGAGCTCTCTTTGGGTAAGTCACACAACACCAGCTACTAGAATGGGAGTCAAGTTTATGCTGACTACTAAGCGCTTTAGGGCTTCCAAGTCCAAGGCTATCTATCTGAGAGAGATTCAGCGCTCATTGAGTTGGACAATCATGAGTACTCTAAAGCTTCAAGAATAAGGTATGTACATCAACGATACAGCCCAAGAATTACGGAAGAACTAATTTCGAAGGATTAGATGGCCAGCTACTCTACTTCCAACCCAATAAATATCGCGATTCGGGACAAGATCACGAAAAAATTATTCATTGTCGCAAAGAGGAGTCGCATCCAATCTTACATTTGGCGTAACAAGCACAACCCACAGACCATGGCAAGGAACACCTTCTGCTGATGGAAGTCGATAACCTCGAAGAGTGCTGAAAAAGCTACCAGCCCGCCGGAGAAAGCAGCCCAGTCAAAAGACACAGCGGGATGATGCAATTGACATCACGTTAGCTACTCCGATCGATTCGATCTTTGATGAGACCCAAGACTTCACCGGATTCAGACATTAACTGATGGGATATCCGAAGAGAGACCACTACTTTTCCTCTATGGCTCATTCAAGACCATTGATGCCAAGGCATGGGGATTTCGAAAGGCACTGAGGAGGCTTCTTTGAATTGTTCTGTTGGGTCTTGGAGGAACATCTTCGCTATCCGGTTCAGATGAGACCGCGGGCGTATCCCACATATGACAAATAGTCATGGGACTGATCATCGCTATCTGGCTCGAAAAGAGACCACGGGCGCATCTCACATATGGCAAATAGCCATGGGACTGATCTTCGCTATCCGGTTCAGATGAAACCGCGGGCGTATCCTACATATGGCAAATAGCCATGGGATTGATCATCGCTATCTAGCTCGAAATGAGACTATGGGCGACTGCTTGTTTTTTTTTGCCTCACCCTCTTTTTTCCCCTGATATATCTGGCAAAGCTATCTAGATCCTTGCTATCCGGCTCAAATGAGGCTGTAGGGTTTTTGGGGGAGGGGTTTTTTTGACAAGCTCACTCTGGCGACGGTAGACAGCTATCCGATAGAGAAATCAAGTCTGTGCCATGCCTATAATTTGACTGTTGTCTACAATGTGCCTTTCTATCTCGTATTACAATGGTCCAGTCCTCGATTAAGTATTCGCGAAGTGTTTGTGAATAATCATAGTTCGTACTAGGCCATTGCATTATAGTTTACCTGGTTAGACCAACGACTCAAGTGATTATGCGCCTCCGCGGATACTTACTGAGAGGGTTTCGTTAAAATCAAGTCGCTGAGATACGACCAATCTATACGCAATAAAATTACGTACACGAAGTCATCGCTGGAGTCATCCACGGCAACCCCGACTATCTGCATCGTTCAGTATCACGAGTTTCTCTTTTTTGATCAAGCCTTGCGGGTCCCGGTCTAAAACAGTGTCAATGGCGACCTTCACCTACCTCTAGGATCTAGCTCCATTAAGACAACGTCTAAGCCGCAGATGATTTGCGGTCATAAGTGTGAGCTCTCTTAGGTTGCGAAAATTCACTTGGACGTACGTTGTGCAGGCTGATCTGCAACTTGCTGTGAGATGAACCGTGTATATTGTAGTAAGTATCTTGCGCTCGAGTAAGCTAAATAGAACTAGATCAACAAATATACATATCTAGTAACGAGTAGTAGATAGAGTTAAATATCGGAATAAGCCTGCCTGTTTTTTTATATGGAAATTGAGCGTGGAACTTGACCTACATTCTTATGCATATCATAATCGGGTGACAATTATCAATCTGGGCATCGCCATCAGACACGAATCTATGGGAGCGGTTACTTAATCTCTGAGGCCCGCGCAAGTCACGGAAGAGTTCATGGTGGGAAGATAGTTTTGCACATTCGCACGGTCGCCATCTCTGCCGCTGCCGCTGTCTCTCCCTCTCTCTCTCTCTTCCGTACGTATTCTGGATCATCAGGTTTGTACTTATCTTTTCGTATCACGGTTACTGACTCTCCGTACGAAGATACACAACCATACACACATACACACACACACACACATACACGCACGCACGCACGCCATAACATCCACCTTCTACTATTATTAGCAAGGTGTTTACTAACACCCCTTTTGGGGTCCTGTTATTATTATCGAACAAGATGGCGCGTACGATTGGCTGCAGCTTCAGTGCTAACGTCCCAACATTCGTCGGGTAATGCAAAAAATGCTCCGTTCTGTACGTATTCCCTTTTACTTATGTTTGTACGGGCATATTCTGATTCATACACACGAAGGACAAAAAGCGCCGAATCCACGTCCTAGGTTCCGAAACCGACGGGACGGATACTTCAAGGCCGTGCTAATCCAAGCGCACGGTAGTCTTGCCGCGGCGCCCTGCGCAAACAAGTGCTTGTTTAGTAGAACATATAATAAACCCAAATAATTTTATCATAAACAGGCTTGCATTGTTATATAATATCAGTATTGTTATGGAGAGAAGATCTAAACAATGGCTGTTTATTCCAAACATTGGTGCAAGCAGATATGGTATAAATACGGTGGGTTGCTCAATTTGAGGAGGGGAAAGGAGTTCGATCTCATAACTGACCGATATAGTCTTTGCAAAATGTAGAAAAGTGAAGCGAATAAACACTCTGTATAATTGATTCAATAGTATGTGTATAAGCTGTTTATACGAGCGTGCTTGCGCGCCGTTTCGCAAGACCTCGTGCAAATCACGGTACGATTTAACAGACATCAACCACGTAAAGCGCGTAAAGCGTCGCGATAAAATGCTTTCAATCCGTTTCTCATGAAGGCTCTACAATGCTACCAGTTCGCATCTATCCCTAACGCCCAGAAATGCCCATCCACGCCATTCAATCAATGCCCTCACACAAATCCTTAACTCCGCTCATGCCACACCATCACACCTCAACATCACTCTTCCCGCTCGCAGCACGGCCGCGCCCAAGACCAATCCCCTTCCTTCGACCCCGAATAATAGCCTGAAGAGCCCTCCCAACAGACTCGAGATCGCCAAGAATAGTGATATGTCCTCGGTCCGTACTAATACGGCCCCCTCTGACAATGCCATACCCCTCCGGCAGCATCGCTTCCTTGGCCAAAACCACGCCGTCGCCGCTCCGGAAGACGAGGTCGTCGTACGCATCTGCGCAAGCGATGGCTTCGCGGGAGGAGACGTGCGCGGCCCATACCGTGGGCGTGTCCTTGCCGTAGATGACGGCCAGCGGCGGATACGAGTTTGTCTGTGTGTGCTCTGGGCGATAATGCGTCTCAGCGCGGAACCGCTTGATCTCTGCCAGAGTCCGCGTGAGGTAGGCCATGTTCCGATCGCTCGGGCCCGACGCGTTATGTTGCTGCTGTTGCGCACTGCTGCTGTCGCCGGACAGCGTCCCTATCTGCGGCGCCAGCGTGCGGTCGTGGCTCACTTCTATTCGCCTAGCTGCTTCCGCTATCATGTTGCGGCTGGATGTATGCGGCGGACGAGTTTCACCTGCTGCGCTGTTCCCTCTACTGCGCAATGGTGACGGTAATCGCTCTGAAAGCTCTCTTAGAGAGGGTCGGGATGATGTCCGGGGATTAAAGGCAGGTAATGCTGGCTCGACTATTGAAAATCGGGAGTTAGTACTTGTTGTAGGTACGAAGGAAACGAACAGAAGTTCAGAACTGCGTACTGCAAGGTGACCAAGCATACTTGACCCATTGCTGCGGGTCGTAGAAATCTACAGGATACTCCTCCCCAGTATGCTTGTTTATGAAGCAGAAGCCGTCTTCGGGTAGGAACACGAAGGTGGTTCTCAAAGAGAAGTTGACCTGTGCTGTCAGCACTTTCTCATTAAAGAGAACCGCATCGCCATTCCTTAATGGGCCCACTAGATGAGTGTTAGCAATCTCAGGAAGTGGTCCGAAGTATAATAGAAGAATGAGACGTCAAATGGATCCGGGTTATTTGACTAGGTATGTTTATACGAAGTCGATGTGCTGGTAGTAGACACTTCGCGAAAGCGAAAATTGCATTGTGGTATTCAAATACGCCACTTGGGATCAACAGGGCACAATGAAGCACAATTGCCAGTCGGATGAACAGAATAACAGCATTGGTCACTCACAGACGTTGATGCACTTAAATACACAGAGTTAGTGAATGTTGGTGAAGCAGAGCGTTAAGATGCTGGGGAGCATACCTTCTGAGGAGTGCCCGCGTAGATTACACCGGCAAACAGCTCTGGCCGCTGATTTACAGCGTGGCGTGCAATGAGACCACCAAGGCTGTGCGCAATAACAGTGGCGCCCCTGTCTCGATGATCTACAAGCCCTTGGTTCGAAGGCAGGTGACGCAGATAGTCGACCAATTTACGGGATAGCAGATGCGGGCTCAGGCGCCAATCATAGCCATAGTCCCAGACGCGAAGTTTTCCGGTTTTCGCGTTCTCGCATTCCCTTAGCTTCCGAATAAGTCGTCTTGACTATACAAGGCGAGGAGTTAGTGAGCGCTTTGAGTAGTATTTAAGTGAAACTTAGTAGTAGTTTTGACGATTTGCAGAGGGGGGGTATCCAAGACACATACAATGTCCACAGGTCCTATGTTTTGGAGCATTCCAGATGAATATATCGTCTCTTCCATTCTCTCCTCATCTTCTGGATCCAACCCAACCTCGAGGTTCACCTTTCGAATGTTGAGTCCAAGTTTCACCGGAACCCAGACTTGACGTTTTGTCCTCGTTGATCGAAGGATGGAGCCGCGATAACCTCCCATAACGACAACATCACCTGTGAGAGACTCGAGGGCGCGGTCAAGCTCTGAGAGACTGCTGTCTTTCGCCTCAGAAATCGTCATAGACCGCAATTGATCGCTCTGTGATCCTTCCGATGCTTCAAAGCCAAGCAGAGAATGCCTTTTCAACGGAGCCGGCAAGATGTTAGGTAACTGTGGTAGCTTGAATGTCGGTCGATCCCAACTATCCGTGATGGCTTTGAGCCTGCTGTTTCTTTGCTCTCGGATATGGTCCCATCTGTCATCGTCGCCATACGATGAAACTCTAGACAGAGTATGGTAAAGCATTGACTCGTCGGATGTCGACCTTCGCATAATCCGAGGCCGGTTCGACTGAATAAATGATGGCGGGCGCGAGTTGTTCAGCTCATCTTTTGAACGGCTAACTAAGTCGGTCGGGGCCAACGTGTCCTGGGTTGCTGAATATCCCACAGGTGAGTGGACCTGCCTCGAGTCTGCCGAACCGTCGCTAGAAGTGGCCGGACCTTTGCCATCAGACTCGGTATTTTTGGCGGGTGATGGGCCAGAGAGAAAAGAGGGAAGAGATATAGATGGCAGAGCCTCGCGTAGCCTTTTAAGCGTATCTTGCCCGCCCGATGATGATCGTTGGTGACGGTTCTGGCCGAAGACAGAGGACATGGAGGATTTGGAACCAGATTCGTTCTCCACTACTAATTCCTTTGGACCAGAGACCCATGGCGACGGGAAATTTTTTACGTACGGTAGACTTGACGGTAGCTGGCCGAGAGTAAATCCTCTATGCTGGCGTGCCCGGTGCGGAGGGGCCGAGCCAACAGCCTCCGGAACCGATGGCCGTGGAGAAGGTAAATCTGAGCTCGGCTCGACAGCCGGCGGACTTTCAACGACACTAAAAAGCCCGCCTCCCGGCACTCGATCCATCGCGGCAGCCTTTTCGGCGGCCGGAGTCTTGGGCAGGGCGAGTCTGGTCGCTAACGGACTCAGGGCTGGTTGAATGAATGATTGAACATCATCCTGATCGATGTCGAGAGGCTCCTCACCATCCTCCGACGGCAAGACCTCTTCATCAGAAATGGGTGGCGTCTGCATGTCTGTGGTTAGGGCTGTTGGTGGCACAGTGGCCGAGCCCGTGGATGCAGTTGCTACCATCATGATGCCCAACCCGACAAAGCCATTAAGTGTTACTGATCAATCCTCGTAACGGCAACACACGTATGTATTTAGCTGACGTGCAACAATGGCACGACATCGAAGGTGTGCTATGTTTCCCGGGTGGCAACTAGATGTTTTTGTTGACACCTGAAAGCCGGATCAGCCGGGGGCGTAGGTCAAGTATAGCACACACCGAGAGGATGCTGCTTGCTGCCGCTGGGACACCCCCGAACTGTGGCGAGGCGAGAGAGAAGAGAATGAGCTAACCTAGCTAGCCAAATGAATATTTCTTATCATACTAGGTAGGTACTGATATGAGCGAGCGAAGAAGCTAGATGATTGAGTTCGGGCGGGCGATCCACTTACACGGTAGTGTGGTCGAGGTGTTCGGAGGGTGCGGTCTCAATTAGGTAGTATTGTAAGTGTAGTTGTTCATGTCTCATGAGTAAAAGGAAGGTTGCGTTAGGTAGATGAATAAAGGAGTGAGAAAGTCTAAGAATCTTTGTTGCTCGTTTAAGGCGTGAAATTTTTCTATTACCCTGTTTCCTGTGTTACGCATCATACATTTGGGTACTTCGACCAGATGGTAGCCAGCAGGTGGAAGACAGTAGTGAAAGAGTAAATAGCGGGCACAGCCACGTCGACCGCTACGATCCATTCGCTAGATGGCGACGGGGTCCCCTGAAATACGTATACGGGCAGCGATACGGTGAGACCCCCGTGGGGGTGCCTATCTACATAGAGACCTCGCCTGCCATGAAGTGTTAATCGATCATTGGCAGGAATCCGCAACTTGCATGAGTCCGACCTGACTTGAAATGCGTGTAAATAAAGATGATCGTATTAGCGACAAAGCCAAATTAAGATTTCTGACGTCATGAATACCAATTCGTTAAGATTGGCTGCATGTTGCTACATTGGGCTTTAATCGGTAATAGACTACCTAGTAGAGCCGCAAGTCTCCTATGCTATTTTTGCTTAAGGCAACGAGTCATGCACAAGTATAATACCAGCGTCCAGAGCGTTGGGTACCTTGGTAGATTGCCGAGGTTAACCTCTATCGGTAACAAGCTAGCGGGAAGGTGATTACGAGAGTCATCCACCTCAATAATTAGTCCTGGTGTCTGGTATCAGTTGGCATTTTGTAGTATATGAGACTGGTTGTAGTGATTAACTATAGATATGCGATTACAGATACATCTTAGATTACTACATTCGCTGCATCCTTCAGCATTCGTTACATGACCGCTGATATAAATATACTGGTCTGTCGTTGCCCCCTGGGAATCGCGCGGGTAGCCCTATTCATACATCCAAGACTTTAATATTTAATCCCTAAACTTGAATCGATCTCATTGATCTTCTCAATAGACCGCTTGTACCCAGGCTCCGACTCTAACCGTGCAATGTAAGAGTATAGTTTGGGATAGACGGCCTTGGGACCACCAGCCGACCACGAGCCAAACTCCTCCAGCTAAAATTTAATGGTCAATCATTGTTACCTATCTCCCGACACAGTTCTGGAGTACTCACCCTATCTTTGATAGAAACCAGGCCAAAGCTGATCAGCACATCGGCCGACGTCAGGTTCTTGCCGCACAGGAAGTTGCCCCCGGAGGTTTCAAGCTGCTGCTCGAGGAGGGCAAGCTGGCCCTTCAGAGTGGGCAGAACGAAGGAGGAAAGAATTTGGTTCGCCACCATGCCCGTTATGGGGCGGATGAAGAAGGGGACCTTGTTGCTCTTCAACATGTTGACCACCACAGCCATCATCAGCGTCGACATGAATGATCCCTCGACGAAGTGCAGGATATACTGCCAGCGCAGCCACTCCTCTGTCTCGCCGCCCACCTTGCCCTCTTGCCCGTCTCTCCAGCGCTTCGGCATCATAGTAGTCTCCTGACCGAAGTGCTCGCTCAGGTACTGCGTGATGAAGCCACTCTCTGCTAAGACGCGGGACTCTGACGACCCCGGAGATGTGACAGATACTAAGGGAGACTTCCCGAGTGGGTGAATCTTCTTCAACTCGGGCGGTGCGAGCTGATCGCTGCCGCGACGAAAGGTCTCGATCTCATATTCAATCTTGAGTTCTTCGAGCAGCCAGAGAATATTCTGCGCACGAGATTTCTCAAGCCTATATAATATGAATTAGTCGTCAAGTGAGAGATCAGGGACTTTGCAGCACCACATAGAACTTACCAATACAACTTGACCTTGGCGTTTTCTGTGGCCATCTTGTTGGACTATATTGTATTAAGGATAATAAGATAGGTGAGAGAGTAGAGTTAAGTCTGACACAAAGACTGGTACCTGAAAGAGCTTAAATAATGCTTGATCGGAACAAGTTGTACGGTTTTCTATAGCTTACAAATGATACATCGGAGTGACATGGAATCCCGAGATATAGGCCAATATCTGTTCGGCGCAATAGATCAACCGAAGTAGATGCATGTCACCCCTGCAGACGGGATATAGGGCACCCGTAAAAACAATTCTCTCCATTACATCATATAATACGAATAACCAGCTTCATCGAGCAATACCGTCCGTTTGGACGGTCTGTGCCGAGGTTCAAGGAAAAACGTTGTACGAATCGTAAGTTAGAATTGAAGATGGAGATATTTCCCCAACTAGTAAGGTCAAGTGGATCTTTGTAGAGTGCCATTAAGGTTGTTTTCTGACGAACTTGACATGTGAGGCTGTAGGCAAAGCGTGGCGCAGCACAAGTTTCAAGCCACATTCATCCAACGTCCAATCCTAGTTGAGAGCTCGATTGAAGCATTGACGATCCGCAAGTCAATCCACGACTGGACGACCAACAACAACCCAAAAAGCACAGCAGCAAGGCGCCTTGCTCAATAACTTCAAGATGGCCGGTTTACAACATTACCGTATGTCCCAAGCGAGCAACGGCCCGCATCGACCCCTCGATTACGCGCAGCAAGTAGACGAGCAATGAAATCGCTAACATCATCGTCACAGGCATGGCCATGGACCCGGCCATTCAAAAGCTAGGGAGTACGTGTGCAACGCTCTAATTTACCGCTCAAAGAGAATGCATGCAATGCGTTCACGTCGCAAACCGAACCGAACTCGCGAGATGACGAAAGGGGATCGCTAACTCCATATCCGATAGACATGACCACGAACCGACACAAGTACTTCCGCTGGACCAAGAGGACAGCTGGGCTCACCTTCGCTTACGCCATTGTCGTACCATTTATCGTCGGTGTCATCGCCTATCAGACAGATGTAAGGATTAAGCAATCGCAAACAGGCCTGGGCTGAGTTTCTCGTTAATCGTTTTCGGATATTGCTGACGCATTTCTCTCCCTGATCTATAGGGAAAGTACGAATTCCGAGCGAAGAGGAAAGGAGACTTGATATCAGAATATTAGAGAAAGATAAGGCGAAAAAGAAAATAAACCATGGTCGAGGAGAGAGGAAGGGAGACGGACGTCACTCATTCTCCTTTGTACATAAAGCGCGAACGAAACTCAGTCGAATTCATTCTATCAACCACCTTTGCACGAGATCTATCTAGATCGGCTCATGGGAGAAGGCAAATATATGAAAGGAAGAAACGTTACAATTGTCACCCAAATTCTTCTCGGCTCCGTTCTCTACGGCTACCTCGATGGATTTGGATCATTGCATTGGAATGATCCTCGACCTGTGACAACTACTTCGCCTGCCTCTCTACCAATAGATTGAATTTAGGGAGGTGCACAACTGATCATTTATGATCCTAGCATAACAACTGAGACGAAGACTTGAACTCCAATGTTGTACCAATTCATCCTAAGGCACCTCTAATAATTCAAGGGTGAGATGACACCCCTAACAATAACCGTAGTCCGGGTATCTGATCGTAAATAACAAGACCTACTGGCCAGTCCAGTTCAAAATCATTTCGCAATATCTCTTACCCCAATATTCCCGCCATACTAGCTTCCCCACCGGACTTCCATCTGTGTGTCGCTCGACGCGGAATTGATTGTATGCTGTTCGGCGTCACCAAAAGTCATCTCCTGTTCCGTGTCTAGTGTTGTGCCCAGTTTGGCTGGGCGGTTATGCAGCTGGCGATGACAGGTTCTCTTCTGATACTAGGCCCCAAGTCACTTGTTTGATCTTGAGATCACGACTCCCTATTTGCCCTGACAGTTGATAACCTGGTTGGTAATCGCGCGCCGAACTGACGACAGGAGATCTGTGCAATTCCTAGATCTCCTTCGACTAGTTATGTCTTATAATTATAATCTGAATGCCGAGGATACCAATACTCGATAGACGCGATGACTTCAACTCCTCGCCGATTCGATTTCGATTTGGCCGCGTCCCCTTTCAAAATCTCCCTCTATTCCTCACAGGCCGTCCACCAACAGGCATTTCCGGCAATTGCTCTCCTCTCCTCCACTCGCCAGAGGGCACACTACTCCGGGCACCGCGGGTAGTAAAATGCTCGTAGCCCCCTCTCCCCACGCCTCCTCTTCCGCGGGTGTGACGCGGAAAGGGGGCATCGCGATCACGCGCGGGACCGTTCGGGGCACGTCCAACAGCAAGTCTGGACTCGCCGGCCCCTGTACCGCGGCCCATGCGCGCGCTCGAGGCTGGGGTTACGGATCCGTCGGGTAGCGGCGGCAAGATGGCGCAGGAGACGTAGTCGCCGACGACGAAGCGCGCGTCGCTCAGTGTCTTGTCCGGGTCAGTGTCGTCGAGGGTCTTCTCGGCGTCGACGTCGTTCGGGTCCAGGCCACGTCCACCGTCCCCTATTACGACGCTACCTAGCTCCTTCACGGTATATTTGCCCGCTGAAGCGGGGCCTCGCGTGTCCTGGAATAGGAGGCGGAAGGCGAGGCGTGTGCCGATAGCGGGATCGGGCAGGAGGTGACCGTCAGCAGCAGCGATATGATGCGCGAGCTCGTCTAATGTGCAGTCGGGCCAAGTGTGCAGCGTAAGATACGGCGGCAGAGAGTCCGGCGTTGTAAACTCGTCGGGTCTATGTCTCGTGTTAGATACCTGCTGTTGAGCTGGGCATTGTTTGCAGGTTTCTCGAGAAACTCGTAGAGAGCGTAGAGGATGACGCACCTGTGAAAAGCGCCTGTTCTGTAGAAGAGCTGCAGCGCAAAAGGTGATGTTGTGTGGCGATCCATGGCGAATATCGATGTTCCCAGGACAATGACCACGACGACGAAGCCTGCCTCAGGTCATGATGATGTCGCGGTGTATCCTCGTCCAACGTCTCCTACAACGCCGTAGTGTTCGCAGTGTGAGCCGAGCAAAGAGCTGAGAAGATGGGAAGCGGAAGACCTGGAAAAATAGACTTGTAAATAGAAAAAGATAGGTTGAGTGAGGCTGTCGAGCTGTATGCGTAACTGAACAACAAGATGCCGCTAGAATTGGAGCTATGGCACGTGTGGGACACCAACTGCAGTAGGTATGGAGCACCCTGTAGTTCCGGCCCCGCTAGCGCTGCTGTAGCGTGCTAGTTTCCGGTTCAAGCCTCCGGTCCAATTTATCTGCGCCGGCCCTCAGGTCCAGGCTCATCTTCCATGTTCTAGCAATAACCACATAACACACGCATCGCCTTTCCGCAAAGAAACTCCACCAAATCAGCTACCGAATACCATCAACGCGAAGCCGTCCGCGAGACACCAGCTAAATAAAAACTTGATATCAATTGCGCTTTCATTACTTCGCCTCGCCCACCCGGCATCCTACACAAAGATGGATTTCGCAGCCTTAATGTCCAGCGAGATCGCAAAAGCGAAACCAAAAGACGACTCAACCACAAAATCAACCACTACCATCACCACCACAAGCAAGAAATACATCCGACGCTCCGAGGCCGAAGCCCAGCGCGAAGCCGCCTACCGCGCCGAGCAAGCAGCCCTAGAAGAGAAGCGCGCGGCCCGAGCCTCCGAGAAGCGGCGGCGAGAAGAAGAAGCGGCAGAAGAGGCGCAGATCCGCGAAGACCGACGACGCAAGCTAGCAGAAGAGACGCGACGACGACGCGAGGAGGCAGCAGCTGAGGAAGAGCGCGCGCGGAGGAAACGATTGGGTTTGCCTGAGCTTAAGAAAGAAGATAGCGCGAGCGCAAGCGAGGATGGAAATGAGCAGGGCGAGGGGGATATACCCGACGAGGAACTGACGAGCAAGCTGCGCGACCTAGGCGAGCCGGTGACGCTATTTGGCGAGACGCATCGCGCGCGACTGAAGCGGTATAGACGTCTGACGACAGTCGTCACGGCAGGACCTATCCCGACGACGCTGCAGCTCGTCGACGAGAAGGACATGAAAGTGTCCGCGGACGCGGTGCCGCAAGATAAAGAAGGGAGACGGTACCTGTTCCGACAGCTGGCGTCGTACTTCACCATGGTGTTGCGCGAGTGGGAGGCGGCGCTGGCGCGGGAGCAGCGGGAGAAGCAGCAGGACGAGACGACGTTTGCCGGCAAGGCCGCCATCAACGCCATGGTGTCGAGCCGCGCCAACATGGTGCCGCTGTTCCGCAAGTTCGAGAGCGGCGACCTCGACGATGATATCCTCAAGCCTGTTGTCGAGATCGTTCAGGCTGCTCAGGAGCGCCGCTACGTCGACGCCAACGACGGCTACCTGCGTCTGAGTATCGGAAAGGCTGCTTGGCCTATCGGTGTTACCATGGTGGGTATCCACGAGCGAAGCGCGCGTGAGAAGCTGCACGACGGTGAAAGGGGCCACGTCATGGGCGATGAAGTCACGAGGAAGTATTTGCAAAGCATCAAAAGGTGCCTGACATTTGCTCAGGTACGCTGGCCGCCAGAGGATATCAGGCAGTTGATGGGATAGACCGGCTGTACGGTACGGTAACAAGCACTTAGCATTACTTCTTTGCAACTATCTACCCATCTATGGCAAGTTTCTAAGTCCTCTGGAAGACCGTAATGACGCTACCAAACCCTTCACCTGCTTGGTAGATCCCGGTTGTTGGTTATTTCTCTGGTCCCGTATTAGGATTGGGACACCAGGGTTTCTCTATCCCCGCGTCATCTTCCACAGTAGTCTTTCGATCACTTATATTTGCGATCATGGTACCACGCCATCTTATGGGGTCTGTTCTAGGCTCGCCTGTAACAACAACTCAGGATAGCTCAAGGGAGATCGCCTTCTTAATCGGTCTTAGTCTTGCGACGCTGCGGATCTCTTGCATCATTCGCTTTCGGCTCACCACCATCATCCAGTTTTCGCTTCGCCTGCATCTAACTCGGGTTTTGCGCAGCTATCAAACCGAGATCGGCAACCAGATTCGGGTCGTTTACACCATCGTCGTGGAGAATTTCACCGAGTCCCGGCAAGCTGCCAGCACCGCCAGCCCCTTTGCGGTGAGACCCCTTCACTTCGAGATCAGCGGCGGCGAGGCTCATGCGTCGGATGCGTTCTATGGCTTCTCTCTCGTAGTTTCTGACTGTTTCCAATGCATTCATTTGCATTGCTACGCGGGGTTCGGTCGAGACCATAACGAGGAGCTAGTCAACATTAGTACCAGAATACTAGATCCATCCTACTCATCGAACCTACCTTATCAATCGTATTGATTCGTGCCTTCAGCGCGCCACTCTTTATCATCGATATCAGCTCTGCTTCGAGACTCTCACCGGGCTTAGCGAAGACCGCATTCATGCTATCCAGGGTGACACAGGAGAAGGGCACAAGATACTGGATGATACATTTCTTGCGAATCAGTGAGAAAATATTGGGGACGTGCTTTTGTAGATATATATCAAGAAGGTAGTCGGAACGGTACCGCTCGAGTATCTCTAGACATGCAGAGTAGCGACAATTAACAAACATAGAAACTGCCTTGCGAATATGAGGCTCTAGTTCTAGGTAGTTTCGGAATGTAGAGTTCTCGAGGACTCTGCGTTGCAACTCGTCCCGCTCCATCGAGGCAAGCGCCAACAATCCGCCATAGGTTGCGACATCGTTAGCGCTGGCGACATCGTTAAAGCGCTGGCATGTGTTAGGATCTCCAGCCTCCAGGAAACACTTAGCTGCCTCAGCATACTTCTCGGAGCCGAGATATGCCAAGCCGGCCACTGTCTTCTGGTATGGCTGTTCGGGCCCGCTCTCGCCGGTCGTCGTGTTAGTATTCATAATCTTATTTACGTTTGCTAAGATGCCGGTCCAGTCCTGATTCTGTAGCATAATACCAATCATATGTTTGCTGACTTCAACAACATGGGGTGCTGTGCTTGAGTCCGGTCGCATCTTAGCGTAGGCGTCAGCTGCAGCACTGAGGTTGCCTGTACTCTCCAGGTGTTCACCGAGGTCGCGATGGCCAATCTGACGCGCGCGTGGTTAGCTTCTGTCCTATGGCGCGTCCCTATGATGAAAGGGTCGTACTCTTATGCTCTCTTTTACAAGGTTGTTTTTGTATCCCTTGAGCTCGCCTTCCAACTGGAGAGTGCGGTGTTTATTCGAATTCGTGGTGGCATTAACCCAAGCCTCGTCGTATTGGGCTTCTGGCTCGTTGGGACCGGCCAAACGCATACACTCGCAAGCTTCGAGATAGCGTTGGACGTCCTTTCCTTTCTTAGCCTCTGCAACGGCAGCTTTCAGGGCGTCGAGGCACAGCGGTACGGAGCACTGGCCGATTAATAGAAGCCGATCGAATCGAGTCCGGCCTGGACGAAGGAGGTAGCGCTGTCAGTTCAGATCTTCACAGTGGCCAACAAGAGCAGGCGCAGGCTACACCACCGCACAGCCTACAGTAACAGACCTGTGTAATTGGATATGTAGAGCTCGAGATCCAGCTTGGGAATATCTATCAGAGTAATCAAGTCAATATAGGCGTCGATGTGTGACATAGACAGGTTGTGAAGCCACACACCTTTAACGATGATACGGCCCTGGTCCTCCATGGCTGTGAAGAAGGGAAGGAGTTGGCCCTGAAGATCGGGAGCCATGATGGGCGACAACAAGGCGTGTTTCGGTAAGAACGTTACGCGATGAAATAAGTGGGATGCTCGGGTTGATGTAATGAGATGCAGCCAGGTCGTTCCCGTCGGGATGCCAGGAGGTTGCTGTCTGTAATCAATAAGCTTATAACTGTAAAGTTGAGAACTTGTTGACAACTTAAATTCTATTGATTTGTGAAATGTAGGTAACTAATGTATCTGAGCTCCTTGCATCTAAGGTCCAGGGTAGTCTACCCACGTAATGACCTACGGCGCTAGTCTAGCGGATGGCGGGGTAGCTATGGCTATCGTTATCGTTATCGCTAAGTACCTATCTTAGTCCAAATGGCTCCTTACATTTTATCCTGGAATCAACATGTACACATCAACAACTCTAAATTAGTTGCTCTCTCTTTAGTTATTGAAGCGCTACCATAACGTTGTTTATAGAAGTCCTGCCTCTGTCGAGGTGCTACTACACCACCTACGGTATCAAGAGAACATATTGTGTACCCTTTCTTACAACTTAAAGTTAAGATTAAAGTACGATGTTCCTTAGATTTCCACAACACCAAAGTTGTTGAACACCACTGCTACTACTCTATAGTTTGCATCATGCCTAATATTACTAGATATTGCATGACCATGATCATATCCTCGACCGCGAACCCGAGTATTTCACTTACTACCACTAAGGTAATCGTAGTAAAGTTGAGAGTGGGGGTGGAAAATGCAGCAAACTCTCACTCATTTACGCTAACTGAAGCAATCAATCAACCCCTTCGCACTATATTTCTCCGATAATTTCCAGTTAAGTGAGAGAGAAGCGAGACCTGGTATGCGTTAAATGTCTGTCTATATCGCCAGCTCGCCAGGTATGGCGTCCTTTCGCGGATAGTCAGATATTCACGCAATTTTTCGTAGCATATAGGTAAAAAGGAGATTGACGGGCAACTTGAATCTTTTTGTGTCATCAACTTCTCAGCTCCCGCCGGGGACACATCAACCGAGCAAATATACCATACTAATACTTTCGTGCATCCCTAAAACACTCGACATTCCTAGGCAACCAACGATCACGGCTCGATTATAAATGAGCATTTATCTCAATTTAGCCTACTCTTCGTAGTCTTGCGTTATCTTTAACTGCCAGAGTTACATATACGCGATAAGATTCAATGTTATTAAGTATATTCTTGTTTGAAGACAATCTCGCTGCTTGTTAGTTGGATGAAATTAAAAAGGCGACGCGCAAGACATCCCAGAGTTTGAATACAATTTATAATGTTATCATGTTGAGCGACGAGACTCTTGAACTCCGTATTTATCCCGACACATTTACAAAGAGTAGCAACGGTTAGTTGTCACCACTTTTAAAACTGCGATGATCACTGGTATATTGTACAAAAAAGTATCACGACGCTCTCGACGCCAGGTGGCACTTTCTCACTAAACCTTCCACCTTCATAATTAGAATAAAATACATAAATCGCTAAAATCATTGACTGCTTAAAGTATTATATTATGATTTTTCCCTTTTGGTTTACCCCTTGGTTTATTCCACTTAGTGACCTTTTTTTATCTAGCTATGAACCCAGTAAGTTGTACTAAGAAAGTGGCCAGTGCATAGATTCAACTGTCCTATCATGTATATCGCGTATTGTGTGGGTTGCTGTGGCCCTTGGTCTAAGATGATTTGGTGCGTGAATATTCGTTCTTTAGATTTCAATCTGCATTTTCTATCTTTAAGAGCAAAATACGTTGCGTAACAATGGTCGGGAGTCTAGAGCTTGGAACGATATTCGGTTTGCAATCTAATAGAGCGTTACGGAGGACATACAAGTCTACTCCTCTCTCTCAGCCGCGGCGGCGATCTAGGTGCATATATACAACAGCTTAGCTTTAGCTTCTCGCTATCGTTCGCTTGATCTTGTCTGTCTCACCTCACCTGTTTTTGTAATCAGGCAAGCATGGGTAGCTGAGTCTACGATCTGCCGCTTGTAAGATTATTTACGTGACATCGGCCCCGACCCGTGGCCTCGGATATGCAATGAAATCCCTAGGTCAGTACTACTCAATCAGACACAGCTGTTGGTCTTTACTAAGATTCCAAGCAATCATTTTGCTAATCAATTCTTGAGTGAAACTCGAAGGTATCGAGAAAACTCACTCGAGATGTAACCAGGCTACTACAGCGTGATAACTAACATTCCAAGTTTGAAATGCTGGCTTATACACGAAGATAAGCTCTTCCCTTTGGCAAGGGCAAATAACCTTACCTTTTAGTGTTACCTCAGGAGTTCTTGGAATAGGTAGATTCCTTTCATACGTGCCACGGTGATGACACGATTACACCACACTTATTGCTTGTATCACCGCCGGCATTTCATGGTTGCGTCTGATTGGAGTTTAATATTAATGACATTGTGCACAAGAATGTTCTGCTGCGTTCAATGTCGAAAGAATTAAGATTAAGCCACCCAGTAGCTGCCCAACTTACCTACTTGTAATTAAATTTGGGCACAGCATGCAGTGTTTCGTAAGACCAGCAGAAAATTAACAACCTCTCATCACAAAAGCTAGCAGCGTGGGCCTAGGGCTTCCACCACACACTCGACGCACTAAACGCAACGGTGCCAGAGATCGACGCGAACCGGGTAGGCGTAACGAGGTGCTCACGGCTAGGAAAGGGGCAGAAATGACAGGCTCAGGGGTGGTAAAGCATAGAATTATCACCAAGCCAAGGCGACGGGCACAATAGAATATTGAATGACCCAAGTGGCTGCCATGATCAATCTTGATAGCCAGCCGTTCGCGACTGACTCAGAGGAAAAGCTGTAGTCAAGTCTTCTATACTGCTAAGCAACATAGACCCTAGGCTATCTTATAGGCGTAAAATGCAGACGGTAGTATTGCGGCATTACTTCGATCGCCTGATTCATCTGCGAAATTACTTTTTTCAGGTGCCCCGTATCGCCAGCCCATCCGTGCTACGTACATAGTAAGCTACCAAAGTCGATTCCTAGGTAGCTAGTTCGGGATAATATCCACTTTAAGGACTTCTGTATATCCTTCATATTTGGGTTGAGCATTATTACAGTCGGTGTTTTGACTGGTGTAAACGAGGAATTGTGTCTAGAGGCTTGGAAGAATGTTATGAGGATCCCGTTTCCTCTCCAGCCAACTGGCAGCTCTGAGGTTTATATGCCCGGATAGCCTCACGTGGCTCCGTAACTCTGTCTCAGCAGATCAAGCAGATACGGGTAAAAGCTTTGCACAGAATCTTACACCCGTACAATTGTTTACATGAGATGCAGGTCTCCAGCCTTAAATCGGTATCTAGCCTGCTGATACGTGTCACAACTTGATATGTATGTATTGTCCTTGTAAGAAATCGCTTCAAATGAGGTTGAAGCAGCTCTTTGCATAATATTCGAGTTGATTCCCTCATATCCTAAGATGTATGTTGCTTTTTCGAGCCCCTTTTGTCTCCTTCGGCTGTTATGAGCGAAAAGTGATGAGATCAAGCAAGTATGTTCCCTACCATCTGGATACGCCATCTGCTCTGTTGAGTCCAGCCTTCTGGCGGGACGTCGCATTCCGACGGCTACATCACATTCCGGCTGATCTTAGCACGAGACGTTTTGACGACTGATTGGAACAATGAATACCCAGGCTTAAATAGCTGAGCTAATGATCGTAGCGCATTTTAATATGGGTACATACCATAGCGCTAATACTAACAATGGTTGAGCTAAAAAGCAATGTCTAAGTAGCGTCGATCCTCCACAACTTTCCCAAAGGATTGATAATTGATTGAGTATAATTGGTCGTGCGGACGGGCTCGAGCCAAGAATGGCGAGGCAGCAAGATGCATATATCAGCTAGTCCAGTCCTGTTCTCATTAGCGGTATTGTCCTCTATGTCGTCACCATTATCTTTTGTAATGAGAAATCAGCCTCCTTCATATTGCCGGCTTCTGTATTCATTAGAAGTATATCTTGCTGAGGTATCGAATATTGTTTTTAAGTTATTTGAACGTAGCCTCTATCATTTGATTCATTTAATTGCCAATACATGCTCCCTGGGCGCCCTGTAGCTCAGTCAATGATGAAGAGGTCTCCTTTCGTAATAATTATCTAGTGTGCATTCACGAAGTAGGCTATGGATTCTGGCGACTGGTAAGCCCGAATTGGCAATTGATTCTATCAATATGCACTAGTGACCGGGTTTGGTACTTCCCGAGACCTCACTTCTATTAAATCGTCACTTAGCGGTGCCCAAATTGCACTGGTCTCTCAACGTGTCGCATCGGTCTCTTAGAATAGGCCTAGCTCAGGTGCTTTGAACGTGTTGGCTTTGTTTACGTTACGCCATGATGCAACCGTCGGCTGCGGCATTAGAATGATAGGATCACTATTAGCATTACGGTGAGACTTAAAAAGATCATTGCCTTCGCCCCTTCTCTGGTTCTTCAACACTCTCACGTCTGTCACAATCCAAGCAATTCGTGCTTTATCATCATAAAAATCATGCGTTTTTCAAAGGCAACAGCTCTTGCCGTTGTGGCCAACACGGTCCAGGCTCAACGACCCGAGAACACTTCAATTTGCGACTATTACACAACAGCTCTGCTCAAAGATAATACAGCTGATAACCAGGCCACTCTCCTGACGCTTGTTGTCAACACTGTTGTGATCGGGAATTGTAAGTGACAGAATATCTAAGTCTCACCATCACCATTATTTATTGACCGTTCGTTAGATACACAGCCCAATGTTGGCGTCACGGTTCCCGGAATTTTAGCACCGGGCAAATACAATGGAACTGATGTCAACCTCCTACCATACTTTACGGGAGAACTTGCTTCCAGCAATCGTGGTGGTGACCAAGGAGTATCTGTCAACTTCCTCGATGACGGTGGTGCTGAACCACTGAAGAAGAACAAACCCTCAAACACCGAGGGCTCAACACAATAGTAAGCAAGAATAAACACCCTATAGAGGATTTGGAGATCCCGCTAACAATAGCTTATATAGTTTCCTTCTTACCCATCTATACCAATTCTTCGGCTCCTTACTGGGTTGTTCCAAACAAGGTATGCCGGGGTTCGACGCATTCAGCGGACATGCCTCGATGTACGAAGTACACAAGTTCATGGCCTTGGACCCAAACGAAGTAGGATACTTCATCACTCAAGTCGGCCTGGCTGCTTCTGTAAGTATTAGACTGATAGATCACTCAATTCTCCCTTTCCCTATTACCACTTCCGAACGCTACTGGGAGTTTCAACTACTAACTATGGATCTTCCAGTCTTTCGGGGTTGCAGACTCTGATGTTCAAGCTGTCGGCAAGGCGCTCATCTCTCTCTTCGACTACCGGTGCGCACCACCGACTACCGTCATCCCGGCACAGGGCGCTCAGCTTCAGGCGATCTGCATTGCCGATACCTGCCCGCTGGCAGCGAACTCTACTTGTGATAGCTACCAGCCAGTCGTTGAGCCTTCCTCTGTCTCTTCGAGCGCATCGGCGTCTGCTACTCCAACAGCTTCGTATTCTACGAGCCCTTCCGGGACTACCCCAGCGCCGACAAGCTCTGGTAACGCTACCTCAACGGGCAGTACAGGCTCCTCTTCCACCGTTGTTCCTACAGCCGGTGCTGCTGCCAACGGCCTCGGCTTAGCTGCCGCAGCTGGAGGTGTTCTTGCTTTCTTGTTATAGTGATGATGTACGAAATGTACGGTTTTCATGACCTGTAATTGACGGTTTCATTTAATTACCTATCCAGCTATTAATAATTAAAGGCTGAACCATCTTAAATGTGTTCGTTAGCCACCAAAGGGTAATCCATTAGGGGACCTAGTAATATATTCATACGCTGAAATATATACCTTTTAACCTTCTTCAGAAAAAGTTTTTCTGAATATGAAATCATGATTTTGAATTGAGTTATCACCAATTGTAGTGTTCCACTTTTAAAAGGGGTTGACTTCAAATCACTCCTTACTGACCACTTCATTTACGTACATCCCTGACGGAGACGTTAGTATTCAGAAAGTTACAACGTAATGTCCGTTCTATTAACTTTCTCATTTTTAAAGGCTCTAGTGCTGAACCGTCCTCGAGTTGTACCGCTTAAAGCCTGCGCCGACGAGGAATGAAAGGTTCTATCTAAACTAATCCTTCATCATAGATGTTTTTCCCATTGAGTAAGATCCTTGCATTCTATCTACAGTGAAGATTCAACGCATACAAACACTAACTAGTCAAGCTACGCTATATGCCATCGAGAGTTCATTCGAGCGCTTTTCTGAGCTAACAGCTCATATAATAGCTAGTTATTATTAAGCTAATCGAAGTGTATTACGCCCACATTAGATGCGCTCCAATCACCGCTGTCGTACATCCGTTTTGAGTAGGCCAACCATGTGGAGCACGGGACTTTCAGTGTGTTCTTCCATCAATGACCCACATTATAACAACTTCCCCAAACAGCAACATGGTACCGACAAGGTCCGGGCCGGGGAGGGGAAAGTGAAGCCGTGAATTAAATGAGCAATTGCTCCAACCGCTACCCCGGTTGAGGTCCATTTCCCCGCGGGGAGTTAGGTAGTAGAAACATTGGCATCCTATTATTAACCCGTACGTAACTAGCTCTCACCGAGAAAATTCGAGATTGGGGAACATTTCTAACATAAGAAGAAGTGAATAACGCCATGTAATAGTCTGTAAGATTCGCTTCGAGCACCATCACCATTCGTCCCAAACCCCAAACATGAGGATCTCAAATTATGCCTTCGTTGCTGTTACCAGCATTGCCTGTCTGGATGTGGCACAAGGGTTTCAGTCAACGCCAGTAATGGGATGGAATTCCTACAACCAGATGGCGTGTAGCCCCAATGAAGCCAAGATCACAGAAGCAATCAATTCCCTGGCAAACCGAGGATTTGTTGACTCTGGTTACAAGTTTTTCCAGGTCGATTGTGGGTGGGCTTCAAGAGATGGACAGCGGAACGCCACGACCGGGGCGCTGAAAATCGATTCGAATAGTTTTCCGAACGGGTTGTTGCCTCTCAGTCAGCTTGCGAGATCAAAGGGGATGAAGTGGGCCATGTACTCAGATGCTGGAGTCCGAATGTGCGATACTCAGGTGCCCAGTCCTGTTGCGGGCTCTCTTGGCAATGAAGCGGCTGATGCCGACCTTTTTAAATCCCTGAGCACGGAATACGTCAAATGTATAATATTTTCTCTTGTCCTGATCGGGATGTGACCGCTGACTAGAATTATAGATGATAATTGTTATGCTGATGGACCTTCGTCATCCCAGAATGCCCCCAAGGCGTCGAGGACCGATTTCGTGACGCGTTTCACGGCAATGTGGAAAGAGCTCCAACGGGTAGGAATTACGGGAATGCTAGTTTGTCAATGGGGGGTTCCATATTCCTCCGCCAACGGTCTTGAAGGACCCTCTCAATGGACGAAAGGCCTCTCGACATCGTTTCGACTATCAGATGACATTGCCACTGGGTGGGCGAACGTATATCGCATTTACAACCAAGCTGTTCACATAGCTAAATCGGGGAATATTGGACCTGGAAATATTGCTGATGCTGATTTGCTCGAGGTTGGCAACAATGGCATGACTTTTGATGAGCAAGCAACTCATTTCGCGTTTTGGGCTATGTTGAAATCTGCACTTATGATATCGACAAACGTCTCTGCTCTGTCGAACGAACTTGTTTCCGTTCTCCAAAATAAAGACCTCATTGCTATCAACCAGGACACAGCAGTCAAACCGATCAAGCTCGTTCAACGATGGACTGCGGATCGGGACCTATGGGCTGGTGACCTCGCCAATGGCGACGTCGCTGTTCTCGTAGTAGACCTTAGCAACACCCGCCGGACATTGAATCTGCAATTTTCTGAATTAGGAATTAAGTCCGCCGACGTCAAAGATCTTTGGAGCTCCACGGCCGTCAAGAATACCGGTGGCTATTCCAAGGCAGTCAATGGCCATGGCTCTCTCGTACTTCGTCTTTCCAACGTTCAGCGCACATCAGGGTCAGAACAAGGATACAGTTATTCCTCTGTCTCTAATGGCGTTTTGGCGTCTGGCGCCAACGTTCAACCATGCACAGGTTGTGCCTCGTCTAGTAAGGTCGGTAACCTTGGGGGCTCTTCCAATGGTAGCGTTGTCCTATCAAATATCCGTACTTCTCAAGCAAACCAGACTGTCAAGTTTGACTATATCAACTGTGAGGTTGGATACTTGGGCTCAAGTAATAACGAACGCCTGGCATCGATCAGCGTGAACGGAAGACCCGCACAAACAGTCAGCTTTCCTCTGAGCGGCTACAACTGGGCTACAGATATCTACACGGGTTACGGTGTAGAGCTATCCGGTTTCAACACTGAGGGGGCAAACTCCATTAGGATATCAGGCGCTGGGTCGGGATGGGCACCAGATTTTGATCGAATAGCGGTCATTGCTTAGGTATTTGCATTTCTCTCACATAGTTCCCGACAATCTCTCCTTCATAACTATCTTTCCCATCCTTAATATTTCATCTTTCTGTTGACGATTTTTTCTTTACGGTGACCCGGGTAGTTCCTGCAGCTCCTGCGGCCTCTTCTAGCTCTCCTGCGCCAGATCCTACAACCCAATGTTGCCACCCACCACTCCACCATCGTTGATTATTTATTCATTCGCTTAATGCCGACGTTGCGTTGCGTTAAATGATTATTATGAGGCTGGCATTCGGTGATTACGTGACTTGGAATTATTCCATCCTATCATGAGAAAGTTTCATAAACAATAGAGTAAGATGGATCTAATACACTATTAGATCTATGACTATTCATAGTTTGAACAGCGCTCCACTATTCAAATAGCATACCTACTTGGCAATGAATAGGAGCTATCGAGATTCAATGGCCAGATAGCGTCATAGTCCCTTCCAGCCAACCCGTTATCGTATTTCGAACCTGATGTTAGTATGTTGTCTTTATCCACATTCTAGCCTAGAAAAACAAGATGTGTAAGCTCCAACAGAATAAAGAACTGTAGATATCATAACGAAGGTATGATGAAGAAGCTCAACCATCTTGCCGTGACACGTGGTCTTAAAAGTGTAGTAGAAGACGACCAAAATCTATAGATATGAGAACAAAAACGAATAGGAGTGTGAATAATATCATATATCAGTAAGATAGGTTTTTGGTACATGCAACGTATACGTCGAACCCCTGTTAATTGATTCTGACTCATAACTTCAACTGCCCAAAGTGTAACTAAGGCAACAATAACGAGGTCAAGGTGTTACCCTTTTTTTCTCTGATTGCTACATATAACATGCCGGAGGCTGGTCGATATATACCATGTTGCGAGGACATTTCCCGAAAAAGGGAAGATATATTACAATGATGATTTGTCAGTTGAACTCACCAAATACATGTTGCATACCGCTAACCTAGGTTGGCTGTTAAATAGGAGACACAAGAGTTAGTCGTATGGCTAACTAACAAATGAGAACAGCTTCAGTCTGTTAATTTAAAATAGCTTTTAGCATTCGTATTATAAGAGCCGATAAGATGTTTATCGTCCAATCACTTTCCAAAGCTCAAGCTACCATAATTCATATTCGCGTCATAAAATTATTCATACTCTACTTACAGTAGGAGAGGGATTACCCAAGTTGATAGCGACTTATCATATTAATATTCGAACATGAACCTTTTATAGCTAATAGACCATAGGCACCCATAATTGTGACCACGACGCCGATAGCCTTAGTTCGACAAACTATAACTCCGGTCATTTGGACCGCGAACAGCGGTAGATAACTCGACCTCTTTCACCACATGGATCTTTCCATGACAAAAATCATCGTTGCTAGAAGTTGACCTTCTTAACACGGCTGCCGCGACGGCTTGGGGTTGCGGTGGAGTGCCGGTCAGCATCGCGATTTCGACATCTCTGGTACCGGGCTCTGGGGATGATCGACTTTGCCACCAACGATGGGAGTTCTTGAACGAATCTGGATGAGACAATTTGTACTTCCGGTAGCTGGACTCATACGAGGGGTAACTTTCGCGTCGCCGCTGAAACATACGTGACCACATCGGGTATATAGAAGGTATAGAACCACACATGATGATCAATAACGCCTCGGTGCTCAGCCAAGAGTATACGTCAAACAAGTACCAGGTCTGATCAACTGACGGCCTCGCTATGTAGGAGCTCTTAGCTGCGGCGGCGGCAGCCGTAAGAAGTGTGAGTCCGAGGCCGAAGGTGAGGATGAGTTTACGCTGTGTCGGCATACGCAATCTCCAAACGATAAAAATTGGCAGAATAGAGAAGGTAAAGTCGGAGAAGGCCTGCCAGACGGCCGTGAAGGTTGTATATCGATTGAGGGCCTCTGCATCGAGGCACATGGCGGTCGCATGCAACACAGGGTCCCAAATCGCGCGGGGATCACGGCCACACTGGAAGAGGCTGACGAAAATGTCGATAATGGAGCTGACAGTCGTTACCGCAATAATGGCCCATACCACCCATCTTTCACTCGACGACGCAGAGCTGACGATGCGGAGAATTGTAGCCCCAATGGCAATCTTGCCCAACGCCGTGCACACGATGCTAATAACTAAGACGACAAAGGTTATTTCCAGCTGAAAAGATAGCTCCTGTGCTGTGAGGTACACCTGATGCCTCATGCCGCCGCTTGCCTGAGCTGCAAATTGGACTGCCGGCATCGTCAGCTATCGTGTCTCTTAGGAATAAGGGGACGCAGGCCCGCCGCCCAGGGTATCGTCTTCAGGGGCGTCCAGGGTTAGGTCGAGGCATCGCATTTCAGAACTCACCAGCTATCGCAGTCGCGAGGAAAAACAACTAAAGTATGTTAGTATCAGAGTGTTAATACTAATGACAGAGCCGATGTGATGTCAAAACGCCAGCGTACCCATGAACCAGCCATCAAGACGTCGTCGAGCCCAAGACTACGCATCTTGTGTCGGGTCGTCAGGCGGAGGAAGATGAAGACTGTAGCCACTGAGAACTCAGTCCATAATAACGCCTCCATCGCTGTTTTGCGACTCTCATCTGGAGGGAGTGGTGCCGCCATTGAAGTTGAGTCGGTCCAGCCGGCTAGTTAGTTCTCCTTTAGAATGGCCGACGAAGTTTGATAAAACTTCACTTCCCTCGCAAACGGTACCTAAGCGCCATGTTTAAATCTCGGGTATAACTCGTTATGCACTTTTCGACTCGGCAGAGATGTGATGCCAAGCTGGGTGGTCCTGATTGAGAATAAGCAGTAGCCATTGCATCATCATTATCGCGACCCTCTCTGACTTTGACAAGGCCTAGCGATAAGATGTATTATATTGAGCTCGTTAGTGGCAAGGGAAGAACCGACAGTTTTCTCCCGTGAAGATGTGCTGTTGACACATAATGTGGAGAGTGCTTGGTGTGCATAGTCCCAATCACAACCTCTCCCGCTCTACAAGCAAATCATCACGGAAGGTAACAGCAGTCACTTCTCTCCCCTGTAACCAAATGTGGGTGTTTGCCATGGATTTGGAATCCACCCACCTTCCGGATTGACCCATACTCTGCGTCTTTGCATGAGATAAGGTTATCACAGATTACTTTTCCGGTCTCTTTCCCCGCATTGGGGGTTGGAAAAATTGATGGGGATCGCCAACGTTGAGTATAACGAACTCCACTCTGACGCGGCTCGTTTGACTTATCGTGACTACAATGGAGAATAACCAATCCAGTGCCAGCAGAGTTGGGGTTTGTGTAGTAAGCATCCGAATATTTACACGTATAGTCAGAGATTCCGATAGCGAATTGGAGCTAGCCGATCGTATATAGGGCTCATATCTCTTAACAATGCTCTTTAAAGCAGGACTAAGATAATGCCCAGTCCGAATTGCTGGAAGCTTTCAAGCTTGGCTATGAGGACCCGGGTATTCTTTGAAGAGACCTATACAGTCCCGATGGTAGTACTGCCGCTCATCTCAGGTCCGTGCCTGATGCTCGACGTTACAATTATTCTTATGTCCGGAAGCCTTTAAAACTCTGCCACGCTATGCGGCTTCTTCCGCTTCACGGACTTGTCCAAGTCAACGCCGTGATCATCACGATAGTCTCGCACTCCTGTATAGGAATGAAAAGTCTTCAAGACAATTTTGATGTAATCTTTTACAGCCGATACGATTAGTTTATAGACTCAATATTACCTACTTGTAAGTGGGAAAGACGGCATCAGCATTTCAGAGTGCGTGCTGCAGATGGACCAGACGAATCCCGGTCCATTTCGGCAACGTCTCACCGGTGTGAACATGACTCCGGAGAAGCTTTTTGCCTAAGGACATTGATTATTATCAAGTTTCCCTATTGAGTACTCACGTAATTCTGACAACGCCGGCCAGAGGATGACAGCACAGTCATGTTTGCAGTCTCGGCTCTCCAAGCCCTTTTTCCGGTGTGTCAGAATCAATATTTTAGTAAGAATAAAACACAGTCGGTAAATGGACCCCCAGGAGATTCACTTTCATCTAACACTTTACAGTCTCTAGTATACATCCAAGGTAGTACCGCGCCTATACTACATTCGAGAGTTAGTACACACAGAGATCCAAACTTCAAACGAATCACTGTCTCCGTTCCGGTCAAACTCTCTCAGGTCGAACGTTCAGCAATAACGCCTACTGAAAAACGGGATTCGCCATCTCAACTTACCATCTTCATCTTTTGTTCGTCTGGCTCCTGTGATAGGAACGGCATTGGTCCAGACTCAAGACGAGTATGTCTTATACTTGCCTCTGTATACTCTCTGTTACCAAAGCTACACGAATAAGATAATACGGCTATTCTATCCATATGACTATAACATCAACACTTAGGTCAGTGACGGCCAGCCAATTGCTGATGTTGAAAGTTTATGCTGAATTCCTTTTCCCTTCTTCCTCATTTACAATATAATGCCCCGTTTTTTTTTATCTGTGATATAGCAGGTAGACAAGGTCGCATGGGAGAAATAATAGGAATGGATATCCAGTAAGCGCTGGGTCGAGTGACACTTGTATATAAAACCTGCTAAGTAATGCCATGATATTATATACCTACTATATACCGTAAGCTAATTTGATAGGCTTTGTGGAAGAATCCGTGAGAAATTAATCAAAAACTAAGCAGCGAACTAAAGTTTACAGGTGTAGGTAGCTAAGTTGCCCGCAAAATCTCCCTCATTACCCCTTATTACCTACCCCTTAAGTTAAATACATGTGAATTGGTCATTTTCTCCCCTTTTTCAAGCCAATAATGTGCCACACGCGCTACCTCGGTATATATATATTGTATTACTGCGCCTTGTAGCTCAGTGCTCTTGATGCTACCTTCATCTTATTTTCGAGGGACCGCCAAAGGTGATCAACTGTAATACCGACCATGTCTAGGAAGTCGTGGTGGTGACAGTAGTTTCGTAAGGCTGCTTTTATCGTGATTGTGTAACCAGTGCTTATTCCTTTTCTTTCCTTTTTTTATTTTTTATTTTTTTTACACTCCAGGACCAAGCAATTGTCAACGATCCCTTTCGATAACGACATAGCTACCGAGCTACAACGCCCTGCTGCTGTGTTGGAAGCGTATGGCCTCTCCATTGATCATATTGCCATCCTTGATCACTGCATCGACCGCCACGTTAACGGTTGGACCGATCACGATGCTCTGAGTGCGAATTTTACCCGAACGGCCCGCGAGCTACAGCACCAAGTTCAACAGCGCCAAGTAAACATGCCTCGTCTATACGCTAAATCTATCGCAGATTTCCTCGCCCAAAGGCAGCAATTGGAGATGATATTTGTCCATACTCGTGTCGCCCTACGTGAAGATCGGGTTCCGGATGCGGCGTGTTTACAAGCTACGCAAGCCATGGTGTGGAAGAGTCCCTCAGACTAAGTCTATTTAAGCCATAGTGGAGTTAGCATTATTGTGTAGGTAAAAACTGTGTCACAGCCGGGTAAAAGCCTCCCGTACCTACGACCTATTTTCGACTTGTTTGCGCTGCTGCTATGTGCTATGTGCCGCAATAGTATTTTTGCTCCCCTTCGTAATTACATTGTTCCCTTAAGACACGTTAATTTTTAGATTTTCTGTTCTTACTTTGGTCTAACACAGTTAGTCTTGTATGAGCGTTAAATATTCGTCGAATAAAGCCCGTCTAAGCCTTGGAGCCGTGGTGTTTAACGGCCGTATAATCCGTAGATAATAGGCTGGTTTTACACCACAAATGTATCGTTTTTACGTCTATGAATACCCATACTAGGCCCTACCTCATTCTATTCGATCAAGCCAGTCCTCATTAGTCTTGGATGCGTAATAGCCAGATTACCCCCTTGGATAGGGTTTAGGTAACATGTATCATTTTCCACCTCGCTTTTTGAGTTCTAGAACTACATCATCGTGCTTTAGTTACTGCGATAAGGCTTGGATGGTCATGTTGTGATAAGACGTGAGACTCGTAATGTTAACCATGCGCAAGAAAATAAGTTACTATGTTGAGCATCTATTCGGTCATGAGCTGACGTTGAATATGTAAACAATGTTTCCCTTACGGGGACAATCCAGGGTATCTCTCTGTTCACTCCAACTTGATACAATAGGTGCCACTTGAAGTCGTATGTTACCAGCAGCATAGTAATCACATATATGGACGATGCTCTACGTGTGGTTAGCGAGGACATATTATGACAAGGCAGGGTTCAGGTTGTCTCTGACGCTTGTGACAGCGCAACAGCATAGGCATTCCATAAGAGCTTTAAATTCTGGCTTTAAAGACCAAACTTCACTGATACTATCATACATGATCGAAGTGCGGTGGGAAATAATTCGGCCCACATTGATATTTTTCATATTTATGAGGGGCAGAGGTATACTCCAATGCGCACTATCGGGCAAGACTAAATCCAACGAGTAATGTAGTCGACTGCTACTCAGTGAACTAGATCTTCCTTCAAATCTTAACCTGAAGCCGGGGTATCAATGCTAAAAGATTTTCGATTTGATGACCAGTCGTCTGACGGTGGTTATACGCAGAGCTTTTAGTGCGCGCCAACAATGACGATGTTCCCGGCAACCTCAGGGTGGCGCAAAGGATAATATCGATGAGACACCTCGCTGAGTCCGGGATCGATATCACCGCGTGATAGGGAGAGCTTTAAAGCGATGGTCTGAAAAGTCGTGATGATACCGAATTTGCTTCGCGCGGAAGAAAGGAATGTATAACTAAATTGATACGATTGCAAGAGTATGTAACACCGTGAAATGAACGTGCAGAAGAAGCGGTTGGAAACAAGTCAACGTTTGGTTTTGAAAACTTGATTTTCCCACGCATTCCCCTAAAAACCGATAACCCAAAAAGCAATGCGCGAGTTTCGTTATGACAGCCGCCCTATCCGTCTATAGACATATATACATACATACCACGGCCCTATATACTGTAAGGAATCAATGACTGCCTCGTGTCGTGATGCAAAAGACCGCTATGCCAACGTAAAATGAGAGATTTCCTTTTTTTAATTGAGACGACTTGATAGTCATGCTGTAGAACATGCTCTTAGACTTGTTCCTTTTTCTCTGGTTCCTTCTTGGCATCCGCGACACCCTTGGCCGCAGCCATGTGTTGAGCTCTGAGCTTGGCCATCGTCTCGGTGGCCTCAGCGGCGTACTTGCACTTGGCCCGAATTCTGGCACCATATTTCATGAAAAGGAAAGGAAATGGAAGGAAGACGAGGGAGAGGAAAGCAGGTATTGAGCTTCCCCAGTGGATGCCCAAGGCGTCGTATAAAGGAGTAGTGAAGAGAGGGAAGGCTGCACCGAATAGAGAACGCAGGATTGAGCTACCAGCGATCACAGAGGCCGCGAAAATTGTGTCTGGCAAGAAACAGTTAGCAGTGGTTAAATGAACAGAAGAATTAAATGATGCTCACAAGAATCAATAAGGTAGTTCTGCGAGCTGAGGAACACCGCGACTAAACCCGCACCAAATACACCGGACGCGATAATAGGAACAATCCAGTGGATTTCGGGACCATTGGTCCATGCGAATACAAAAAGTCCAATGGGGAGTAGCACACTGCCAACGAGCGCGAGGGGAAGGCGGGCTTCGGGAACAGGGGCGCCACCGTTGGCTTCGCAAATCTTTCGGTATCGATTTTGGTCGAAAAAGAAGCAGCCCACTGCAACGACCGTGCCAACGGCGATACCCAGAAATGCCAGACCGCTAATGCCCTGCGACCAATTGCGCAGCTCATTGAAGATAATGGGGAAAGCTGCGAACATCAAATAGAGAGTTCCGTAGATGACGGCCAAATATAAAGACAATAAAGTAACAATAGGTTCGCGGAAGAGGAGGACCCACGGCCGCACAAGGGCGATCGTGAACTGCTGGGTAAGCGTTTTCTTGGGGCGGCCGACTTCGAGTTTAGAGATATAGCTATGGCCGGTAATTTTCGCGAGGGCAATGGCTCGTTTGCGCAGTAAGACCGGGGCGTATGTTTCTGGGACATATAAAGCAACGGCGATCCAAACGGTTCCGGTAAATGCCGCCATGAGGCCCTCTACCCATCGCCATCCTGCTGCTTGACCGAGGAAACCACCAGCGATGGGTCCAATAGCCGGTCCCAGGAAAGGTGCCATGGCGAAGAGGGCACCTGCGAAGCCTCTATCCTTGGCGTCGAACATATCCGCAATAACACCACCAGAGTTGGTTAACGGCGAGCTGCCAAAAGCTCCCGCTAAGAATCGCAAAACGGCCAGGGTAGTAACATTGGTGGCCGCGGCGGTACCAGCGTTCAAGGCTGTCAGAGCGGCATACTAGTCATGGGTTAGTGCGCCGTTCTCGTGCGTTGATAATCGTAATGATTCAACCACCAACTCTCACATGAGCTCAACTTACTGAGACAAAGAAGGTGATTTGTCGGCCAAACATCTCACCCAAAGGCGCCCAAAACACAGGACTACAAGTTCTCTCGTCAGCCAGCGTCTCTCATAGACAGCGGAAGATGAGACATACCCAACGGCGAAACCCAAAACGAAAAGAGAAATACCCGAGATAGCGAGTTCGGGTGAAGTGATATGGAATTCGTCAACAATCTCACCCACAGCTGAAGAGTAGGCGGTTGAAACGAATGCGACAGCCAAAACGGCTATGGCTTTGAAAACGGTAATCGACCATTTGTACCATGCTGGAAATAAGAAAGGATTGCGCTTGTCGTCGGGAAGAAAATCGACCACGTATGGATCCTCGGGCGTGCCCTGTCCTTTATATTTCCATTCTAAAACGGCGGGAGTAACACATGCGTGGTCGAACTGTCGGCGGAACCATGATACATCGTTGCTCGGCTTCGGCGGCTCGACGACTTCTTCTTCTAAAGGCTCGGGTTCCGCTAGTGTAATGGCCGAAGTAGAAAACTGTTGATTAGGAAAAATGCGTTCTTGTTTTGTAGTTGTTGTTGTGGCCGCCATGGTGAATGAATGAGCCTTTCGCCTGCGATCGACTACTGAAAATGGTCGGCTATGGAATCGGAAATCGAAATCGGAATCTAAAAAGAAAGTAACCGTCACGTCGAAAGAAACCAAAGACTGGGGAACCTCGAACTGCCGTACCGACTGGGCGGCGAGGTATTTAAGGCGTCCGGCATTTCTTACGGTTGAGGTCGCCTCCGTGGGGTACGATTATTTCGGACATTGTTCTGGACATGGGTTATTAGCGTTGCCAATTTGAAAGAGGCATTGCCCATCCTCATCGCAGAAACTGTCATAAGTGGAGGATGAACTGCTACAAAAGGTTATGCAAATCCGTGTGCAGGACAGAACACGTCGAATGTACACTAACGTAAGGATCATTTACACTACAGAATCCCGATTCCTCCATACTAGGCGTAGACTTATGCACATTATACAATCATAATTGCAAATGTACGTGCTCCTGAACGTTACAAACAATGGGTTCGTCATATGTGAGAGAGTAAGCTTATTTACGAA
The DNA here is from genome assembly GCA_022385715.1 of Xylaria cubensis. Lineage (NCBI taxonomy): Eukaryota > Fungi > Ascomycota > Sordariomycetes > Xylariales > Xylariaceae > Xylaria > Xylaria cubensis. The sequence continues at coordinate 156,430 of MU279048.1, forward strand.
CTGGCTCTGCCAAGGCACAGGCACACCAACGCGTGATAAGGTACTGCGACTTGTACGATGCTACAGTAGTATCGAGATGCTACCCATGAACAAAATCGCGGGGTCTATCACTTGTTAATTGGAGGCAGAAAGAATCAAAACAAGTATTATTTCACCCTCAAGATATCTGAAAGACCATCATTGCAACCTTCTCTGAGTTGGCACAAAGACTGAGAATACCAAACATTGACTTGAGAGGCTCCAAGGATACATCTCGAGCGTTGACAAATATGTCAGAAAGTGGAACACTAGCATAACTCTAATTCCCCGATACAGTGGCTTATTGAAAAACCGGCCAATCATAGCGGGTTGTTCTATGTGAGACGGACTATCATGACTGTAGGGCAAATTACATACACAATGACGCTATTTATATGCGAAGCTAGTCGTAATAGGTAAGCAAGCTGATCGCTCAATCAGCTACCAGGTCTGAAGAGGCAGTGATAAACCAGTGGACACGATCACTACCGCCTCAAAATAGCCAGCTCACGCATTCGAAACATGGCAGGATTAGTTCTTTGCATGAGCCTCGTGGTGACCCTGTCAATTAACTGGAAACTTATATATACTAGACTAGGAAACTCATTGAGACCATTTGTGTAGGCGAACAAGTTGGATAGGAATCTCTCATGTATTGTACATCATTAGCACTCATATTTCATCAAGTGAGATGCGACCCGCATTCAGCCCAACAAAAGATTTTCTAGAATGAAGAAAGTTTAAGAAGGCTAAATTAACCGAGGCAATGGTGGTGGTGTTGATATGAGTAGCGCGTCTTCGCAGGTTTTTGCTAGCCCTCGGGATGGCCGCGGCAATCAAAAATTACCGAGCTGGGAGGGTCAATGGTTTTAATCCTATCCTCAGCTGACAATTATTAAGTTTAGGTCCCGATCAACCTGGAGGATTGCGGAGTATTTACTGCAATTGCGCAAGCCGTAGTGTACCGTAGGCCAGAAGTCAAAATGGTGGCACCAGCCTAATCTATGCCATTTGAAATTCCTGGTCTTCACTATAAAGTGTAGTGGGACCGGCCCTTCCTAATTGGGAAGCCGATATCCTTTTGCCGCACGATCTTTTAATGTGTGTACGGCTTATTTAAGCGATCATGGGGTTAAAACCTTTACATCGAGAGAATCAAGTTATCCTACATATACTTTATTATCCCCGGAAACTTTGGTCTTTGATGGGTTGTGTGTGAAATAATACTCTATTCTAGAGGCCGCAGGTTTGCGCTGCATGGCATATGTTATTTAACAAATATCATGAACATACTAAACAGGTAAGTGAATACAACTACGACGAAGAAGATATGGAGAAACTGCAAAATGATGCAATTCCTTGACGGTGGAAGTACTAAGATTGAGCAAGTAAGTGTATATTTATACAATGGGGGTAACCCCAAACAGCTCCGATCGGCATTATGCCAACGACAATGTGCTTCTAGAATTGAACAACACTTCGTCTTACCAGTCAGTTCAACAATCCTCCACGCTCCATCTTTTATTCTGCGTCTTGTTTCCATCGGGTGAGCATTCGAATACTCGGTAAATTGATTTCATTCTTATTCAATCACACCATAAGGACGCGCCAGCTCCTTGAAGCAAGCACAACTTCTTGCATAAGCACACAGCTTCCGAGGGATGACTAGACTCGCCGTAGGACTCCTGATAAGGGCCGTTGATCCAAAGGCCCGTATATTGCGTAACAAGGAGAATGTCGCAGAAATGGCGTGGCAGCTCCTCCTGCGAGCTCACATCAAGTTAGTGTGTGTGCCGCATACCTTCCTAATGAGCAGATGGATATTTCTTGCTTGCAGAGGTCGTTCGTTGAACCCACCAGCCGATCAAGTACATTCACACAGAATATGTAACCACCTGGCCAGCGTGCTCGTCCGAGGAAGCCGTCTGGCATGGCATCCATTCCAGGTCTCTCGTGCAGTCTGAAGCAAAAGCATACACACCAGCAGCAAGCGAATCCATACATGCAAGGATCCGAAGCCACATCCGGTAGTTGGATTAATCATACGGCGAAGTCCCGATGCGTATTCCCGATGCGTCGTGCATCCGCACGGAAGCTCCATTTTTGATTTGGTTACATGTTCAGTCATTATCCATTAATGGTATCCTTCAGTTGCAATAACTCATTTAGGATCTATATCGAATTCATCCAGCTACCTTGTCTTACCAGGAGATATCTATCTAGCCGTCCTGATATGCCGTTTTGTTCTTCGATGTGTATAGTGCGATGGGATGAGATCGATGCCTAACCACCGCCTGGATCATGTAACATCCTAGATCCTGCGCTGTTATCAGGACCGAGCAAGTGCTTATCGGGGAAACCACGCCGGACGAGTCAGCAATGCCAATATGATCATGGACTGGCAGCTCGCAAATACCAGTCATTATGCTCATTGCCTACAGATAAGCAAAGTAAGCTTTCCATGACAGGCATACAGGCATGACTGCTCAACGATGAAAGTTCCAACCACAGCCATGTCATGATTAACTCATTCACTAGTTATTCAATCAATAGTGAGTTTAAGTAAACCGGAAAGCTTCTACCGTCGCTGCCAGAAAGCTCCTCTATTCAAGAATATCGTCTAAAATACAAGCGTCTCAGGAATTCATTGTTCGTATCAAGGCAGGCCGTTTTCGTAGGCTCTCGCTAGGATGTTGCCGTGTCACAACTATAAATAAGAGCCGCTGGCGCCCCTACGTTCGCTTACACCGTCGCCCGTAATGAGCAACTTTGACTTCAGGGGATAAAACCAATACTTATGTCAGCCGGCGGCCTGATATCATGCGATCATTTCCCTAAAACTACCTCATATAAGACAACTCAGATCTCATTCAGATTGACTCAAGATGTACAACAGGCTCGAAAATAGCCCCAACCGATAAATCCATCAGAACGCGGTCGTCCCGATTATACCCCTGAATCCTAACATGTCTGAGTTGGTGGCACAATATTCAGTGAAGATTTAGACAATGGTCATCTACGTGTGAGTGTTTACGTTATTGATATCATTAAGCGCGGTGCGGTTTCCTATCTCAACTGATCTTGGGATTCGCGAACCACTTCACTCCTATTTTAGGCAGGGGGTGACAATTATGGTGTAGAGCATACACAAGAGAGTGGTAGGTTTAATAAATAGGCGCTACCTACTAAGAAAGCTGCTGCTAGATACGCGATAATGCGTTATCTCGTTACCGGTGATATCCAATAGCAGAAGGTATTTTCACCTTCTCAAGCACGACTCTTATCGTGTCACTTCCCGTTGCCGGTTCCGGACTTGAACAGACTGAGACTCACGACTGCTTCGATGTAAGTGTATGCTGTGTAAGTCTTCTATCATCCTTCTTATGATCGTTAATGTCCTTCACGCATTTCTCATCGAAGAGGTTTCGGTCCTGTCTTGAAATTTAAGGCTAGACACCTAAGGTTCGCTGCGGTCGTGTAAGCTTTGAAAGCCCTAGAGCTGGAGCTATCTCTATGGCGCTCCGGTACTATGTTACGCGTCGGCGCTCGGGCTGGGCTAGCGAGCTCAAGCGCATAGGGTGGGTTCTCGATCATTGAGTAACATTGTCTCTTCAGGGATATCGAGATACCACTCACCCAAAATAAACGTCGTAGGAGCTCATCATAAGTGGGCATCCTTTAAAGTAACGGAACAGGATCTCTTCGCGCTTGCTCGGTCCAAATATGTCGACTCTCCTCAATTAAACAATGGATTCTTGGCCTCGCTAAGATGCCCGCAGGGGGGTTCCAAATTCTGACTCTTCCTTGGCTTTCTCTAAAAGCAAGCGTACGAAACATGGTCATAGCCATATGAAAACGTCTCACTCCGCGACGATTTCTCTTGCCAATCCACGATCAGTTTTTCGTCAATCTCATTAGAATATCCTAGAGTTATTATATACCTTAGGCTGTGTATATCAATTTGATCTGATTAGGGAGCCGTGTCCGTCGTCGTATGTTAGAGCATTCAGTCCTTTCGCTAGAGCTCAGTCAAATCGCGGTCCAATGGTGTCCGTATGCTATCAGCAAATAACAGTAATGAATACTTTGATTGATACTTGCAACAAGGATAGTTATGGTTACGGGCCTAGCTTCTTCGGCGACTATCTGTATCGCTCCCTTGCCCTCTTCCCTTCCTCACTCTCGTAGCATGACTGTGTTCCGAGCTGCGTGGCGGGTCGAGAGCCGACTGAGCATGAAACGAAGGGTAGAGAGCCTAAGTTACAAAGAAGGAACGAAGATAGGCTTACAGGATACCGGCAGGTACCAGATTATATGTCGCGTTTTAGATACGTATACATATTTATATATACATTGCGCATGTGACACGCTAACGTATTTCTTTAAGAGAGATCGGATTCGAGGCCACGACTAGCCTTTTTATATGATAGAGGATCCTGAGTGAGGACATTCGGTTATCTGTTTCCTTGGTCGAAAAGGAATTCCCATCAGAGAATCGCTACGCCTGGCAAGAGACCCGTCCTCCACTTCATAGCACCATGCTTATTCGCCCAATCCAGCACAGCATCGTAGTCTGCACATTGGTGATCTGATCCCCAACCAGGGCCGGCCTCGGTCTCGCCCTCAAGGTTGGTGTCAGCGGCGCACATGATCGACTGGCGGAGGTAGTCGAAGCAGTGCGCCGAGTGATGAGCGACCTCTTCCGTCAGGTTGGCGCCGGCGTAGCCCCGTTGGTAGTGGTCTACGATATACGACAGGCAGTGCAGCTGGTGGAAAACGGACATCATATAGGCGGGTCCGTCGGACGTTCGGTCTATCGCCACTATATAGGGATTGCCGAGACTGGCATAGGAAGCGTGATTGGGAACTTGGATATAACCTCTGGCATCTGGCAAGGCGCGAAAGAAGAGATGTTAGTTCGTACGCGAGTTAAGGCGTTTGTCTTCAAATTAGCCTACCTGAGCTCAGGGGTAACCAGCTGTGTAGAGTGTTCAGCGTGTCCTGTTCGTCGAAGAGCATGTCGTCGCGCACATAATTCGAATCTGGTAAGAACTTGTACGTCTTCTTAGGAACTGCATATACATTAGCTTACTAGTTGTTGCACATATGTCGTATAGGGTGAGGTTATAATATACATCTTGGGACTGGAGTCCGCTTGACCTCAAATCGTTCACGAATGACATGAACTGACAGGGCAATTATTACAATCGCCATTCCAACCTCTAATCCTAACCGCAGGTATTTTGTGACCCTACAACCCTTCCGTTCCTGCGACCACATTGTATCGCTGTGACTCGGCGACGGCGAAAGGAATGCCTGCTCTTCCTCCATCGTAGCTTCCTTGGTCTGATTCATCGTTATGTTTCGTAGAAGATCTGAAATCGGCTCATGATGAAAATTCAACAGAGCTGAGCGACCATCGGTAGTCCGGTTCGAAGAATCAAATCTCATCAGTTTGACAATCAATTCATATGTAAAACACTCGATGAGTATCATCTAATTGGACAGAGTCAATTTTGCCTAAATGGGAGATTCGCGGGCGAGTTTCCGTTCTTTGTCAGGTTAGCGGGGTGGCGGACATGAACAAGGGTCAGGTATACGGTTGCCCAGATTGATAAATAGGGTTGAGCATATCCTGATTCGTTTCTTGAACAAGTTACTTCACAATGCGATAACATCCTAAATGGGATACGAAGCGAAGTGAGTTCAATTGTTTTGATTCCAGCTTATGGGCAAAGTAAAATTCTATGTAATCATTATAACCCCAGGATATCCAGAAAGATGCTGACCGAAATAGTCGTTATGCCTATATACAACGAGGGACGATATTCCGTAAGCCGTAAAAATGAGACGACAAGATATGGTCGCGTAGCCCTTAACCCATGCGGTTTACAGGGTGTATCGGAAGCTAGGTTGAGGCTCATCCTATTGCGCACGTATTAGTTTTCTGTTTTATAGTTCGATGATAGGTGTGTCTTCTTACCTCGTCGCACTCCAAGTGCTTCTCACCACGATCAGCGGCCTTGTTGTCCAAGTAGTAGGAAATGTCACAGGCCGCAGTAAGAACCAAGACGAGGAGAGCAGCGGTGATACAGGCGTATAGACCAGGCTTGTAGCCAGTAGCCTGGTCTTGAGCTCTGAAGACAAGGGAACCAGCAATGCCACCAATACCAGCCAATCCAACGAACATGGCGCTGCAGAAAGCACGCTTCCACTGTCCACGGATGTTGTTTGCTTGAAGCGCGAGAGCTGAGGGAAGGTTGGCGTTGGCACCAGCGCAGATTAAGAACGCACCGAAGTAGCGGACATAGTTGTTGGAGTGCCATCCCAAAATGGGAATACCGATGAGGGAAATGATCATGTTGATGGCGATGACGGGTCCACGGTACCTAAACTTGTCTCCAAGGTAATTGATACCGAACATATAGATGGCAGCAAAACCATAAGGAGGGGCGACCAAAATTTGCGAAGCGGCAGAGCCGAAACCCAAGTTCTTGTTTAGAATAATGGGTAAGAAGAAGGAGAATGAGTAGTTAATCGTCGAAGTACCCAAACCCATGCCACCATAGGCCCTGTAGGTGAAGGTATGTTAGCCATCTACTCAGCCAGCAGTTTTGTCTTAGTACTTACCAGATTCTCCAGTCCAGTGCGCCACTCAAGAACTTGCGCAAGTTGAAACTAGTGACCTCAGAGTCACCACGATCGGCCTTAACACGCTGGACAATCCAGGCCCGCTCCTTCGCATTCAAGAAGCCCCAAACCTTGCGATCAGAGTCGGGAAAGTCGACAAGGAGCCAGTAACCACCGAAACCAATGACAACAGTCAGAAGACCCTCGAACACAAAAATCCAGCGCCAGCCAGCCAGGCCACCCGCGCCATTAAGGTGGATAAGACCGTAGGCGATGATACCAGAGAAAGCCGAGGCCAAGCAACCAATGACGTAAAAGAAGGCATAACGCTTGCCCATTTCAACTACAATCTGTCAGTACCGAACATCTGCACGCCACTGTATCGAAAGCTCATCTTACATCGAGTGTACCATGTTGACAACAGGTAAATGACACTGGGGAAAAAGCCAGCTTCAAAAAGACCGAGGACGATTCGTAGAGCGGCAAGTCCACCCCAGTTGTGAACCAAACCCAGACCGATCAAGACGATACCCCATGCTATCGTGATGAAGGCCAGGAAAGGACGGGGGCCGAATTTTCGGCAAAGGACGGTTGCAGGCGGTTGAAACAGGATATAGGTGATGAAGAATAAGAGAGTGACGAGCGACTATCAAGTCACTTATTAGTCCAACTTCGATCGACAAGTTGTCATCAGGTAGTGATTCTCACATAACGGTCCCCAACGGTGAGTTGAAGGTCTTTACCCAAACCAGCAACGTATGCAGCTCCCAGATTTGTTCGGTCCATAACACTGATACAGTACATGACACCAGTGACAGTAACTAATCGACGATCGATACGTCCGATAATCCTCCTGGCCTCCTTAGGGGTAAACTCGTCGACCGAGGAGGCCTCGACGTCGATGCGCGACTTCTCATGGCCGCTAGAGCTATCGGAATCCATTGTGATAAAAAGTTGTTGAAAGGAAGTGTCAAGGATAGATAAGAAACCGAAAGGGGGAGAACGAATCTAAAGCCTTAAAAGTGGTGAAACCCCTTCCAAAGGGCACCTGTAAAATGGCGTCTTCGAAATAAGAGAAGGATAACGAGGTACCGATCGGAACAAGCGTTGAGATGTCGATCAGCCAAACGGCGTGGCTACGAGGTTATTATAACCATCTAACTATGGGAAGCTTGGCAAGTTGTGGCTTCTGATGTCCCAGACCCCCGAGGTCCATCTTACTCTCCGTTCGTCATGGCTGGTGGGTTTCCTCGCAGCTAAGCTCATCTTACATCGCCATTAAGGCGTGCCAAGGGCCGTACCGAAGCCTTGACATAATCTTGTATCACGAAACAGTGTTGTTGGGCATGTGGGCTAATAGTGTTGATAGTGGCTGCAGTGGAGGGAGAGCCGATAATATTTGGAAGCTAGGGTCTGGGCAAAAGGCCTGCCATCCGGCAAAAGCACCAATCCCGTCCCTCGATGGGATGTACGGCATACATGGATACCCAAGGTAGCTTCTGACAGCCCATACCCGTGCTTTCAGTACTATTAGCTTATACACTAGATTAAGGTTATTTTCGTCTGTGGTTAAGTGTATCTAAGCAGCTAGGCTGAGGTCTACCTATCTTGGCAAGTAGTAATATCGCGAACGGCCAAGATTCATGGCTTCGTGCCCAGCTTTGGCTAAAGCTCTTGGTCGTTCGCCTGATCCGCTGCGAGAGTCAGAGACTGTCAGCACTCATGCCTGAAAAGGGATCGAATATCTGTTTATATTCACGTCCGCTGCTCCCGAACTTGGCAGATTACTGCGATGAGCGATGGAGATACTGGAAGCCTGGACATCGCTTGAGAATGCGAGTTACGGGTCTGCTAGCGAATCGATTTTTAATTTCTTATCGCGGTGATTCCCAAGAAACATGTTGGTGTGGTATTCTGTAGTGTAACTCACACAAATTGCTTGCATATCAGAAAAGTGTAGACAGGTTGAAGAAAGTTAATAGCATGCATACTGTAGATGTCCATAGGTACAATGACCGACGTTGGAAATTGGTGGTGAGCTTTGTAATGCGCTAACGTGATGGGACTTTGCTGACACGCGGTAGGGCAAGGGTGTCAGATAAAAAAGGAAAGAAAACTTTGCCCAGGAGAGCCCGGTGGCTTGGTACTCCGAAATACCCTGCAGTAGTGTCAGTGACAGCCCAGTCGAATCTACCCCCTAGTGGAACGCACTTTTACACCAAGCCTCACCTAAATTCAACACACAATAACAAATTAACAAAAATACCTACAAAGGTCTAGTTAAGTGGATTAATTGCGGAAAAATATAAATGTTTTAGAAATAATACAAAAAACAGGTCCAGTTGCTATATATAGCCTGGTACCTGCTAAAATATCAAAATTACACTTTAAAAAGCGTAAAAGATATACATGGACTTTATAGCACGAATAAAAATCGGAAAAATAAACAAACACTTAAATTCTATTTCTAACTACAGTCTGAAGCTATGGTTTAAGTTATATAATGAGCGGTTCATTTTGTAGCAAGATATTCTTTAAAAACAAAATTACAAGGATTATTTTAAGGAGTGTTTTCTAGAACTCTACTTAAGAATAATAGCATACCCGTATAACTTGAACCATAGCTTTCGATTATAGTTAGAAATAGAATTCAATTGCCTGCTTATTTTTCCGATTTTTATCTGCGCCGTAAAGTCCATGTATATCTTTTACGCTTCTTAAAGTGTAAATTTTATATTTTAGCAGGTACCAGGCTATATATAGCAACTGGACCTGTTTTCTGTATTATTTCTAAAACATTTATATTTTTCCGCAATTAATCCACTTAACTAGACCTTTGTAGGTATTTTTGTTAATTTGTTATTGTGTGTTGAATTTAGGTGAGGCTTGGTGTAAAAGTGCGTTCCACTAGGGGGTAGATTCGACTGGGCTGTCACTGACACTAGTATCGCCAGTTACTTCATCCCCATTCGCCAAGCCTTACGAAGCCTGCGTCTAGATGCAGCTGAGCAGGTAGGGTGTGTGTTCCCGATGCAATGGATACGATCAGAAGCACGTGTTTTGCCTTGTCACCTACCTCATGTAGAATAGGAATGCTTCACATAGTGAAATGTGTAAGTAAACCCTTAGAATAAATGCTCATCTAGTGATAATTGATTGCTACAGCTCCCGGAATTAGCCCAACTTTATTCGATCTATTTTGGTATCAATCACCGTCCTTGGTCTCAAGTTATACCCATTTTGCCAAGTTTTAGTGCGAAGCTGGTAATTTCTCTTACCGTTGATGGCTAGACTATAACACAAGTGGTATTTTAGCATCAACATTGGAACCCGAGGACTGTTCTGGTAGCACAACATGTTCAACTCAGGCAATTCTCTATTAAGAAAGCGGGCTGCCTACATAGTACACTCCAATAATTCTGTAGGTGCAACTCACGCGCGATGCCCTATCTAGTTAAGCATCGTGTGAGTCTGAGCTTTTGGAAGTCAAAAAACTGGTCTGGTTACCGACTGTCAAAAGACCAGCGGTGTGCTGGCGCTTTCTATTCACATACATATACATGTCCCTCAGCTACGCGTGCATGCTTGATCGAACAAGACAGGCTGGCTATACGAGAGCGAGTGCAAGCGAGGCTTGTACGCGTTGGCATCCCGAAAATCATTCGTATATCGTTTTACGATCTTGCCCACAATAAACTCAAACAGCAGTTATGAATTTCAAGTTCATTGCCAATACTGTGTTTTTCTTCTGCTAGCTATCCGCATTCCGCGGTAATTAGCAGGTAGCCACGACAAGTAGCTCAAGTATGTGTTCAAGACGTGCAAAACTTGCCAATGCATATAAGGCAATCCAAGAATGTGCATTCCTCATCGCGCATCTTGGCGCATATTCGTCTGCATGTGCCCAACAATAAACTGACCTAAATCCTGCACGTGGATTCTTGTGGCAAAACTGACGTTGGCAAAGCTGACATGGAAGGACCCTCAGCCGCGGAATAGTGGCGTTGGACATTCGCAAACGCCTACCTCCCAGGTATACCTAAGTGCACAGATAGATAGCCCCTTAGCTGCTACAGACTTGTCGTTAAGATGAAGCGGAAGAACTCGGTACTACTTGTAGTATAAAAGTCTTATCGATCGTTGATACTGTTTTATAGGACACCAGAGCTGGAGCTAATACGAACGGCTTACAGCAGATCTTCCGTTCCGTTGCCGTCTCAAAACAAGCTTTGGCTTCTAGAGGTGACAAGACGGGACAAGAAGCTTAAATGTCTGCAAGCGCCTTGACACACATTATCTAGGTTTTGGAGTAACACGACAGTGTTCTCACCTGAAAATGATGCCCACTTCTAGTCACACTATCATATCGCCGGAGAATCGTGAGTTAAGTAGCGTGTCTTGGTGTTTTGACCTGATGGTGTCGAATGGCGTCAAAAGGAAGGATTGTGGCTCGAGCTGAACAGGGATCTTTGCCGGTACGCCCGGGCAAAGTAGGGCAGAGCGTCATGGTTGCCCTTGATTGCCTGCCGAGAACAACATTAATCCATGCAAGTTGTGATATCAGGGGTTAGTTAGTGTCAGTTTTATTTCTGGCTGGTCATCACCCCATACCGGTATAAGTACTGCTGTATTACCCACCCCGTTAATGCAACCGCTCTCACAATTTCGGAAGGCTCCGTGACTTTTAGATGTCATCATAACGATGATATAACATGTTCTTCAAAGAGATTATTACAGCAGTCATGAATATGATGCATTCACAGCTCAGGTTAAGTTAATATAAGTACACAATGTACATGGCTGAATCTTCGGGCCGGGGCCCCCGAACTATAATGTTGCTATGCCTCATTGAGCTTTGAATCCACTTTCGACGAAGTCTAGAACCCTGTCTAAGCATAGACGCTATTGTGCCACCTTAGTCTCGGCATTGTGACGTTCCAGCCCTGATTCGCTTAGCTCCCTCACCCCAGTTCTAGCTCCTAAACTCCCTCGCTATATCTACGGGTTCGAGGATCAATCAGCGAAGACCACCAGATAAGATGAACGAAACAGTCCTGAAATTAATAGACTGTGATTACTGCCGAGAAATTGGGATACTTGTTTAAAGTTATTCAACACGCCAAGTGCAAAAGGTTCGTCATCCAAGAGCCCTGAAACATTTGATCCGCCGATTCCGCCAGGAGACACAAGAATAGGATCGTGAACATGCTCGTCTTGGTTTGTTTTTTGCTAAGCTAGTCATCGTCCTGTCGGCTGCCCTTTATTGCCACTTAGCATCAGGTCAGCAGCCACAGAAATGATATGTGCTGACTAGCAAACAAGCTAATGCTTCCGAAGAGTAATTGCCAAGTCTGTAAGCCCTCACCAAGCACTTACCTAGCCCAAAAGATGCGATAGGCTACATCCTTTAGTGTTGTTAGAGCGACGAATTGGTAACGTCGTGAAGGCTACTGATCCTAAGAATATGGTTGATCAAATACCTCGTTCACCTCGTGACAGTTGGTAGGTTAGCCGAGATTATCTATGTCATATGTCTGGAAAACGAAGCAATTCCTCCTGCTGTAGTACATAAACTCTCATGTACCTGCAGTAATCAAGCTGCTACTGGGCTAACTCTTAATCAAGTAACCTGGGTATCATGTCGGAAGAGTTGTCTATAGGAGGACAATCGTTGATCAGAAAAGGGTAGAAAGCAGATTTCAACCAGTCGAATAACGTTCGTGTGAACCACTTCTAAAATGGAGTTGATGCCCCCACAACTTCGGCAGAGGGACTCGTCATCAAAGGGAGCGTACGGCAAGAAAATCAGATGACTCGGAAATTTGCCCATCTCAACTTTGTAGCACTAGATGATAAGTAGTCTTGGCTTTATGAAATGGGAATCAGGGCTGGCGGTGGGGTCAGCAGTGGGAACGAGAAGGACTCGGGGAAACAACTTGTCTTGACAACCAGGAGTACCCGGCCAAGAAACTGGTAGGAATACTGCGCCTCCATGATGAGCTCGCAGGAGTCAGATATTCGATTTCGCTACTTGAAAGGTTGGTCGTTTCCAAGCGCTCACTGCGTCGTTTATATAGGCGATATGACAAACTTCGTATAATATTTAATAATATCGCTGAGGAAGAAGAGTTCCGTTTTTGTACCCGTTTCCCACGAAGATGAAATAGAAAGTCTACCAAAATTTGTGATGAGTTAAATCTATCGAAGTTTAAGCATTACAGGTATATTGCTATGTATGTCTTCAAGGTATTTATTTATCCATCCCTTTAATTGATGTTATAAGTCAACTACAGCCAAAAGTATTTTTGCTTGAGCTGAACTGATGTTGAAGGATTAGGGACTCTTATGCAAGATAAGAGATCACATCATGTGTTCACGTCACAAGAGTAAGCCTCTGTTCTAGAACCATACAAATTGAAAAGAATTTATATATGGAATGAAACGTGGCTACCCGATGCCTCCGAATCATTAATCAACAAAACTTTACCTGTCCACGCGCTTGTTAGTCTTACGTAGATTGCAGATTTTAAGTCGAAAGAATAGAAACCACGGAACTCAGGAAGTAGTAATAAGTATTATTATAATAATGTACTTAGCAGTAGGAGATCCTGTGGTCACAAGAAAATGGCCGCCAATGCAGTTCGATAATTATTAGTGTTAAGCTTAGAAGACCCTCCACCTCACAAAATCTTGGTAAATCTCAAAGAAGGGTCATGTTTGATATAGTAGTCATCATGATGGGTCACGTTGCTAACTCGCTTCTTCTAAATTCGGGAGTGAAGGAAATGGCTTGATTTAGGCTTGATGAAGCTTTGAAATTAATCTCTGCCAAGTTGTCTCGGGAAAACAGACGAGGCACGATAAAATCTGACCCCCATGCCGGTCTACCCGTTACAGATTGCTTAGCGTGATAGTTGCATAACCTGACCGGAATCCTAACCAGCAAGCACATTTGAACTTAATTTTACCGCGTCGCTGTGAACTCGGCGATTTGCCAGACAACCTACTATGCCATGGTCAAACCCCGACTATTCATATCGTGTTGCACACTGCTCAGAGAGTAAGATTATGTAGGCAGAGACCAGTCTACCAAAGTGACTTAGACCCTTTTGAGCAACAACGTCAGTCTTGTCCTACTCCTATACTTGATTTCCTACAAAGCTCCGACATCCCAAAGATATCAGCCCCGCCATCTATCCTGCTCTTTCGTTACTGAATCTTTAGTTGGATTATGATACATAGTATGCGTCGCAGGTGACCAGACACCTAAAGTCATACCATCATGTGTTACGCATTATCTCAAACTCTGAGTACTGACTAGCTACGCCTAGATTGTTGTGCCTTTGTGTTTCTGCTCTCCCTGAAGTAAACCTAGATTGGAAATTCTAAAATTTCGCCGTTGTTTTCATAGTTATTGCGCGGGATTTAGGCATAGACTTGATTCATAATCTACAAAGCAAGGCCTTGAGATCAAGGACTTGAAAGAGTGTTCAAATTGCAATAATTTTCTGTGGCCTTAAGGGGTCGTGACTCCTTTAACTCAATGTCTGTGTATGTAAAAGCCTCCTCGCTCACGCTCGCTCTCGTATAGCCTGTCTTATTCGATCAAGCATATAATATGTGTAGCTGGGCGACAAGTTCGACCGCTCGTATAATGACATATATGATATGGAACTCCTAATTAGAAGAGTCTCTAGTATAGTCCTAGTGCCTTGGGTCCGTGTGAAAATCTAAGTAGCTGTGTCGACGGAAGCGTTATCCTCATAGATCCAAAAGACTCAAACTAGACGACTAGATGGATACACTTATAGCTGCACTAGGACGAGGAACCATTTCCTACGAATTCTGTCTTGGTGATATCTCGACGGAGGCCGCCACCATCTGTTGGGATGCGGATGAACTTCGATCTCATATTAACTACCGCAATATTCGCTCGTATTGGTTTGCAACCTATTTATGGCAAACGGCAAGCTACATATGTTATTATGTGACAGAATAAGGTCGTGCCATCTCAACGCCCACGACACTATCATACACAGTATTATCGAAGAGATCCATATTTAGAAAGGACGTAGGCCAAAGCCTAGCAGTGGTAAGAGGTCTGTCTTGATGCTGTTAACAATGTAGAAGGCATGATGACATACTTCCGTAGCACGAAGCTGTAAAGCTAGAAAACGTTAAAAGTACTATAGCCTATGAACTGTCTCAACATCAATGTGTGTAGCAAATCCTAACTCTCCTAAAGTGAGAATTTATCAAATCTAAAGTATGACGAAGTCCCCAAATTTGATTATATGCAACATAAGTGACTTACCAATTATCTTTGAGGTAGTTTAAGTCTGTATAACTGTCGCTCACCAGAGAAATGGTTTCTATAACTCCAAGCTCCATGGACATGCACTAAATCTAGGTTACATCCGGCGTAGAAGCCATATCCCTGAAGCTACGCAAATTAAAAGAGTTTACACGAATACTTGTGCGATGAAGTTTGCCCTACTTCTTCTATGACGGTCTTGGAATCATTGTCCTGGAGATTTTACCCCTACTCTTGTATCTATTACAACTGCAAATTACTATTAAAGACTAAAGTCATATCGTCTGAGGTGGGTTATATGGAAATGGGATGTAGATGTATTTTTACAATTCATAGCTTATGGAGGAATATTATAATCGGGGGGAGGAGATGTTGTATTTACTAACCTGTCTCGCTATATATATACATGTGCTGGCAACACGTTTGCTTGTGATAACTTTTAATGCTCGGTAACTGCATTACGTTACATCTGGCGATCCTAATTGCTACGGAGGTGCACGGATTGGCAAGGTTTCCATGTGCAAACACGGAAGTTCGCTTTATGAAACTGGGGTATGCTCTACCTTATTCGCCATTTGCCAGGCCTTTTCACTCAAATACGCCTCAAGATGCTAGATCTACCTGCGATTGACGCTAAGCATAGGAGACACGGGCGGAGAGATATGAGCATGTTTAGCTACCGTTTGTCTGGCACAGGTGAGCATAGTCTCCTAAAACTATTGTCATCAAGAAAAAAGAATGATAATACTAATCTGCTTGATAGGAAATCTGCCAAATTTGTTGTCGGCAATGTGCAGGTTCTTGGGATAATAAAGTAAATACGAACGTAGATATACAATCAAATTCACTCTCAGGTCATGGATATCACTTGGATGTCCATTCATTCCGTAAGCAGAGTTTACATAGTTCCCAAGGAAAGGGGTATCTAGTTAAAGCAGCTGTCGGAAGCGATAATGGTGACCACAAAGCCAGATTTGAGTACGCATAAGCTTCAATATCGAATTGAACATGCTAGATGTCCTCAACGGATTGAGACTCTCGATTAAGACAACATGGTATTATGCTCTAAAGCAACTGTGATATACGAGCACTAATAATCTGATATCTGACAATCAGCTACAAATTTTCTTTTGTATTGACGAGAACGATGTCTTGTAAGCAAGATTATATTGATTCGGGCACTTATTCGCAACAATTCGCTTAAAGTTTCTAATCACCTTGACTGTCAAGAGCTCGAGAGTCTATATCTCTTCTCGCGCTACTTCCAGGCTCGCGGTATCAACTGCTAAGACGAATGAGAGCAGAATGAGAATGGTATTACCGTCGACAACCCATTACAACTAGGGGTACTCCTGAGGCGTCACCCCGAGAGGTAATAGAGACACCATATGACGGATTGGCAAATACACCGGAGAAACAAGAGAACTCGAGGGTTTAACGTCGTCCACCTCACTCGCCCCTTTCACTACACATAGAAAAGGTACTTAACTTATCCGAAACGATGGGTCAAAACGGAATCACGAATGCGGAACAGGACTTGGAGTACATATCTAGGCTCTGCCTACGAATCATCAACCTCACAGGCTCCTCTCTCTATATGCTATTCCCGACCCCAGGGCATTACGTTGCTAGGCGATCAGTCCGAAGAGTCCTGCCATGCACCCAGCTTATGGCACGATTCCGAGACCCCAATATGCCGGGCGAATTGGGGGCGGAGTGGCGGCTTGCCGCAGACTTATCGGTATCCCTCCCATTGGTGTGCTTGTGGCTTATATATCGGTGGCGGCAAGACCTGGACGTTGGCACGGGATATGGCGTTAGCTAATCCGGTGTCACAATACCGGGAAGCAAGCATGGTGGATCCTAAGTATCAAAGTCGTTAAACGGCGACTAGAGGAAATGTGAGGCATAAGATGGCGGTGAGAAATGATATCAGCAAGTTTCGTAGTAGAAAGGATGCTGATACACATTCATCATATAAATATAGCATCTAGTGATATTGTCATTACCAGATAGTCCTACGACGTAGTGGGCGGTCGAATTCATGTACAAACCCACCCCATCCGTGCAGGAGCCACGAGGACAGACTTCCATCAAAAAGGCAAGAAAGGCGACAACAAAAATCTTGTTAACTTTACTTGGGTGGTGGGGTCGTGACTGCTTTCAGCCGGGACTTTACTGCCGCTGAGCGAGACCCCATCCATTCCTTTTGAGGGATCGGCATATAAAGAAAGAACCCTTTGTCTCAATGAAACAACCCAAGCAAGAGAACGGTGATAGCTAACGCCGAATCGCATTACTTCAGATAGATTTCGTTCCTGGAGACTTAGACATGAAAGCCCATTGAAGCATTTCTAGCTAATACGATCGGCATGTGCCACAAAAAGTTATCTGTTACATCGGCGAGGTCGTTAAGGGAGAACTGCAAGGGATACGAGGAGAGTGTTGGAGATGATTCGACGAGCAGTAGTCTACATGTTTCAGTTTTCGCCGTTGTTCTCCCGAATTCAGAGTGGAATCTCAGACAGACTCCGGCCGGGGCTGTCGGGCTTTATTAATTCTGTTAGCGTGATCGTAGGTAGTATTCTATAACTGTTCTATTCCTATTTTTGAATCAGGCGCTCGGCGCTGTCATTTTACGCTTAAACCTGCGATAGAAGCACAAGCACCATTCATATTTTGTTTGGCATGTTAGTAGTGTCAAGGGTCCCAGCACCGTACTTACATCGAATCCGTATGTGCGAAATTGAAACGCGGAGAGAGGCCACTGCACTAACGGTAGGTACTTCGGATCTGGCTTGATCAGGAGCCTGACGTTGGCCCATACAATGTATTGTCAGGGAATCCGGGTATTGGGGCCTCAGTTGGGCGCACACTCCATATGGCACGCTGCAATCGGAACGGTCAGATACGGCTGGTCGCAACAGAGTGGGAAATGCTAGTTACATGTAGTATTAGAATCGCCGAGATCACTCGCTTAGTGCCTGGTATTTGTGAATCTCACCAGGGGATTTATAATAGAGGATTGCAGATTCTCACTACTCGAGACTTCAGTGGTAGAATCCCGAACCCGAAACAACCGCTTCGTACAGGACTTATACCCTCTACCGAACGAATGATTGGTCGCCAAGCCATGTAGTAACTGATCGCCACCGCTGCTGTATCTAGAGGACTAGACTAAGCTCCGCGTAGTTACGAATCACCACAAGGTAACAGACGGTTGTCTGGCCGTCACTCGATACGACGACGAATAAGGGCGGGGAAGGGCTGGACGTAGCGGAATCGTAATCTTGATTGATGACCCCAACCAAGCGTTCTGGAATGCCAGCAGATGGGCCGTGCTGCGCGCTGCCCCCTTTCCCGTCCGAAGCCATGCTGGCAGGCGGGCTGTTCACCTTGCGACTTAACCTGGTCAATTGTGCCACACTTGTGGAAGCCGCTGAAGTGTCATTATCTCGCGGATCACACCGAGTTTGGACATCTCACGTCCATGTTGCGGCGTTTAGGATCATGCGCATTATTTCATTGTCCGCAGGGGGGCCACACTTAACATCCCGGCAATACCAACTCGCGCCCTTTACACTAAAGGCCTATTGTTGGGTGATACGGCAGAAAAGGTAAGGATTCATATACTTGTAGATGCCTAGTGGGTATCGTGTTGATAGGTCACTGAATAGAACTCGAATTCGGCCAAGGATGGCTAGCTGACCCGGCTCAGGACTGTGCAATTGTGTATTTGGAAGCTGTACTTGTAACACGGGCAAACATCCTGGAGTTGCTCCAGATTAATGTGAAAAGGCGAGTCTCGGGGGCGACTTGCGAGTCATAGTATGATTTAGATGATTAAGTCGGCTGTACGCGACCCAGTCCATGTGAGACGAGATGGTATTATTGGCGTTGTGTCGCTCGTCGCTAATTGCGTACTAAAGTAGAAAGCAGGCAAGGCAGGTGATGATGCAGTTAAGTTGCTTGGTCGGCCCAGTTTCCCGACAACTGATAGTGCATGTACACTAACACAAGTAGAGCCGACATTGCTAACGCTGATAGCCCATAGTTGGTTACTATGTAAGGCATGCCCGATAATTACCGTATAGTCATGGTATATGGCGTATAATATGACAGGTGAATCGGTTTGTTGATAGAAACACGCCCACAAATGTCGATAGTCAGGGGTTTGCTGCACTCCCTACGGCATCCTTATCCCAATCGTTATTGTTGAAGGTCCCAGTTCAGTAATAGTGACGATCCGGGTGAGCGGGCAGCAATGTGTGTATGTGTCACAGGGTTTGAACAGCATAAAGCGTAGTATTGGTGGTATATTTACTAATGAGCGCAATTACATGGTGAAAGGCTGATTGTGAAGTGGATATATAAGCCGTATCATGTCGGGGAATTGTTGGAGAGGGGTATTTGCTACGGAGACACCTACGTTCCAATGACAACCGGCAGTCCAGTGCCACCATGCACTGGACGGAGGTAAGCGCCACCGTAATCGCCTGGTCGCTTTGGAATGCTATCTATGGCCGCTGCCTGACCGCTGGTAGGTGTCTGGACCTTCCATATTTACAGGCGGTATGGGTTAAATGGCGCTTCCAAGGTTCCGGAACCACCTGGTTCGTCGCCTTCTCTCCCCCACTAAAGCTACAGTGGGTAGGTAGGTAACCGCCTATTCTGTAGCCTAAGGCTGCGTGTGTATTCTTGTAAGTAGACACCAAATGCACCAAATGATCGTCATCACGCTGCCGGGTCATCCGTCACCACAGATGATGACCTCGGACCATGGTGGCTGGTCGGGCCATCCGGCGACACCATCTACCTACCTCTCTCCCACATACCTACCTACCTTGGCTTGATTCCGGTGCAAAGGTTAGTTATGGGCAATGACTCGTCACTCCTCAGCGCCTCTATCGCTGCGTCGGGAACCTGGCGGAAGATGCTTGCATCGATTAATTAGTGTAGACTCCATCGGAATGGTTGGCATGCCAATCCCTCCACTCGAGCCACTCTCGTGCCGATTGCGCGTCCATCATCGTCGTCCCAAAAGACATGCTCACGGCTTGTCCATGGCACCGACGAGCATCTCTGACGACTGACGAATGGTGCATACTGTAGGTAGGGCGTAATCTCGTGATGCAGCCTTCGAAGCTTTGGGGGTGCCACAATGTCACAGCCCAAAACACCTCAGTTGCTCTAGTATGACATCGGCCAATTGCATGAATCATCTGTCCGCTCATCTATCCACTGCCTTCTCGAAAAGGTATACTTACCCAAACTACCTAATTAGCGGCTTTATAATGACAACCTCATCTAACCAGCGAGTCTCATTTGCTGCAGCTCGTAATGCTGCGTTCCCATGGATTACGATAACTACTTACCATGACTCCCTCGCTTGCACTGACTGGTCCATCATTGCAGTTGCACATGGGCTCTAGACTACTCTGACTACTCTGACAAGCGAGGAATCCTTCCGGTATGCCCACTAACTAGATACTAGTAGATTCACGTCCGTGGTTCTGCCCGTGGTCCGTTTAGTATACAGTATTCGTGCGAGGATATCGGTTAGCGAAAAGAAAAAAAAAAAGGGAAGAGTAGCAGAGTAGCAATCTTCGAGATGCAGGCCGCCCATATGCCCTACCAAGCAAGGCACGACGGCTTAAGTGTCTGCCGCAATTTGTTGGGATGTGTTCAACCGACCGACATTTCAGCTGTTTCGCGCGAAGCAGCATCACCAATGACTTGCCTCCGCTTCAAGCTTTATTATGTCTAAGGATTTGATGAGCCATCTTACAGCCTCTCAGGCGCTGACACCTGCATCTGCTTGGCATTGGCAATTTACGTTCATTTCGAGGTCCAACGGTCCATATTGTGGAGCTCGGCCGTGTGCTACAGTACGGCATTCTTAATACCTACAGCAAACGAGCGTCATCGTAATCAACAACATCTATCAAGAACTCTGAGGCCGGTATTACTCTTTATCATCCCACTCCCGTACCACTACCCCAATACCTACCCTCCGCTCTATATGACGAAAGACATGGTTCGGTCATGTCTTGAACCTCGGCGATAACAGCGTTTAACACTCAGGTTTATACTACCTAAAGGTTTAACTAGAAGTAGCTAGTCTAGTAGATCTCGACTTCCGATGGACCTACAAGTTTTGATACTATCGACAGTATCTACTTTTCCCTTGCCGCCTGCTCAAACGAACGATATAATGCTTTACTTGATTGTCTTGCATCTGCGACAGCCTAGAGCCTTTAGAATCCTTCGTCCTGCTCATTCATATTCCTGTTCATGAACAGTTTTCCTTTTGTGGCCCATGTGTGGCAGCTGGCATATCAGGCATATCAGGGCACCTGGTCATGCAGAATTTCATGCACCGTTTCCAGGTTCGACGCGAGTCTCTCATATTAGCCAAGGGAGCCTGGATTGTACTCCTCCAATCATAGCCACCGAGGTATTGAGGAATTATTTCGAAGTTTGGCCTAGCATATCCAAGGCACTGGGATCGGCCATCGCTCCGTAATAAGGCGCCGACGTGGAGCCCGAAGAAATGCCCCTCATCACAGCTACCATCACGATCTTTGCCCGCAGCTAATGTGCATATCTGTTCTTGTCCACGCCTTTTTACATGTCGTATCTGAATCACTGGCTTTCGGGACGTCACACTGTAAATTTTTAACACCTCATCTAATTATGATACATCTTACCCCCTTACTCAACATCCTATCCATGTCTTACTGCCTACATGCCTTTTGCGGGATAACCCCTCATTTTCTTGTGGATGCTTACGTTTTGGATAACAACGAATTTTATAAACGTTGCTCATCTTTGATGAAAATAACTAGGGATCTAAACTTGGTCTGCAGATCAATTTCGAGATTGTCTTGAATGAAATATACCTATTGTAGTAGTAAATAGAGTCATAAACGTCGTGGTCAGGGGGAGAAGGCGGCCGGCTTCCGCGAGACGGACTGTTTGTTCTATCGAAGCTCTAAAGTTTCGACTTTCATCGCCGCTAATATCGACTAGTTGAGGCCTGCAGGGCATTGCTAATATCATGCCACAAATAGGTACGAGAATGCATGGTTTGGCATTTGATCTGGATGGAGGAACAAGTGACCATCCATACCTTGCGAGCCACCATGCCACGAGTAGGTCGGTTACTATGTTACATACAATCCACTCAACAGGTAATTGAACCCATCATCACCACTAACAAAGCGAGCACAGTGGCGACTCGTACGGTAAATCCTTTCTTCCGTTCCAAATAAGGAGGCCGCTTTCAACACCGGCCTTACTGTCGTACTTCCGTGCACTAGGTAGCGATAATAGCTGGGGAGGCTCAGCGCTCGTAGTGACGACGCAGGTTCGAACCAGAAGCCAACGCCCAAGCCAAGCCAAGCTAAGCTAAAGCAGAACTCTGTCGACACCAAAAGTCATAGGATGCAATCCTAACAATCATCCATCCCCTTTCGCGAGCCAATCCGGCGAGATTAACCCCACATTTAAAAAGATGTTGCAGTCAAAACCGAGACGAGGCACGACGAGGTGGGGATGATAGTCCTACCTAGACTAATATCCAAGCGGAAAACCTAATCTGTAGTGTGCGTGAACACTACTCATTATTGCTACTGTAACAGAATATCCGGATTACGCTAACAACCTTGAGACATAGTTCACTTGTCTTAGCAAACGAAAGGCAGCTGGTTAAGTGGCCGGCGGAATTGTTGTTGCAAGCTTGAGCAGAAGAGCAATCCCTACCTGCTGTGATTGGTACCACCTATCAGCGTTGAAAGAAACAATTGGGGGCGCTTTAGTCTACTATTCTCACACCCCTACGTTTCTCGGGGACCTTTCTTCTACTATGGGTTATCGACGATAATGCGATCTGGTTGAGACCACTGGCAATAAGCCTTAAAACAACATATACTTGGGCTGGCGGGATTATTCTTTTTGATACGCCGACGCAACACGGGAACTTGTGGGAGAGAAGGAGGGGACACCCATCCATTGAATCAACCATTGTCCCTTTGAAACGCTTCCGTCTGCCCAGTCGAGTTGAAGAGCCGGGGTGAAATCCCAAAGTTGGAAACAGAGAAATGTGGTTTGGTTTAGGCCTGAGCCCAAGTAGACGCACGCAGATCAAACTTGCCTACGCTTTTTCAACGAAGAAGAGTTGCCGTCCGCCTGCGGCTTCATACATATACCTGGCCCCATGGACACGGGCAAAACAATTTGTTCATTTTCCCATCCTGTCCTAGTCAATGTCTGGTACCTTAACACCTATTGAACCGGATTCACAAAGAAGGCTGAGATACAGGCCTCTGATGCCAGGTCGATCAAAGTAATTTTTATGAACAAACAAAAAGTTGGTTTACTAGTACTGCGTAATCCATAGCCTTGTAATTTGAGACTGTAGACCTGTTAACTGTAAATAGTTTAGCTTTATGGCGATGACATCGCAGTAGGTACATGGGATCGTGCCTGGTGGAACATAATGGTAGTCGTGAATTGATCTGCTAAGAACACACCCGCCTATTGTTATAGAGACCCGTCAATCTTCTTGCTGCAATTGTCCATCTACGGCTACGTAGGTGGTAGGTGGTATTTGCACGTCTTAAACTGATTCATTGGTGACTGGAGCGCACTATTTCCATCCAAGCTCGGGAGAGTCATTAACGGAACCGGCATTATCATATTATGCACCTAGCACACATTTTTAGGATTCATGTCCAATAGGTAGGCCCCCCTTTTTCTTTGGCTGCCCACTGCCCCATCACCACCAGCTGCAGGATGCCCGTAATACTGCTAGGCTATTAAAAGGTTTTTATTTTTTATTTTTGAAGAAAACCAACTCCCGCATTTGGCTTTCTCATAGAGCACCTACATCATCTATCCAGCGAACTACCTTCATACTTATACGTCTTTGTATATACGCATTATACATGGGATGTGAATTACCTAGCGTCTGATATGTGCTATGTATTAGTAGCGAGGTGTGCTTAGCTGCTTATTGGAGTGGATCCCAGTGTCCTCGAAACTCTGTTCTTATTGGCCACCATCCTTGAGCTGTTGCTTCATCATAAAGGGAATAAGTTTCGTACTTGTAATCGATAGGCCCATTGTGGACTGCGCATAACCATGCCACTTATATCCTTCCTCCACCTTGCTTGTCACCACTAGCAAAATGCACCTCCTGTGTGAGGGATAAAAGTGGTGTCTACTTTGCATCCTGCTGCACTGGATTTGCAACTGGGTTTAGATTAACAACTTATATGTATCATCAGCGACATCATTTATTATTCGTATCATCATTACTCACGGGCACATGCCCCAGTCCACCTAACTAGCAAGGTGCTAGCGCTGGCCCGTTTGCGTTTGATGATGGCCGCGCACCCTTGTTGCCCCGTTTACCGTGTATAATATGTACAATGGTAGGTACATGATACTCAGCACACCTCTCCATAAGCCCAACCCATTAAAGCCTGGTCTTTGTTCCCTCATATTCCACAATACAGGCCCGCAGTCCGCAGTCAGCCCTCACAGCTTTGCAACACCCCAGCTGTGGAGCCGACACATCGCCCAATCAGCAGATCGTTTGCGCTTTTGTGGTGGATGGTGCACCCGACTAGAAACCAGAAAGCCACTTTACCGCAGCACTGTAGCCCGCAAAGAGGACGGAGGGAATAAGGGATCCAGGAGACAAGGGGAAAAAGAGAAGGGACCCTGGAACAAGAGAAAGGGTTTCTGCACTGCAAGCGGTCAACACTCGCTCAATTAACTTTGATAGTATGAAATGTTGTCTCTGTACCTCGGTAGTATCTCTGTCACTGCTGTATTCCCGTACCTTTGCAATACGAAGGGATACCTTGATCTACATGCTGGTTAGCCTATGTCTCTCTGCCATCACTAGTAGAACCTAGTAGAACCGCCGTACAGCACCGGGCCTAGCACACGCCTTGATGGCTTCATACCCATACCCATACACCCAAAGTCTTAATCCAAGCCATGTGTGAGAAACCTTGGATGGCTATTGCCTAGGTGGTAATTAGCTGGTACTGATGACTTGGACATCTGGTTGTTTGTCCGGCCGGTCTCTCGGTACTTCTGTACCGCCATGCTTTGACGAGGTACCGCATACATGTACCGTACCGTACATGGCTGTACGTACCTACTGTAGTACACAGCAGGCGCGGGCTGGACTAAGCTCTAGTGCCGCTACCGACTGACTTACATTACCACATACTCCAGTCCAAGCCTTCATACCGGGCAAGCATAATTGCCATTGCTGGCAACGGCAGCTGCTGCTTTGCTCGCCCGTGTTGGCTTGACTGTATCTAACTATCACTCCTATGTATAATATTCTTTAGACGCCACTTCCAATTCCAATTGATTGACTTTCCTTTTCCGAAGACGAAGCAAAACCCGTGAAAGCGAGACCTCTTGGACTAGGAATTCCCATCACCCATTCCGTCTGCTACTCACCATTCGCATAGCCAGCATTCAACCCTCATCCCCGAAACCCAGCGCCGAAGCCGGGCGAACTTGCGAGAGTCGAGGACAACGGAAGAGACATCTCTGCCGTAAAAGTCCACATCCGTCTAATTCACCTCTTGCTTTCTGCTTCTTGTCACGCCCCCCCGGTCCTGGAATCGGTTCCTTTAAATTCACGACGAACAACGGCTCTAAACGTCAAGTATAGTAGGCATAATACAGTGGTTGGATATCGAGAAGCTCATAGCTACTGGAAAAGAACGTGCACGCCTACGATAAACCATATCAGAGCAACGTGCCTCCTGTTGTGTCCAGACGACTGTACTAGACGGAGCAAGGTGAGGCAAGTTGAGACGAGACAAGCACAAAAGTTGTCAACCACCAAACTTAACGGGCCCGCGAAGAACAAGCCAATCTACGCGGATCAGGGCACTACCACAAGGCGGCTCTGATTCATTTGTTCACTCGAAATGGCCGATGAGAGATGACTAGCCTGGCCAACTTATACTCACTACGCTCTCCTCAATTTTTTGCTTTACACCACAACGACAGCATCGACCCAACCGAGTCACTCACTCGTTCTTCACTCATTGACCTAGCCGCGGCAGCGCCAGCGACTTTGTCCGATTGCAGCAAATCGTTTGGCATGCGAATACGTACATACATACGTACCTGGAATCCATAACGAATCTTTTCAAAACCTGGTTGCTATAGACATAGGGGCATGATACAAGCTGGTACAATACAGCAACAGTAACAAACAGCAACTCTGAACAATAACCCCGACAAAGAAAACCGCAACCAACCGGCAACAACATAATAGTCTTCCACCGTAGCGACGGTGGGGACATGACAACCTCATTCGGCTTTCTTCTTTCCATTGCCTCCTACGACTAGGTTATTCGTTGTTGCGCTACTATCGGCCCTTAAATCCTCGGATCGCGCTCCCGCTCTCCTCTCCTTATACGCCATTACCTCGACCTCAACTTCAACCGCGCCGGTCCTCTCGCCTCTCTTCTCCATATGTCTTCTATCGCCCTCCCACATCACTTCCGCCCTTACTCTCCCTCTCAGTCGTACTCAGTAGGCTACCCACGGCGTGATATTCCTCCACTAAGTCTCAAGAAGCTACAAGACTACACCGTGGCCCGAGAGACCAACCCATACTCGGGTGGTCTCCGAACGCCGCCAGCCGAAGACGACATGAGTGCCACTTACCATAATTCTATGGTCGCTGGCAATACGTACAACGCCCATGTTGCCCTTGCCCGACACCCGAATACCATACTGCCTTCTTCACGTGTCAGTAGCGGCGCCGTCGTATTCGATGCCGCAGTCAACCCTTACTCACGATCACAGACTCACTCCCAGCCGCCACCACAGCTTCCCACTCACTATGCATTACGACCACAAACTGTTGCGGGAGCATCACGCCCCTCAACCCAGTCCCCTCCACCTACGACTGAAACTTTGAGAAGTAATTCTTTAGAAAGGACCGTATCTAAGGGTGAAGATTCAAGTATGGTGAAGCACAGCTTGAAACTACCGAAATGTATTAGCCCTCATGGTGGGAATTTGGATGAGTTTGCTGCGCTGGTAAGTTCTAGAAAGCTTGTCATGTTGGGATGAGGCTGAAGTTAACATGCTGTAGATGACTTGCTTTTTCTGGTTCGAGACTATGGACACAATAGAAGCCGCTGAAGAAATCAATAGTCGCCGGTCATCAGAGCCGCTCCCTTCTTTGTCAAGATATACCGAACCCTGCCCAGCATACAAGAAGTGGGTTAATAGCATTCTATCAACGACTCAAGTTACCCAGAATGTAGTGTTATTAGCACTGTTATTTGTTTACCGATTGAAAAAGACGAATCCGAGAGTGCACGGCAACCCGGGGAGCGAATATCGATTACTGACGGTGGCCTTGATGCTCGGCAATAAGTTCCTGGACGATAACACCTACACGAACAAGACCTGGGCGGAGGTTTCAGGCATCTCAGTTAAGGAAATCCATGTCATGGAAGTGGAATTTCTCAGTAATATGAGATATGGCTTGTTGACGTCAAAGGAACAGTGGCAGGACTGGCTGCAGAAACTGGCCTGCTATCATCAGTACTGTGAAAGGGCAAGGGCGGAAGAGGCAACTCGACAAGCGCAAGCCGCTCCGGTCCACCTATCGCCAAATCAAGGGAGATTCACCCCCCCATTGCCATCACCCACAGCTATTCTTCCCACGAGCGTTCACGGTGCATCATCACTGGCAGCGGCGTACACCCCAACGTCAGTACCACAGAATGGCTGGGACACTGCATATCATCCGACGCCAATGGTGTCTCCATTGGCAGCCAAACCGAGTCTAGGGCATCCATTAGTACGCAAGAGAAGTTTGGAGGGTCGCGATGCTATGGAGCCTGCTCCCAAGAAACTGTCTCGTCTGCCCGCCCAGGCCATCGTACCATCAATACGCTTCGCTGGCGGCACAGATCCGGTTCGATTGCCTGCGCCGCAACTTACTATAGATACCAGCCAAGCAGCATTACCTCACACGTATGGGTCATCCAACTGTCCATCGCAATCCCTAGTGTCGCTGCCTCCGCTCAACCCTAACATAAGGGCTATGTCTACCGTATACTCGACACCTCCCTCGACGTGGGCACAACAAGGGACTATTCTACCGACCTGCGGACCACAGACACCATCGTACACTGTTCCTTCTCACTACGGTACGCCGACGAAGAGACATAGTCCCTCGAGTATGGCCGCCTTTGGGTCTTCTCCTTTGGCCGAGGTATACAACAGTCACACGCCCATATCCAATTCACCTTCGGTATACCTGCAGCAGCGAGCTAGTCCCTACAAGCCAGTCCGTCGTGTGAATACACTCCTTAATCCTCCGCCATCGATTCCCCTGTCAGAGTATCACCTCGGCTCGAGCCAGATGCATTACCAGCCCATTGGTCGCCGCCACGATCTTCGTTCGGGTATTGTACCCGAATTTCTGCACACTTACGGCCACCAACGCCAACAGATTCACCCATACCAATAATTTAGCCCGGGCTCGCTACCATATCATAATTTTTCTTTCCCCCTTTCCGAGGATATCAGCATCCTCCTACTTGTACTTTTTCTCCCCTTATCCATTGTTATTTGCATGGCCGCTGGCGTTTGAAGGCGGCATAATAGTCGACAACACCTCGACATTCTAGGGATTGATTTGGGATTTGCTTACTTGTCACGGCCAAAAAATCTTACTTGCATCGTACATGGCGTTTTTCTTTTTACCTAGTAATGCATAGAGCAGGCATCTATCCACCTGCCGGGCGACGAAATAGACCATGGCAGAGAGTATAGGATGAATGGGTTTGTAGTTCGACCGGTCGAGTTACCGTTCTATTAACCAATGTGGGAAAGATTAAAGAGTTTGGCGGTGAGGAAACCGACATACCATACTCATAGTGTTGCCGTACCCGCACGATAGGCAAGGCTTGGCGGGATTTAGTACTTAGTGCATCTCACAAAATAGTGAAGAAGAAAAATGCGCTTCTAGGGAGCCCACGGCTTGTAATTTTGCGTGATCCTTGATGAGATGTCGTTGATATGACTGTTTACTGAGGTTGAAATGCCATGACGCAATGATCATGTGCACCCGTTATCTTATCTTATCTAATCCTATCGGCATCTCGGTATCGTCTCTGCCTCGGTTATCAGCGGCTTGACGTGCCACGGCCCAAGGTCGATGCAAATGAACATTTCTCATCAAACTTCAACAAGTTAAAACTATATTTTGGGTATAGAAACTCTCAAATTTCTTTAATTATGTAAAGTTTTATCGCGAACAGCGTTGCTGGTTGTGTTATCGGGTGTTGAAGTATGAGGGTCTAGATTTGTAGATAGGAGTGAAATGTTCATTTGCACTGGCCTCAACTGTTAGTTAGGTGGAATCTCAGAACTGAAATGCTTTTTACATAATCGTTTTCTACGACTCTTTTTCGCTTGGGTCTAGTCTCTCTAGTCTAGTCTGGACGAGAGGGAGTAAAGCAGATACAGGATTTCCGGACGGCCGACGGGCAGGTTTAGAGAGGAGATCGGAGCCGAAGTCATTACCAACAAAGGTTTCACACACACCCTGACATGTCCGATGCAGCCTTGGTTTTTTCGGCTTCATGTAACCTTTGCAATTGGATAGGTAGGTATTTGATGTTGTAGAGGGAATGGAGGTAATTGACATGAGCTACCTGTGCAGTGTTCCTTGTAAGCACTGTCCTCCGCACCTTCCTACACTCAATGATACGCTTATTCTTGTATACTTTCTCGGATAGTGTGTGGGAAGGTACGAAGGACAGTGCCATATGGCTACCCCTCACAGTGATTGCATGTCAATTTATCTCCATTACATTTACAACATCCAAGTCGACTTCGCTCAATTACAATAGCTCTAAGTGAGTGGTTATCCCACTAGTTTGTACAATTATCCTTTTTATAATTCTATTGCCTTTTTTGTATCTAGGTTATGTGATATGGTAAAGAGGTAGGCGAATATCTATACTGTCAAGACCATATCTCACGATTGTAGGTCGGGAGGGATTATGTTGATCTCCGAGGAAGTGTCTTTTTCAGTATGCGATCTAACGCAACTTGAAGCGGTATGCTGGCGCCCTTCTCGGAATAGGCGTTCATCACATGAGCGCACTTACATTGCTATCCTCGGTTTTTGAAGCGCTTAAGAATCGTCGACACCCGCTCCCAAATCAGTGCGATTGTATATGTATCTATGTACGCATGACGCACAGGTACATATTCGTACAACAAATCCGTGAAATATAAAGGTTTTTATCGAAGAACATTCCACAAAGTTTCCAGCACTGAATTTCACACCAGAAGGCCCCTCGTCATCGTTGATTCGATTAAAACCATCAACACATCAGACTTTTTAGCCTTTAGCTCGCCATCGTTGGTGAAGAACTAGGATCATCAGCCAATGAAAACTCTCGTCTCGAATATCACCCGCCGATTCGGGACGACAACGAGAACCTTCGCCATGTCAACCGCAGCAGCAGCAGAGCAACGGTCGCGGATGCAGCGCTGGTTCCCTGGCACCGCGCACCCTCTCATCGTCAGCGCGCCCATGGCCTTTATCAGTAATCCCAAGCTTGCGAGTGAGGTCACTCGGGCCGACGGACTTGGTGCGTTGCTCACCCCTGGTTTCTACTTACCCTGGTTGTCCCCTGCCCCCTTCCCTTACCCCCATACATGCCACCTGTCTGCACCCGCCCGTTTCCAACAGCCATTGCGCTCATATTCGTCCATCAATCAATGACGTTGGTCGTGCGTCAATCTGCGCTCAATTTGTGGTCACTATGTAGTCACGCTCCAGTCACGTTTCGGTCACCAAAATACACCCTTCTTCTCGTCTTTTACCTCCACACCTGAGGTTTATTTTCCACCATGGCACGCTAACAAGTTGTCTTTCCGAGCCCCAAAGGCTTCATACAAGGCGGCCGCTCATTCAAGCCAGACTCGCCTTCAGTCCGCGAGCTCGATGAGCAACTAACACTTGCAAAGAGCCTGCTGCTGCAGGGCAAAGGCAAGGGCGGAGAGGACACGGCATTTGAAGGCGGCCACCTCCCCATCGGGGTCGGCTTCGTGCTGTTCTCGGACTGCGCCGCCACCCACTTCGGCGAGACGACGGCGCCCGTCCTCGCGCGTCATCGTCCTGCGGCCGTGTGGCTCTTCGCCCCGGACCCGGACAAGCCCGACACGCTACGGCGCGTCGTCGAGGCCGTCCGCAGCGCTTCTGCCGAGCAGGCGGAGTGGAGCCCGCGCGTCATTGTTCAGGTCGGCACCGTAGCCGCCGCGCGCCAGGCTGCAGAGCTGGGCGCTGATGTCATCGTCGCCCAGGGTATTGACGCAGGGGGGCATCAGTTCGTCAAGTCTGCCGGCATCGTGAGCCTGGTGCCTGAAGTCAGGGACAGTAAGTGATGTGATCCCCGGTAGGGATCGCAGTGATCTCTTTTTGGAAGCGACCTTTCCCACCGACTCCTGCTGTATCGCATCGACAGCTCTTGGTTTAGAATGACAGGAGCATTATACTGACTTCGGACGCTACAGTGGTGCGTGAAGAGTTTCCAGACAGGGAGATCGTCGTCTGGGCTGCGGGCGGCATCGCGGACGGACGGGGCGCCGCGGCTGCGCTGGCGCTCGGGGCTGAGGCCGCTGTGATGGGGACGAGGGTATGTTTTTTTCCCCCAATCTATTGCTGTTTAGAAGTCTCTTAGGGGATAACATGGCTTGAAGCGAAGCATGGAAGAATGCGCGCATGGAACGCACCCTTAACTACGAGACAGTCGCCTATCACTCCTGAGCGACTTCGCTAACTGACTTTGCAGTACATGGTAGCGCCCGAATCCGATGCCCAAGACTACAAGAGGCAGGCTCTACTATCAGCATCGGATGGCGCGGCAAATACGGTCAAGTCAGTTATCCTTTAGGTCGCAAGGCAAGGTTCTATCGTAGTTACAATCCTCTCACATTCTTCCAGATCATATATGCACGACCATGTGCAGGGAACTTGGAACTGGCCGTCACTGTACGATGCCCGAGCCCTTGTGCACCCATCGTACACCGATGACTTGGCTGGCATGGACATCAAGGAGAACGAGACCCGTTACAAGGCGGCCAAAGAGAAGGGAAATTTCTCGATGATGGTAACATGGTCGTAAGTTTCTTACCCCCATACCTGGCTTATCCGCCTATTTGCTTTCTTTTTACCTCTCACCATCAGGACAATTGATTAAGTGGCTTCCAGTGGTTCCGGTGTTGGTCTTATTCGTGACGCAGCTCCGGCTGCAGAGATCACGAAGAAGGTTAGAGAGGAGGCCACAAGAGTCATACGGGAGCTGAAAGCCTCGCTGTAGAAGACGCTTGAGCTTGAAGGATAAAGATGTATGGTGTAGGATGGTCGGGAGACTTTAATAGCAGATTTTCATAACTGATGTTAGACACACCAACCAGGGCCAGATTCCGAGCGCTATACACTAGGCAAAACCAAATATCGCTTTTGTCTAGAAGCCACCATCCGTCACACAGTTCGCCGGCCGCAAAGGTCCGGGAGGCGACTCTCAACAGCTCCGTTATGACCTTGATTCGTCGCAATTGGCCCCCCAATAACGAAGCTTTTACCGTTGATAGGTAAGGCATATCAAGTAAAGGATGTCATGTGCGCGCTTATCTTCGACATTTTAGAACA
Source organism: Xylaria cubensis (assembly GCA_022385715.1). Classification (NCBI taxonomy): domain Eukaryota; kingdom Fungi; phylum Ascomycota; class Sordariomycetes; order Xylariales; family Xylariaceae; genus Xylaria; species Xylaria cubensis. The sequence continues at coordinate 189,132 of MU279048.1, forward strand.
CCAGCGGAGCGATTCTATCTTGTTAATTGATGTGGCGAACATGAGCCTCAATGGTATCCATGCGAACCCCGAGACCCGAGCATGTATTGTGGTTTGTTCCCAGTAAAAGCAACCTGCTTTTGTACACTTGGCACGCTAACCAATGGTCCATTGCGCTGAAGGTATCTCATCTCGCGGCATTTAAAAACTTCATTGCGAAAGTCAGTTGCTGCTCTATTAAAGCCCTTGCTGGCCTACCATACATCAAATATGAGGTCTTATAGGGGAGTATACTAGTACACCGGTAACTGTACCCCAAAGAGAATGAGCTAGTCTAGCGTTGCTCATCGCCGATCTTGAGGGTCGAGACCCAGCATTGGCAATTTTCAAATATCAAAGTGTGGTAGTCCCCCTGCTTAAACCTTGTATATGTATAAAACTGACCTTTGAAATTCTCGAGGAGGTGCAGACTTCGGTTGTGCCGTCGACACACTAGCCTAGTGCATGGGGTTGCGTGTGACTTGAGCGGGCATCCATGTTCGTTCCCTGGATTATCCCACCTGTTGAGCGGTGTCTATCTCATTAGCACGCCTGCATCACAGGGCACCCGCAAAAGCTTTCCAAACGACTGGTTCCTAATCTTCCACATGAAATGGTCCAACGTCTTGAACACACGCCGGTCAAGAGGCGCGTCATTAGTTTGGGACCTTCAAGAAGATGATGGCTAATCCTTTCGTTCCCCGCCTCCTTCGGGATGATAGAACGGCAGGTCGTTAGCCACGAGCGAGTCCGACTCTGGGAATTCATCAAGGTTCGCATTGGTCCCGCTAGAGCAACCCCATGTTCTCGCATCCCGACTGAAGTGTCTATCCTATTACAAGCCATATCAACTTCTGCCCAGACTTCACCGTGTTCGTCAACCATGCACGCCGTAGCCCATGATCGTTGTCGAGGCGAACACGTACCGAGTACTACACACCAAGATCCAACCATCGATCTCTTACCTTATTCGTTCTAGAATAAGCGTTTTTGCATAAGACTACGAAATCTACTGCGCAACAAAGAAATTTGATACATGGACCAGTCTAGCCCGACGTTTTGTGACCTATCTCGAAACAATGAGTCCTTAAAATATGCTCATACCTTAAAGATTCGGTACTTGGAGATAGACATGCTCGGAAGTGCAGTCTTCTTTCCAATTTACTAATCTAACTAACTCCTAGGAATACGATGTCTTCCTGAAGATCCGGCAACGGACGCTAAATATGACTACTTAGGCAAGGCTAAGGGACGCTTAGGACAAGGCAACGGCACGAACCCAGCCGGAAGCTAGCTCTCGCCCTAAGGTTAGCGTGCCAAGAATATAGCTTCGACGCACTACTGTAGAAGGTCTACTACATACGTTGTTATGTGAGGCTAAAATTATTATTATATGCGGTTTTCACGGTCAAGCGCGGATAGTTTACTACAAACATTACACGGCAAGACTTGTATAAGCCTTTAACGGTCCCCTATAACTGCGAGCACCTGTGACCATCCGGTCACAGTTTAGAAATACCTACCTATCCGGTTAGGTAGTCAATAGTCCACCACGTCAGAAATACCCCATCTCGAAATAACTTTACAAAAACTCGAGGCAAAGATCACCGCCTTATAAATAGCTACCACGAGGTTGTTGTAAGAACGAGGACAGTGTACCTGAAGGACCCCGCGCATCAATCACATCCATCTCTTCTACAATATCAATATCCACTTTGCAGTCCAACAGGGTCTTTGAGTACACCATCCCTCGTACCCGCCTTGCAAGGTCAATACTACCTAGCCATTATGCTGATACAGGTGTTAGCATCATAAATATTTTGTTGTGACGGACCATTGACTACTGCACGCTACCAGAACCATCCTGCGCAGGAGTATTATCTCCAGACATGTTTCGCATCTGTTTCTTCCCTTCTTCAAGCTTCAGTCTTGTATGCTACATCTACTATCCAGACTTTGCTGTTGTACCTGAACTGAGCACTTCCTACTCGTGACACTAAGAAAGAAAGAGCGCTGTTAATCAGCAAGGCTTTTATATAGATTTACACATGATGTTGAACAAAGGCCTTATTGTATAATTTACTCTTCCATTTATGTATACTACATAATTTAAATAAAAAAACGCTATATGGCCTATCACAGACCTACTGCAAGTTCGTTGAAATAGTCACATGTACGTCAGTCTCACTAAAATATTTATGGTGGCTCAGATTGCCATGATGCCAAATGTTTAAATAATTTCAACTATGTATTAAAATTCAGTTACAATTAGGAAATTCGTAGGAAAGAGTCCTGAAGTAGCTCGGTGTAGTAGCTTATCTTTGAGTAAAGCAAACCAGCGTATGAGATCCATGATATTTTACCGACGTTCGGGAAATTCCTCCAGTGGTATGTTTGTAACATTTGGGTCCTGAGTTACGATCTCCTGCTATTTTATACAGAGATGTGTGTGTTTTAGTGCTGAGTATCGCCGCTGGAGTTTGAGGGTGGCATTTGATGTACAAAGCCGAAGTCGGTAACAGTTTGGTAATTCTCACCCCAAATCCTAGATGCCAATCACTGGATTTTCAGGGGTCAACTACCTACGTGGGTAGTGTAGTGTAGGGATTAAATTAATGCGGCATAGGACAGCAAAGAGCGAAGAATCCGCCATACGCCGTAAGGGTCCTTTATGGAATCGCTATCTCGACGGGAGATTGGGGGTTGCATTAGAAAAGCGAATGTCACCCTCTATCATTCCTCGGGTTGGACTAAGTTTGGTTACTATATGTAGATATCTGCGGTTATAGGGCGGGTGATCCGATTTGCCCGAAACCCCTCTGTAGACTGGTTGCATCGCTAGCACAATTTGGTTACTATGTTTCACTAGAAATTTATTCAACTACCATTATTGGCGTTTGCGCGAAAGCGTAACACCTAATTACGAGCTAGGAACAAAGAGGCCGCTATTCAGAACACGACCATCTGCGTTCCGTACAATGCCGTTCGATGAGCTGGCTTGAAATTTCGAGAACTGTTGCAATCTATAACTTAGCATAGAAAGGATTACTAGTTTCATAAATGAGTTTATGCATATCAAGCTCCCACAAAATGCGAAGCTATCTATGTATGCAATCTAGAGTTTGTTAGTTTTAATAGGTTCGGCGTCAACCGTGCCGCGAATACTTGCTTATCCCCCTTTTAGCCCGCATCTTGGGTTTTCATGAAAAGTACGAAGTGCATCTGCATGAGTATAGATCTCGGGTCTGTGCCTAATTCGCTGGTGGTGTCGCGTATGTAGGCAACAAGTATGATAGCTCTTAAAGCTCTTAATAACCGGGTTGCTCTAGGTCTACGCCAAACACGAGATATTAGCCAATCCCTACTGTAGAACTGAACCGAAATCGGAATTCTGACACGTTTCATGCCCACCTACACTCACGAATATGATATAGTGGGACAAGAGAGTAGGTAGTTTCTTCTAGTTTAGGGCGTGGTCGTTCGAGGAGGTGGCCGTGACACATGTTTGTTTGCTTTTAGCCCAAGGTGTGATTTGGTCTGAGCGTGACGCACCTAAGCGTACCGAGCTACGTGGATTGTCCGGGCCATCCTCTTAGACTTTCTTCCTATGCGCCTATTGTGCTCGCTTACAAAGCTAGCTAGGCATCAACTGTCTAAACATATTGGCATTTCCTCAGTCGACGTATGGGGTGGGCATTCTTCCAAAAGTCGTGCAAGGTAGTGTTCGTATCGCCATACTATGTAACATCTCTGATGACTTCTATGAGGTCCAGGGTCGATGGTGTGTAGTTCACGACGCAAGTCGAAGCATCTGGTCGAAGAAAAGAAAGTTGTAACTTAGACGAGATGACCTGTCAAAAAATCAACGGCCACTTGGTATGAAATGGGATGGGACGACAAGAATTAAATGGACCTCGAACATCGCTCTGTGCTCTGCAGGTTACCTTAGTGATATCATTTGCATTTCCCTTTGTATGTTAGTCACGTGAAAAGTGAAAAAGCCTCCAAAAGTCCCCGCTATTCCGCTCCAAAATGTCACAGAATTGAGCATTGGCCAATAAGATAGCACGGAGAACTCGCCAGCTACGGTGAAAAAGCGCCAATGAGAATGCTGGGAGGAACCGGGAGTTTGGCCGGCGGGCGTTCTGCTACGGATTGGCTGGCACCCTCGCCACCCTCTACGTCTGGATTCTGATCTGGACACAGCTCCTTGCAGGGTGCAAATGGCACACTAGGTGGTTATTCTCCAGGACGAGGAGGCCTCTAGCCATCTCTGTTGGGCTATGAGCCAATCACAATAACAAAGTTGCGATGCATCTGTTTGCCCCCCGGTTCTTCACCAAAATATACCCATGTCAAGTGGCACGCCTAGAACAACGAGTACTGGCTTGTTGTATACGTATCTATGAACAATTATGCTACTAAAAAGGCCGATATTGAGCAGGGTTACTACTACGCCGCCTAGTCGCAACGTCATGCAAGAGATGGCACGCCAGCTATCCAAGCCCGCCGAAGCTCTCTATCTATCGTCACATTGTTGGCGGGATAAATGCCGTCCTGGCCTTTTAATATTACTCATCTCCGCTTTCGTATTGGAGTTCGATGTTACTTGAACCAAGCTTCTCAACTTGATGTTCTCGTCCACGACATTCGTTGTCGCAAACTGTCATCCGCAACGAATCGAATGGTCTGAAGCCCAACCCAACCCGACCGCAGTTATCTGAACAAGAACAAGGGTCCCTCGTCCAAGGCTTTCGACGAACACGCTGCCACCTTTCAGACTCGATATGCCAATTCTTAGTAATGAATATCACAATGCCCGCTAGACAACATGGCGGCTACTCCTCAGTTGCTCGTGAATTCGGGGAGCCTCCCTCGTACAATTTCAACGTCGTAAACCATGACCTCTGGAGGAGTTCAGACCCTGTTTGGCACTTGGATAGCTTTGCGATCGAGCATCAGGCAGTCGACCAATTCGGCTACCCCAGGGAAGTATGTATTATGTTGTCTTGGCTTCGCGATGTTCGGTCTGGGCTTTGTCTGTGCTAACGATATATCAGCCGCAACAATGGACTGGGATAACGACGAGCAGTCACGATTATCAGCAGGCCACGAGCTTCTCGACCCCTTCCGAGGAATGGTGTCTCAACTCCCCCCTCGACACAGCTTGCGCCGATTATAGGAGTTCTCCAACTCCCACTATTGCGGCCTCACATCCCCTGTCTCCGCAGCACAACTTCGTTGCATCACCAACAGAGACTAGGGAGCCTAAACCTGAAATGGGAAGAGACAATGAGTTCTCATATCTCGCTTCACCTACGACCCCCGAGCCAGGTCCAAGATCTCAGAAGAAGCGCAACAGAAACAGGCTGGCTGCAGCCAAATGCAGGAAGAAGGCCAAGCGGGGGGTAGACGACCTCCAACAAAGAGAGAGAGATCTTCTCAGAGAAAACAAGATGTTGAATGCTGAGGCCGGTCTCTTACGCGAGGAGGTTCTCCAGCTGAAGAGTGAGATATTGCGACATAGCAATTGCGACAGCGAATATATCCACCACTATATCCAGAAGGCTGCTAAAGAAATAGGAGCACAAGCCCAAGACAGCACTTGCGAGGTCCCAGTTGTATCGGCTGTCAATTGACTAATATGAGTCATAACACTTAATGAATCATCCGACGTGGCTTTTGAATCTGACATTACCCCCTTATCTAATTCCTATTCATCTAAAGTCGAATTATCTCGGGACATTGGTGTTGTTGTGAGCGGGCGAACAAAAACTGAAATTTGGGAATGGGTTAGGGAGGGTGTTACGTTATGATACAAGGGTGTTTTTTAGGAAAGCTGATAATGACGTTAAGTCCTACAATTCTTAGTATTGCCTTGAAGAATATATAGTCGAGATAGCAATGACATGTCGATCGCCGCTTATGTGATTCGGTGTTATGTGGGTGTCTCGACATAGAAATAATATAGAGTATCGGCTGCTGCTTTCCTAGTTGAACAACTTGACACATTATAACTTAGTCCTAAACCTAACCCTTCATAACACCAGGGAAGTAAATAGGAAAGCTCTCTAAACTCACAGACGCCCAACATTTATACTCGAGTTTTCGGTTGGCTGTCCATGACAAGTTGTTATAGTTGATGTATATTCAGGGAAGCATTCGCGCAGGAGGCCGGGGTTTCTGGGAGACGATCATCGAGTGAATTCTGAAAATTATTTTAGCCGTTTAACATTCCTTGGGGCTTTATATTGTTAATATGGCCTTCGTAGCCCCTGTGGAAGACGGTTAGTGTAGCCAAACAATCCTCGTGGCGATTGCTCAGTTTCTTTCTCCATCCCATCTACAACATCAGTACATATTTACTTGCAACAAAGTTGCAGGGCCCGAACCTCCACTGTTTTTCCACGACGGAAACGCATTCACACGATAATGTACGGCGAGGAAATCGCCACTGCTGACGTCAGGAAATCTCTTCGTACCAAAAGGCTCGCCTCGCCTCCCGCAACTCGATTGAGGACGAGTCACGTAGACCTTACCTTTTTGTTTCTTGGTTCATCATACTTGGCTATGACCAACAAATATCCGAAACTTCCTAGTAAAGCCATGATCGAACAGTTTGAATGGCAATTGGTTCCACGTGCGCAACAGTTTGTTTGTACCCGCTGTAGGGCCGGACGGGAGTCGAGGTCGCGGTTCGCTGGCTGTTTAGGTTTTTGATGCGACATGGAAGATTCCTCCGTTCGAATCGAATAGTTTGGATGAAAATTTTGATGGTACTAAAGTGGTCTGATAGTTTACCCTCGGCGGTACTCGTAGTAAGGGAGGTCAGGCCGAGTGCAAGGAAAGATGCGGGAGCCAGTGTATTTAAGGATTCTTCACAGTGAATGAGAGATTAATACCTACAGTATACTCAGTTATCCCCTTGAACCTTTTTTTTTTCTGCTTGTACCCAGGTACTTACGGTTGCGAAGTTATTACAGTTTGGTTATTACGGCTGGATTCGATTCATGAGTCTACAATTACAATTACGCACCATTACGGTTATACGACGGGGCTACCCCAAGTGAAACTTTATTGCTGAAGTTGATTATTGTTATAAAGCTATTGTTGTGGCGAAAGAATAAAGGAATATAGCCGTAACGTCCTAAAACAATCATAAATACTCGACATTACCTTCCGCTATGTATTGTTTTAGAACAACAAATAATAACTTTTGCAAGACTGTCACCATGATTCTTTTATTCCAAGAATACAAAGTTTAAAATATTCAATAAACATAAGTAGAGTTGGTGACAATAACCGTTATCGTCTCCGCTAACCCCCCCTGTTATGAGCAAACTCGATACTTCCATATTTCCTCATTTTTTAGTCTCATCATTATCCCACCTGGGCAGGTGGTTCAAATCTCATACAAATAAACAAGCCGCACTCTATGAAACAGTAGAGTGGTAAGTAACAACAGAAGTACAGACAATATTCTATGAGACCGTGGAGCAACAGAATTCACTGAGCATAGACCACAGACCGTAAACTGCAGAAATATAGCCAAGAACAGAAAGGGTACGTTTCACAGAAAACAAAGGAAATACATAACAAGAGAAAACTGCAAAGATCCGTGTACAACTGCAGAGACCTGTCCTATTGGGCTGCTGTTGTCCTGCTAATTAGTAGCAACTCTAAATGACACCAATGTTGATGACTGTTAATACAGCGGGAGTGCCTGGGTTTGATCCCTGCTCAGCTCTCAGGTGGCTCTGTACTAGGAGGTGCTAGGAATTCATCATATAGCCCATAGGATAATAAACTGAGCGGTAGTCATTATCCCGTTAGATACGTATCCAAACTATCCCAATTCACACCAGCCATCACTTTAATCAAACCAATCAAACCAGCTTCTAGACTCTTACTGACCCCTCTCTTAAGATTGAGATCTGTCCCAAACAGGCCGTATCGCCTCATGTTATCCTACGATGTCTTACGTCTTTAGACGCAGTCACAAGTGGCGATTTTCCGAATCAGTACAGCCCCGACAAGCCCACCGGATACAAATAAACACAGGTAAGTGACTTAGTGTCTATCAACTATTCCCAACGCACCTGAAACAAATCCCTAGTCACATTCGTATAGATCTTTGTTCGTGGTACTGAAGACGCAAAGAACAGCCTCCCTGAGAAGAACACGACAGCCATAGCCATAGCCATCGCCATCGCCATTACCCCAACAAAGAGACGCGTGAACCTGCGGTTTCCTCCGGTTAAAAATCACGATTCCGTTCCATTCGACGATTCCGGTAGCGTAACATTGACTCCTTGCGAGCGCTACCCGGCCGGAAAATTTCTTCAGCAACGTGTCACCTCAAGAATGGAACGGGGAAAGTATCCTCCTATTCTACCAGCAGCACCAATAATACAAACAATACAGTCATCCACATCTGGTAGCCTCGAGGGGACGGGGAGGGAACCGAAGAAGCGTCAACCATCACAGCCGCGACCTGGTGCATGTAACGAATGTCGAAACCGCAAAAAAAGGGCAAGTGTAACCCATCCAGGCGTGTCAGCCGAGAGAATCATGCATTAACGAGCCAATATAGTGTGATGGCGTGCGGCCAGCTTGTAGTAGCTGTTCAAAACGTGGTATGGCTATATGTACGTATTCAGAACCCCTCGTCAATGGCCCTAAGGCCATTGAGCTCGTGGATCTATTCAGATCTCTGTCTGGCGAACAATCAACTACCCTCCTGCAACGTCTGAGGGAAAAGGGTGACCTTGCGGATACCCTAGCTGAATACAGGGAAAATGGCGATGAGAATGAATCACCTTCGAGATCGACTTTAGGGGAAGCTACAGCAAACAGGAGTGCTCTGGAGAGTGAACTCATGGCTCATAATCCAATATCCTTTCCAAATCTGGCCCCCATCGACCCCACTATATTGGAGAAGAGCGATCTTCTTCAATCCCGACTGTCCCTTTCATTTACTGTTCAAATGTAGGTTTCAGATTCCAATTCTCATACCTTTGCAAACCGTTAATTTAGTTTTAAAAGCTGCGATCTCATACTAACATATCTAATTGAAGGACTGCAAGGGATACCATAGCTCCCAATGCTGTCTCATCAGGGTTTGCTCGATTCCCTGAACGGCCTGCTAATTATTTTGACGAAAGACTTAGATACTTACAAGCAGACTTCTGGACACACATAGGGGTATCAAACGACTTCACTGCCAAGGTAATCTCCTTGTATCTGGTAAGTGATGCACTAAGACAACATACCCCCTTCACACAAATATAGGCTTTATGTTCTGTCGGCAGCTAGATTTGCACCCAAATCTCATGGCGCAATTGAAGTGAGCATGTTAACACGTTACCGGTTCAGAGAACAGAGCATCCACTCCTCGGACTATTTAATTCTTATCTATTTATTACCGACCTTGTCAATAAACGAACAGACTATTGTTCTAGATTTCTCTTCCATGCTCTGATGTACTTGGGATGCGTGAGTATCGCCATAGGCAAGGAAAGCCGAGTCACATCACTGACCAATTGACCAATAATCTAGCAGATGCATAGTGCTTTCGATGAGAATGCGATGCAGTATGCGAGTGAATTCTACGAAGTTGCCGAGGGTCTATGGAAAACCAAGGAGGATTCATACTCCTCAATGGCCGGTACGATCTTGCTCAGCATATCCCTGCTTGGGCATGGCAAAGACCACGTTGTCTTAAGCTATGCAATAGATGCCATAAAAATTGGTACACGGTTAGGACTTTTTAGCGATATACAATCTCCAGCTAGCGCTCATCAACCTGGCGCGGATATTGTCAATGATGACCTAAGCGCACAACGCCATGCGGCGTGGGGTGTATTTAACTGGAACGTGTGAGTTGAAATGCAGCACGTTCTGGGAAAGGGACTTATTAAAGTCACAGAATGGTTTCGATACTTTATCGTCAATCAGGCTCGCAGATTCCGGTCTCAGCTCCCACTGTTCCAATTCCAGGAGAGATGGGCGATATACGGCGGCCGAGTGGAGTGGTCGAGCCCGAAATGGCGGCAGAAATGAAATATGAAGGGAAAGGTGAAGATAAGGAAAACAGTTCGTTAGAAGAAGCTACTCTTCGAAAAGCCTTCCCTGTGTTATGCAACTTCTGGTGGATTGTGTACAAATCTCGATGGATTCACTACATTGTACACCAGAGCCCGCCATTTTACTTGAGAAATTCTCTTGTCGAGTTCGCCTATCGAGAACTTATCGCCTGGGTCGAAAGTATACCCCCTTTCATGTCCCGGAGAGAGCAGAGTACGCATTACGCTATAGTGTTCCAGTACGTATCATGCAAGAATGACTGAGATAAGAGCGTAAGTAATGAGCTATGCTGATTCGGATGCAGTATATGGCTGCACACGGCAATCCTTGATATGTGGCAACCATTCATCCGTAATGACGGGAATGGAGCAGCGCAATTAATGACATTCACTGCGCAAGATCGCACGCCGGATGCTGCGCATGCTGCATCGCTACAGCAATTGAAACACTTGATCTTTGAATACCGGAGCAGGTACGTGGAATCGGCATACTCCATGTTGTGGCACAATGGACTTATCTATCTCGTCAACGCAATGCTAAGGTGTACGGATCCCGATTGGCATCTATATCTACTCCTCTGCATATACGGATACGAAAGGCTCAGGAGACCTTACCGGATTTCTGAAGTAGTTGCCCAGGGTCTGCTAACAACCATGAGAGACGCCAGCACGTCGTGGAATGAAGCGTACAAGATCATGGAAGAACTCAAGGAGCGCGGGCTTGTCGATATCCGAGACGACCTTGAAACAAAAATTCGTGCAGCATTCATGGTCGATTCCAGCCCAGCACTGACTGAGAACATGGCCGATATTAGCATGGCCGTGTTCCAAGATTTCGTTGATCTTGATCCCGATCCTGATCTCAGGGAAACCTGGGGGACATTCTCCACGAGTTTCCCCGATATGTGAAAAAAAAATCGCAATCATCATTGTATTGACGAAGTTGCTGCAGCATCGATTAGACGATATTTTGCAGATTGTGTCAATCCAAAGTCATAGCGTCTTCGTTATTGTTTTTATTGCGTTGTTTTACAATATACGTCAAGAACAAACGGTATCGAAACTCAGCGGCTATGCAAACCAGTCAGGACTGGGATGACGAAGTCGCTAGATAACTCACAGGCTGGATTGGGAGCCTGTAATCGATTCCTTACGTATATGCATAGTCCAAGCGAAAGAAGCAATTGGTATAGGCAACAAATTCTTCATCTCCTATCTAGTCTGGCCTACACATGGCATCATTTTAGATCTAGATAACAAGGGGATCTACATACACGAATAGTCGGCAATTATGGACCTTAATTAGTCGGCATATTAGACTATTCATAGAATGGAAATGAGGCGTCTATGAATAGCACTTATCTATATCAATTGGTATCTAGGGCACAACTCACTCCACTGATAATGAATAACTTTCTTTGAAATCTCATCAGCGACTCAAATGCCAACTCCTTATCGAGCCGCTTCGGCTCGCAGGGAGTTCGGCACAATGAGAGAGTATGAATTGAATTGTGAGTTTTCTTAGAAGACTTAGACCGATAAAGTTCTCCACTTTGAGTCCCGGCTTGACCAATCTTTACAGCCATCTTAGAGACCACGAGTTATTAACTGCATGGCGTTCTGTTACAATCTACGTGGAGACAAAGTGAAAAACGAAAGTTTCAAAATTGCTGGAAGTCGCAAAAGTTTCTGTCTCCATTTACCCCAAATTTTGAAGAATTTAGGATCATAATAATTATAAGGCGATGTCTATAATTTGCAGCCTGCATTTTCCTCCCCTGAACGGCCGAGTGGTAGCTTAAGCCACCGAGGCAAATTAACTTTCCAAAGAAAACCACAAATCAAACACTACATTCAATTACTTCTTAACACCTCAAACGACCGTTGAAGGTTGTTTAAGAAACAAAACCCCGTTTAATACACATGTCGATCAGGATCTTGGTGTCTCAGTAACTATGTAGACTTTCGACGTCATTGATTTGTATATGTGCAAGTTGCTAATATCGGTTCACGGAAACAACTTCAAGGGTCATAGATAAATCAGAGAGATCTTAATGAATGAATCCAGGACATATAGTTCCGGGTGTGATTTGGTAAATATGCACTAGACTGGTAGCCGATGTCCGATTCGCCACTTCTAACAAGGCGGCAGGCAGTCTCGGTAGTGAATACCTATGATGCGCGGTCTGGCTGCATAGATCGACCATACATGCAGCGCTAAATGACACGTGAGAGAGCGATCATTGTCATCTGACTAACCATAAATCTGGGGTAAGTGTTGAGTTGCCCCTCGATGACGACGAACGATCGAGATCCGCAACTTTAATTTAGCGGTTCCGTGTGATCGACGACTCTCGACCACGACCCCTGCAATAAATCTCCGACCAGCGTCGGCATTTTAGGAGATGTAAAATACACTCAACAATTGAGAGCAGGCAGAGAGTGGCAAATATTTACTATTATGACACTACGCAACTTGATTCAAGCAGTCGAGTTCCAGTTAAGGCATTAAGCGTAGGTGTGAATAAGTACTATTACGAGATATACAAGGAAGAGATATCTGTATAAAGCTAAATGAGTCCCGGAGGTAAAATTAGAAACCTTCGTGCAACAAGAAGTGCCCATGAACTTTCTCCAATGCGGGGTTCATGTTCGGGGTTGCCAACTTTTCACATGTTGTAACCCTAGGCATTTGAGAGCTCAACCGCCACCATCAAATGTAACCCCAAAGATGAACTTGAGAATCCTACACCCATGAGCGGCATGGCGAGAGAAATAAAAAAGAGCTAATAAGGAGATAAGGCATACCGACAAGAGTCAATCAAATAGATATTTAAAGATTATAGGAATTTGTTCTCTATTATGATGTGCACACGTAGTAAATCACCCCCTGACGAGGGGTTGAGAACCTTAAACTAACTTTATAAATGTTACATGTAACACTTTGAGACCATGCCTTGCATATCGTGTAACTTAGATAATCATATGAACGTGAGACTCCCTGCGAGGCTTCAAGTCCCAAACTTATTAGTAAGTTAACTCATGCTGTAAGATAGTTGTACTAAATACAGGCAAGGCTATTTAGAAAACTTGGGTTGTAGATCTCCTACCCTGGCTGAAGGAGGGGGTCCTTCACAGCCCTCAATCAAGCCAATTATAGCAAAGTATTAAGATCGCAAGATTGCAAGGACACACTCTCTTAATTTTATCTATATGTCTATCCTGATGCCATAATAAAGGGCGACGGTCGATATTTTATGTTCCTTCCACAAACAATGAAAGTCTTCCGGACTGCTAGAGCTAGAGGATAACCCCAAAATATGCGCCTTTTACAGACCTTATCAACAAGTATGAAATGGTTAATGCTTTACATTGTCCGCATAAGTATATGGGCAAACTCTTCAGTTCGACAAGACATCTAGCATCATAGATGAGTCGATAATAACCGTTGACGGGGGAGTTGTCCTCAGGAGTAGATGGTAGCACTATTCATAGCATTCTTCACAGCTACCAAAAACTATGAAACCAGGGCTCCAATATCATGTTAATAATCATATGAGCACCATTTCGCATCAGCTTGTGGCTATTCAGCATATATGCATGATCGCGTAGCAGGCAATACGAAGCGGGATAGGCAAGGCGAAGCGAACGAATCGAGGAGCGAAGGCGAACATTTCCCCTATATGGACTTAGGTCGCCGCCTGGCTGGAAGGGAGGACTAGACTCGTATACTGTCAAGGACTCCCTAGTATATTATTGCAATCCGTGTCACGCGGACTGGCCCCAGGTAGGGTAATGCAACTACCCCTATACCAGGGTCTAGTCGGCGATATCATGTAATCAATCTGTAGAACGTACCCGTGCCTATCCTTGGATATCATGTTTGCAGCTATAGTGGGCTTAAGCAAACACGATAATAGAAATATGGACCTGGATGATCTGGGTTCGCACAGAGCGAAGCCATTCGTGTATAAAAACCTAGATTCGCCGCTTGAGCTCGAGAGAGGAACTTAGACCTCTAGGCCTCCTTAATGCCCAAGAAGATGATTGCAATATTAAATACTCTTCCAAGCCCTAATACTCTAGTCATCCTTCCAAGCTCTTAAACATATTTCTAAGGGGGCAGTAGAGTACTACAATATAACACATCGAGATCCGCTCAGGTCACCCCGCTTCTCTTCAACCCGCTTATCATTGCGCCCCAATCTGAATGCTGATATATCGATATCCGGCTTCTCTCCACGCATGAGTTGACTCATCAACCGTCCACTGCCCATACCAAGGGTCAAGCCATAAGACCCGTGGCCCCAACACACGAACACTCCATTGGGGACTCCCGAAGCTAAAGAGGTGTTACAGCTGGCCGGATTTGCCGTCAAATCTACAGGGGAGACTTTATCAATGATGGGAAGTCCTGATGGAGTCGCTGGCCTGAAAGCTCGGCCTTTTCCAACAAGCTCCAAGGAGTTGTGATTGTTCTGTTGGTTCTCGACGGAGTTGCAGTTGCATTGCCAGTTGATCCACTTACGAGCATAGCCTGCCAGCTCATCAATCACTGCTTCGTCGGGCTCCTGCTGGTCACCGGGAGGGGGGAGGTTGGCGGTAAAATTCCGTCGCCCGCAGGCCCAGATGGTCCCGTCGTTGCGGCCGGCGAATTCTATTTTCTCGCCAGCCATGTCCGCGAAAGAAACAAAGGCCGTTGTGGCTTGTGTTGTCGGGCATGGATTTTTCCAGCATGCCCAGTCCCCCGCGTCTGTGGTCCATTGTAGCTCGATTGGAGAGGAAGGGAAAAGCGTGTCAAAGACTGTTGGGGTCCAAGGTCCGCAAGCTAGAAGTAGCTGGGTACAGGAAACCGTTTTTGTCTCCTGGTGAGAATTCACGCATGTTACAGCTTGTACACGATTATCTGTTGATAAATCCACGGAGACTATCTTCATGTCCAGCTCAATCTCGACGCCCATGGATCTGCACTGCTCCGTAAGCCAGCTCCCGACACGGATGGGGTTGCTATGCATAAATAGTGAGATTCAGGGTCGGACTCATGCTGCACGTTGAGACTCACACTGTCGCGGTACTGGCCCCAAGGACGTTCCTGTTGACGTCCCAATTGCTGTCTTTTTTTACCCAATCCGGTAGATCCTCGAGCCCACGTCCGCTACCCAGGCCAATCCCGAACGACGACTGTGCTCTATAACCAGTAGCTTCCTTGAACGAGTCATCGTCGGCTTCCGTGGCCCACAAGTCGAAGGAATATTTTCCAAGTGATATACAGGGGAATTGCGGCTTCGGAAAGCCGTAGTGCATGCATCCTGTACAGTTTGAGGATGGCCCCGCGAATGACTGATTGAAAGCATCGACGACCTTGATCACGATGTGCGGCGACTTTGCTAAAGAATGCTTCGCAAGATTGTATGCAGTGCAGAGGCCAATTGACCCCGCTCCAACTATGACAACCGCCTCGCCGGCCTGAGGCTCAACCATTGTTTTGGGTCTTACGGCGCTGAAACAACTTGCGGGGGATATAGATCAAGAATTCTCTCGCCAAGAATTAAGACCTCTACATAATTTCTCTGACCATAAATACCCCAACAGAACTTGTTCCGATACCGAGATCTTATCACTCTGGAAACGGGCCAGTACGGTGAAGACGGCGGGGATTCTGATTGGCGCGCAGGTTGCGACTGAGCAGGGAGCAAAAGGGGCGGGGTTCTCGCATAGTATTACTACCTATTATCGTTTTGAATATTATCCCATGCTTGCGAATGCTACCTGGGGAAGGATGTTTTGTCCTTATAACAAGGCCATTTATAATTGAGACCTATGTAAAAAATATACTTAAACCTTGGTGTTTTCTAAATATAAATTTAACAAATTTCACAAGAATTAAACAAATTCTTGTAATTTTGTTTTATATAAATATTGTAAGTGAGATGTTAATAAGGTCGGAGGTATTAGTTAGCTAGCATGTTGGCTTTGATTATCATTTCTCGAAATGATGGCGACTTGATTACGTTAAAGGGTTGGTTCGTGAGGTCTGCACTGCCTGCGTACGAAGCTCGTCGGAATCATAAAAGTTGGGTTTTCGTTCATGGGTGGCGCGTTCGGCGGTCAGCAAAATGTGTTGTACTGGCTGTGCAAGTACTGCCATCACCATCATATGATAGGAAGGCTTTATGAAGTCGAACCATTAACGTCGGCAATCGCTAGGCACCTCGAGCAACAGAAGAAAGGCTAGGGATATGACAAGGACGGCAAAATCAAGCCCCGAACTCCCCGGAATCACACATCGATCCTTGCCCGTATGCAGTAATCTAAAAAGCTCAATGTGCCTCGGAGTGCGGCCAACGCCGTCGCCCAATCTTTCTCTCGAGATGAACTTCTCCAGGCTGCTTGAATTTCTAGGACACGTCCCAATCGAGTCCTTCGTATTGTAGATTGTAGATGACATCCTGGCTGTCCATCCGAGAATGCTCAAAAGCCCCCGAGAGGCTGTGATTCATTGTAATCAAGACTCCTGATCTACCGGCCTTCGACGCCATGTCAAAAAACGGAAATAAAATATACCTAATCGATACATCAAAATAAGACCGACATATCCGAACCTATCATACTCAAATAAAAGACGAAGTGTAGATGTATATATAGAGTAGCCGCAGTGCTGAGATCCTTCCATCTCATTTACAACAACAATAATATCACCACAATGGCATTACCTGAAAAGAAGTATTTATTAAATTGACGAAAACAGTAGATACTAAGTATCTGTCCGCAGGCCTTAGGATTACTAAATTGATAGGAATTATCTCTCGGAATTATTAGTCATCAATGTCAATAATCAATCCTTCAATCCGGCTTGATCGTTAGCAACTCTGATCAAGACGCCGTACCTTGGCAGACGATCTGCCACAACCCCAAACTTCCGTGGACATTTATTCAACCCCTAACAACAAGATCAATGACCATCGGTTATCTTATATGACGTCGTCCTAATCGTTATGCAGTGCGCATTGAAAGATTTCTATGTATAAGTACGTGCAGCTTTTCATTGATCCCAATAAAACATACAGGAAGAGTAGTGGCTGTCGTCATCGTGCCGAGAACCACGAACACCATCAATCTGCTCTCTTAGGCTCCAGGCTTTCTCATAACATACTGTTGCCTCCTCCTCCCGTCCATCCATTTCCAATGCTCTTGCTAGCATTCTTGTCGCGCGTGCAGTTGCTTTGACGGTGTAATAAGCCGATTCCTGCTTTTCATAGATATCGATAGCCTTTCTGAGATAAGTTCTGCGATGGTTGATGGTGAGATTAAGCTTACGGAGTACGTAGGGATAAATCAAAACTAACCGTGCCGTTCTGTAGTTGTCTTGGTAGAGGAGCAAAACTTCGCCTACCTTGTAGGCGCACCTAGCGACAAGGGCATGCTGGGCTCCAAACATACTGATGTATATCTCAAGTCCCTCCAGATGAACAGCTACAGCCTCTTCAATGCTGTCTTTGGCTAGAAGCGTGTTTCCCAAAGCATACATAACTGGTGGCGTCTTTGGGCTGATTTCCAGGGTTGCACGCAGAACTCTCTCTGCATTAACCAAATCACCACGACGAAAAAGGAGAAATCCTAGATTGAGTTGTATAATTATCAAAACATCTGATTGCTCAGGGGGGGAGTTACCACACAACTTTTTTGCTTCCAGCTGCGAATCCAGTGCCTCGTCAAACGCTCCGAGCTGGCTGAGAGAGTTCCCAAGGCCTGTCATAATTCGGGGAATACGCTGGTCATCATCGCGAATGAGGCGTTTTTTAATTGCTATGGTGGCATGGGTGAGCGCATGGCGGTTACTCTCTGCTCCTTGAATCGCTTGTCCTGACTCATTGAACATGCGTCCTTCCATTCGGTAGCAATCAGACAGGTACAGTTCATTCGGGGTAGTTGCGGGTCTAATGAATTTCCGAGCCAACTCAAAAGCCGCAGTCGCAGCTTGGTGATGAAAACGCTCAAACTGGTAACTTAGAGACATCAATCAGATTTCAAGCTGCCTGCGATTAGAATACACTCACGAGGCAGATTCGAATATCAGTTTCCCTAATCTATTCTCCAGCCCTTTAAACGTCTCTGGCGACTCCTCATATCGCTCAGCTAGCATCTTGATATGCGCTAAGGATGTTTCAGAATCCTTGAAGAGATCGGGGGACCAATGTTGAGTCACGTTTGGGAACTCGGGTTGGAAGCTGGAAAGCAGAGCAAGAACGTTTTCAAACGCATTTCGACGGTGCATCGGATTGTCGCAAAGACGTCGATATACTTGGTCCTGCAAAAATCGGTGAATCGAAATTGATTTCAGCTTTGAGTTTGTCCTGATGAGTGACTGGCTTCGCAGACCTTGAAGTGCATCCCAAAATTCAACTGGGTCGGCCATAAAACTCAAGTCTTTGGCTACTGTGTCGCCTGATCGAGCATGAGCACTGTTCTTTTGTAGAATCTCGTACGGCACACTGTCTGGGTCAAGATAAACTAAAAGGTCCAGAATTTGTCGAGACCGCTTTCCGAGGGAACGAAACGATAAGTCCAACACTGTGAATAGGGTTGCATGATAATCATCAATAGGGATTGATGCTATTACGACAGAATGTTTCCGATTCCGGAAGATGTTGGGGAATTCGGTCAACGAACTGCCACCATTTCGAATGAAAGCGGCAGCTTGGGCGAGTGCCAACGGATAGCCATGAAATGTTGTGCTAATTTCTTCGAGAACTGCTTGATTATCAGGCTCAAGCCTATCAACATCTGGCAACATCGAGCTCAGAAAGTTGCACCCTTCACGGATGGAGAACTCTGGAACTGTCAGGCCATCACCAATGGCCTCCAGAGACCTGAAAGAATCTCTACTTGTGACTAGGATTGAGCCCCTATTATCCCGAGGAAGACATCCCTTGATAATGGAGATGTCGTCCACGTTGTCAAAGCAGAGCAGGTAGGGTTCATCTGAGGATAGCGTCAGCGCATTCCTCACCTCTGTCTCCGTTTTATACCTTACTAGCAGCAGAGAGTCTGTGGAGTACAAACGCCCTCACCTCATTCGCACCCTGAGTTCCTCTGGGCATCCCCAGAGTCCCGGCTGCATCTCCGAAACCTTGATTCATCTTTTCTAAGCTGTCTGCAAGTATCCATATTACAACTTTATAGTCCTCCAGATGCTGGTAGGTATATTCCAAAGCAATTTGTGTCTTCCCGGATCCCCCGGGCCCGCAAAGAACGAACCTTTGCTGCTTTCTCTGTTGCGTGGAAAGAGCGTTTAATTTTTTGCTAATTTTTTGGAGAATTTCCTGTCTTCCGAAGAAACGATCGTTTCGGGAATGTGGAATTAGGCGGATGACTGGTAGTTCCATGTATTGAGGCGTCGGTGAAGCGATGACAACAGTCCCAATAGCCGCCAACTGAGCTTGGACAAATTGCATATGCGCGATATCTACCTCACTTTTCACTCGAGCGGTGTGGCGACGAAGCATAGTTTCATGCCTTTTCAATTTTTGGTCCTCGCTGGGATCAAAGATCGCGTGGAGAATATTTTCTAATTACGATGTTAGCCTTGCCGGCTTGTAAGTACAGGAGTGGGTCTGTACTTAGAGGGTTTCGGCGTAGATAACGAACAGCAACCACGCAAAATTCAATAATCTCAAGATAGGCATCTTGAATAGCTTCGCCAACCTCCGAGAATGATTTGTGGGGGAACAGACGGTGCCAACGAGCGAACAGCGCAAGCTGAGGACTTATCTCTGATAGAACGTCGAGAATCATTTCCAGTTTCTCTTGTGTCTTCCCAGCTACCTAAGCACATATGTCTCGTCAGAATATAAGTAATGCATCTGCGAACCGTGTCTAGAAAGGGCCATCATACAATGAGCACAAGGGATACGCTACCCCAGACTACACCTGCACGAGTGGGATCCGCATTTGATATTGCAGTGATCGCTATGGTAAAGGACCTGATATGTGATACAATCGGATCAATCCGCGCAAGGAACTTCTGGACAGGATGACTACTATAACTGCTCTCGTGTGACCGAATGCGATCTAGCATCTGCGTACTGGTGAACGGTTCGCGGTTCGCGATATCCCTTAGCCACTGAGAATCATTGGGGGGCAGTTTGCGTAGAGCTTTTTGCAGCGCATGTTCCCAAAGACTCATATTGTCAGGAGACTCTGCATGTTTAGTAGTGGCAGGACTTAGGCTTATTGGAAAGTCCGTGTCTTGCCGTATACTCCGGTCGGCTTCGGGCTCTCGCATGTCCTTGATGCTTGGACGCTGCCGGGAAATTTTGGAGAAAGTACACCGTAAATAATCGTTCTTGCGCAAAGCTAATCATATGGTATCAAGTTTGCCAAATTCAAAGTGTCATGTTGAGGGATGGACACTCGTGTAGCTTGTAGCCTACTCATCGGGGGGATTGATTGATTGATTGATGGTGTTTAACATCATGGGGTTGCCCTGCGTTGCAGGGCCCCAAGCCTCTTTAAGGGCATCGAGACGTGGTCAGCTGTTTACTATAAATAAAGTACGGTACATTTTGTGGATTCATATCCATCTTCTTACCTCTATAGGCGCGTTGGGTCATGACTCCGTGTCCACTCCCGGGTACACCCTTTCTCCGGTGACTCGGGGGGGAGGCAAAACTTCTGGGGCTAGTATGTGCGCCTTCTCCTTTATTCGCCTATATGTTCTATATTAGCGTTAGTGAGCCGGATGTCGGCAAGGGCCTTCTCTACCTGTGGCCATAGGCTGCTTCGTAGGTCGATTCTTGAAGGTATTATAGTGTAACGAAATGCTCTACCCGTCCTTTCCTACACCGAAACTCCAATCATCGGAGGGTAAGATGCGGACGGGCATCTTAAAAAGGCAAACCGGTATAACAATGCAAAACACAGCTATGAAGGGCTGAATCATGAAAATATATGCCAAGACCTCTAACACCATCTTTCAAGTGTGAAGTCGACCTTAGTAATAGGCAGGCTGTGGACGGTGAGCCAATGATGCCAGATACTATGTTAGCTTAGGACCGTTCATTTGACCAATAAGCATATATAGTCTTTTACAGAGTTACAATCTTCATGCCCAATTTAACATTTTGCTTATCTACAATGACTCGTATATTAAGTAATTTTCTGATCTCTCGGATATGGATACGGCGACCAAAAAGCATCACAACTGGTGGGATGGTTGGTTAATACGTAATGAAACAGGTTACCCTAGTTGCTCAAATTAAATGCGCTGGTCTCATCCCAAATCGATTGTAGATCCTTAAGTATTTGTGTAGCATCTTCGTAATTCTCATCCCAGCAACCTGCAATAACACCCCTGACTTCCGCCATATTAATGATGGAAAGGTCTGGGTACTCTTTCCTTGTAGCATACCTTCGTATCTCATCGTACCCTACATCTTTGTGTAGAGGTGTTCCAGTGAAGACTTCGTATAGAACAGTTCCGAGCGCAAATGTGTCGGCTATCTTCGTAGGTATTTTCCAGGTTTCCGTAAGATCGTCAACACCTGAGATAGGAAAACGCCAAGAGTGTGGCCGATGGTATTGGGGGCGACATTCTACTTGCATCTCGGTTCCATCAAGGCTAGATCCACCGAAGTCCGTAAGCTTCAAGTCAAAGTTCTCACCGACGAGGATATTATGAATTCCAATATCGCCGTGAATCATAGCACAGGAGTGAATATGGATCACAGCACGAATGATCTGGGCCGTCCACCTGTTGCTAGTCAATACCAAATTGTTTATTTCCGGTTGCTGCACTCACAGGAGCTGTTGCTTACGGCTATGCCGAACCATAAGCGATGCTGGTTGGATGAGAAACTCGCGTAGAGTGCCTAGTGGGTAATATTGCAACAGAAGGCCGCACTTCTGCATGCTCCCGGTTGTCACCCTAGTGACCCCAAGGTAGTGGGCGATCAGTTCATTGTCGGCAAGTCTCTCAAAACATTTCTTCTCGAGCTCAAACAAGTGACCCCCGGTGTCATTTGGGACTTTTACGACAAACTTTGCATCCTTGATCCGATAAACTGAGCCCCACATGCCACTCCCTATGTGTTCCAACTGCTCAAGACGAATTGAAGGGAACAGGGATCTTCCCATCTGGATTGATAAGTTGAGGCTTGTTCAGGTCGCGCTGGTGGTAGACTTATTGCCTTTACAGCAGGGTTGTTCGCTTATGCTCGAGCGTGTTGACTACCGAAAGAATCAGTGAAAAGTAGATGGGGTTTAGGCAACTATTTGATGATTAGGCTCTGCTCTGCGGGCGATTGAAGGCTTGGGCGTGAATATGCATGTTGTCAGCACCGCACATAGGTTAAGTCAAGTCAAACAACGCGCTTCGACTTGATTTAAATTAACCACCCCCTGAAATCGGCTTATTTAACTAAGTAAAGCGTTTAGCTTACCTGATTCGGACCAACTCATCAGCTAAGTGAACCAACCAAGTAAATAGATCTATAAGTTTACAATCTATTTTTGGGTTATAAATTTGTAAATAGATGAAAATATTTTTGAAAAAAGGGTAATAAGCGTAAATATCATTATAATTAATATAAATCTTTAATTTGATTAGGCAAAGAATGGCACGAGCAGGAAGTGCGCTGGTTAGGTACAACGGCAATAGTTTTGATAGTAGGTAGTAGGTATCATATAAGACTAAAGCTTGGAGAAGGGAAGAAACAAATGCGAAGCGTGTTTGGAGATAGTATACATAAGTAGGCTGCTTCTGGTAGCCTGCAGCAGTAGCCAAGGGTCCGGCGTGATAACTAATTTTGATTAGTTAAATACTACTTTAACTATATGCATCACTGCATATCACATGTCCAGCTTATCAAAGTGCAAGTCTGTCACAAGTATGAGGTGCTCAGGTCAGGTACGACAGTTATAGTCTTGATAGTGGGTATGTATATAGCATACAAGACTATAAAGACTAAAGCTTGAAGAAAGGAAGAAACAGATACGACGTATATTTGGAGATGGCACACCTAAGTAGGCTGGTTCTGATAACCTGCAGTAGCCAATGGCCTGTCCTGACCGTGAGATACAGTGATTGCTGAAAACCTGATTAGAGGCGGTGAAGCTGCAAATAAGCAATATATTTCCTCGGAAGGTCCATGGTTGGTCAAGAGTATGTGACGAGATGCAAGGTGCTCCATCATGCCACCCCCCACGCATGAATGATGGTGTGCCCTTCTGACCAGAGTAGGTAGGTATCACCATTCAAGCTCAATGATGTGTACATAAGTAGGGCTTTCATCCACAACCAGCCTCAAATTCTGCTACCAATTTTGATCTATGCGATCTTGATCTGTGTCATTTTCATCTTTGCTACTCCCAGTAAGCAGTCTTCAATTTCTCTCGCTAAGTTCGAGGCATCTAACAGAGAATTTCCCAGGCCAAACTCAAAACAACACCAAAATGTCTACCTTCGGTGATCCACAATTTGCTGAAGTTAAATCACAACCATGGAAGCAATTTCTCTCCGCTATCAACAAAGACGCTTTTGAAGCTCTGTACAGCGCATGTGAAAACGTCAATGCCATGGAGAGAGACTGGATGCGGGAGCACGAAGTGGTTTCAGCGGATGGAAATGGCAAGCGTATCGCCACCAGCGGGTCTGCGGGCAGTCATTCCAATGACGGAACTCAGTAACAAGATCACTTGGAGTCACCTTGAAAGAGCTGCTTAGCTTCAACCACCAATGTTCTGCTTGTAAAGAGAGACAAAGTGTCCTGCTATTCCACGAGATAGCCTAGATGCCGAATAACTGAAGCACAGAAGTGCAGTTTTGTGAACCTGACGTAGAGAACGAGTTCAATCATCAATATGTCTCATGTAGTGCTCTACTAACCCTGTCCTGTTTTGACACAGAAGTGACTTTGTTTCCTGCCATGAGTTTTGCGCTCAGTGAGTGACAAATATCTGTCAGATGCAACAAAGCTTCTTATATCATTACTGTACTTAGGGCTTGAGGCTGGACCTTGCGACACGTTAATGGCCGAGTATAACATCCCATTGTGTCAGGTACTAAGCGTATAGGACGCTAATGGGGTCCTTGCAGTTGACACATGATAGATATTTGCCTATATAAAGGTCTGGGTCCCTCCCCTATGTTGGATCTAGCAGTGACCTACCAGTGGCTTGACTTCGCTCTAGATATACAATATAATTTGACACATTGACCCCGCGTCTCCGGACTTACAGCCTCTTTTGAATCAGTACCCCTCTTTCGCACACCATCACTACCTCAATATCCCACATGATATAGCTGGTACGGAAGGAATTAAAGGTACCTGTGGCGTCTGGCATTCATTTCTCCCTTATTTGTAATACCTTGGTGCACTAAGCTAAAGTTGAATAGTCGTTGTTGCTGCGATGGACACAACAAGCAGTTTCTGGTATCTCAAAAATCTCCCGCTCTATGAACAGACCAAGCCCTATGTTATGAATCTCCCTTTATCGAAAATACCAGCAGGTCAGCGGACCAACCAGGTGTGTCAATCTTACCCAAATATCAGCGTCAAGGACATTCGCACAACAAATAAAACCCCGACTCTAGATGGGAATGGTTTCTGCCTTTCCCAATCTATTCCTCTGTTTCTTCGATATGAAGATTTTGAGGATGCCGTCAAATTCAAGAATGTGTATTGCGAGAATGTGAAGACTGCGTTACTGAATCTCACGGGGGCCGAGTCTGCCTACGTGGTACACCAAGCAGTATGTATAGGTATTCCATAGCACGCTCAAGGTGAAAATTGTCATTGATACTATGGCAGATCCGCCGCCGCCATGCCAGCTTTCCAGAAGAACCAAGAGGGAGTAGGGAGGCTATCACAGATCAACCAGTCCAAGGTGTACATTGTGGTAAATATAAGAGCTGATTTGCATCAGGATGAGAATCTAACAGACATTTTAAGACTACACGCCTCGCAGGGCTTACCAGTGCCTCCGGGAGGTTTTCGGCATTAACAAAGCAAATGAGATTTGGAATGAAAGAAGGGTGCAAATTATGCAGTATTATTGACGAATCTCCCTCCCTCAATCTACCGGGTTATGCTAAGATTACTAGGGTATGGAGGCCCTTACGTGGGCCCGTGGTTGACTGGCCACTAGGGGTCTGTGACTCTACGTCCGTCGACAGCAACCATGACCTTGTGGCAACAGATAATGTCTGGTCATATACGGTTGCTGAGAGTTACAATGTGTTTTACAATTCGCGCCATTCTTGGTATTATGTGAGCAATCAGACTAGCGAAGATGTTTTGCTATTCAAGGGCTTTGATAACGCAAAAGGGGTTTCGACCTGTAAGTTAGTCTCCTTATTTTGACTATGAAAGCTTGATTGTTTGACGATAGATTAGTTTGTCCGCATGCTGCCTTCGAGTTGAACACAGGCTCCGAGGTAAAAGAGATGCGTGAGAGTGTGGAGTGTGGCATTCTTCTTATATATCCTAAATAGGAACGAGCCGTTTGAGGGGCAGGGCTATATACCTATCTCACTACATACCTTCTTCCCACCACTATAATTTGCGCACACTTAACACAAATTTATTATATATTCGAAAGTTTCTTGACTAACCTTATCTATAATATTCCACGTTCGATAATATTTTTAGCTTTTAAGGACTGTATTATTATACGTTAATATTGTTGCTTCAGGGTTCTTAGAGACTGTGAGATTGTGCACTTGCCCAGCAATGCTGTCAATACCCTAGTGACGACAGATAGAATCACGGCTGAGCTTAGTAGAACTAATTAAAGAACAATGAAAGAGCGACAGGGACAGGTTCGTAAAGTAAATCGAAAAAAGACGCACCGAAGCTATCACTCATTCATTTCCATGTCGGCCTCGATCCTAGCTCCAAATTTAAATCGCTAAGGAGATTCAAAAGACGGAAGTTCAAAGATACGGACATTCCGATTCAAGACCTGACGGCTGAAGAATTCCGGTTCTAGGAATGCTTCGAAAAACCCTGAAGCACACGGTCCCTGAAGAGTGTCTGCGACTATCAATAGAAATTTCTTAAGCCCGAAATTTGAGGGCACTCAGACTAATTATACTCTTCACATCAGGGATATATTTCCTTCTATTAATGAAGAGATGGAGATCAATCCGGCAGATTCAGCAGCGTCTACAAAGTCACAATTCATGAAGCGCATCGAAACCATGATTATAGCCAAGTGTAGCCCTGATTTTAATATAAAATCCCGCTTGCGTGTTAACAAAATTCTGATCGACTACATAGGTTGATATCAAGGAGATCAGGACCAAGCGTGACCAGGACAGGGGAAGGGACACAGAACCAAGTCTGGGAAGTTGAGGCGCAAGCTCTGACTATAGCTAATGCTCTGAGCCACCCTCGTTTAGTCAAGTGTATTACTGCAACCCGAAGAGGTAACAAACGTTATTTCGTATTTTCTTAGACCCGTAGGGGCTCCTTACGTGACTTTTGGAAGAATACGCCACAGAATAGAGAAACTGTACGACAGAACATTTACCAACTTCGAGGGATTATATAGTCTGCAAAATTATATGCCAAAACAGTCCTCGTCAACTGAGAACCAAATCGCTTCGGAGATATCTGTTGATCAGGTCCCAGACATTCACGTGGTGGGCAGCCTATTATTGATCAAGATGACCCTGGCCAGGGAATCCGGTACGGTGATTTGAAACCAGAAAATATTCTACAATTCCTGGTCTTCTAATGGAAAACGCCGGTAGTGCTACATCCGTTGGATCCCTTGAGATAGCCGATATGGGGCCTAGCGAAACGCCACGTTAGGGATAACAAGTACAATGGTAAGAAATTTCCTATCTCTTCATAATACCTCCGATAGTATCCAGTTTCAGTAACCTTGATGAGAGTTGGAGCGCACTGCAATACTTAAAAAGAAATTGGAGGCTTAGGAATCGCCAATGTTGTTACTATGTAGTGCGAAACCGCTCTCTATGAAACACGAGAAGTTATCAATCAGTGAACAAAGCTAAATTACGCCCCTATGATGCTTGATCTATGGGCTAAACCATGTTCGAGATCGTATTATGGAGTCTTTACGACCGCGATCCGGTCACTGCATTACATGATCGGATAAGGAAAGGGAAGAACCATACTTCGAAGCCCTCACTGGGACAGGTAGGGCTGCCCGGTTGAATAGAACTGTATCCCGGTGAATGCAGTATCCAGAGAAGAATGAATCAGATTTCAGGGTAAATTCTGCTCTTGGGGATCTCTTAAAGCTCGTCAAAACCAAGCTCCTCGTCGTCGACCTACTTACAAGCGGCTATAAATGAAAAATGGACAGCTTTCGAACGCATCACATTTTCAACCACCTCCGATAGGTGAACACAAAACGAACCGTTGAGGTACATCTGAGGATCTGCTAAGAGGCTTGGAAGATTTAATTTCCAAGCTCAGTAACGACCAGTATGCTTTCACCATCCACTCAGCACAATACTTAACAAGCTCATCTTTAGATTTTGGAATCAGGGCAGAGCAGAACTTATTTGTACCACACCCAAGAAGCCTCGCAATAAACGGAAACATTACGAGAACACCGAAAGTTGATTATACACTCCCCCTCTGAAAGACTGGGGTACCCAATCGACAATGATTTCGCAGAAATACACAAGTCAATTGAACCCAACTGATTTACGCCCCCTAATACCACCGCAGTATAGACTGTGTTAACGATGTAGGAACATGGTTTTCCGGAAAGGTAGCTTTGCAATTGAAGACAGGACAGCAGACCTTCAAGAACGATCTCTTCAATGCTCTTTTTGCCAAATGCTTTAGAACGCGCATAGAACATTTAGTTTACCGAAGGCCATGAGAGTTCAATTCGAGCGTTACCAATCGAAGTTAAATCTGCTTAGAAACGGCGATCAACAGAACCACCCTCCTCCTCCTACGCTAAGCAAAGGCCCAAGTGGACAAGGTAGGGAGCCAGCCATATCCAAGAAGAACATTCCTTACGATCAATTGCCAGCGACGTTTCTGGACGCCGTGCTCACCACGAGGGCCCTAAATACTCGCCTCTTGTGGATAGACTCCCTGTACATCATTCAGGGAGAAGACGGCGACTTCTGCCAGGAGTCACAAAGCCTCAGTGAATACTTAATGCTATACCAGCGATGGGACGTGGAAGTGGAAAAATACCTAGTTTGGTGTCCGGCGGCTGCGCATTATGCCCCCTGATCAGGCGTACTCAGCTCGCCCCCAAGTATACTGTGTAGTTAAGTAGAGAAGTTCTACCAGCGTCGCACCGCGCTCTGAGACCGTACTTAGGCCTAGCTTGTACTTTATATAACACACATATCCCTTCTTTGAACGTAAAATTCATCCCGTGAGCCTCAGGAGGGTCACGCAAGGGGAGGTACCAACAAGGCCCAGGAGAGTGGTAAATAATGAGTAGACAGAGTAAATATAAATGCCAGGACCCTCATCAAAATTAATGCACTACTGTTAATTAGTCAAAGATACTTGTGTGGTATTTCTTAATATTCTATTTGATAACAATTCTTCTACCGAAATGTCAACCCCGGAGGCAGAGAATCCTGGCCCCCAAAGCAAAGAACCCGAGGAACCCAAGGAACCCGACAAAAAGATCAGTAAATACGACGACTACACTCAAGACTTCCCTGCGATGCATATCAATACTACCAAGCTGATGACCATCTTAACCGCGAGATTCGGTCTGGGTGGATACGATATCTGGGTAAGTTCGAATTACCTGACAAATGATAGTGGTGCTTGGAATTAATACCAAGACATATCCTGTTTTAGATGATGCGTAATCGCTTCTATATTAAAGCGTCCGGGAAGCTTTCAGAGGTGAGTGACGCCCTACTGCAATATATGCCACTTGATAAGAAACGTTCTCACGCGCATGTAGGACGAGATTAAGCAATGTAGATGCTTCTAGCCAAACCGCTGCTTCTTTCTCTATCGCTTGGCTGTTTCGTCGACTTCCAAAGCGTCGATCCGAGGAAGCCTGACTGATTGATTCATGGTGTTCAACGTCATGCGGGTGCACTGCGTTGCAGGGCCCGAAGCCTCCTCAAGGGCATCGAGACGATCCGGTGTAGCCTGAGAGCGACAGAATGGCACACTTACAGAGAATAGGGGAATGCGCATAAAAATAGATGTTGGGCCTCCGGAGGCTGATGATTCACGACTTTTTGTACTATTAGTCGGTACTTAGCTCTATTAAGAGAACGAGGAAGAACAGAAGGAAGAATAGAAGTCCGCATCTCAGATTAAACTAGCTATCGTGACATTCTTACCTACAAAAACGGACTGATGTCTGCCCCTATACTCGACGAAGGCTGCGCAATACAGCAGCAGAGCCAGCTCCCGCTCATGTATTATGACAACACCGTAAATGATTTGAATACGATGACCGCGATGAAGGCTTTTAGTATGGAAGCGAACATACACTCTTAGCATCGCAGATTCAACGATGAAACTCTATCAGGATTTCGAACTCGAACGCGAGCACAAAATCTGGACATGATCAAAGGTAACAAACACAAAGACATCCTTAACTTCTGCTGAGCCAACGAAACTCTGTGTCGCTGCTGGCAGAAAACACATCCAGCCCTGACTTCAGGGGATCGGTTCACCCACGGCTTAATATAATTGAAAAAGTACAATACTTAGCCGCGCGTCCCATTCTGGCGCGAACAGAAAGTGAATTACCCTAGGTACGACGGGAATGAGAAGACTCTCCAATACCGGCATGGCCACTTCAAGATATCCAAGTCGATGTAGGCCCACAGCGCGGTGCCGTAGAGCGGACTTACGGCGTGCAAAGAAGGTCAACCCTTCTCGGACTCGAAATATAAGATTGGCATGCATTTAGTATGTATGAAATAGCAGCAATCAAAAACAACAATCAAATTTGCTGCTGTACTTGGTCCCAGAGTAAGTGAAGGCTGCAGAATGCTGTCCACTTAATATATTTGTTTCCATAAGCAAACACAATGCGAAAAGCTTTCAGTAGATTAATTCCTGTTTGCTAGTCAATAATGGAATGCTATTTTCGAGGCCACTGCAGGGAGTGGCTAATGCAAGTTGAAGGCATACCTACATGTAGTGAATAGGGAACGACAAACAGGTTACCTCTGACCAGATAGTGACCAAGGTGAAATAGATATAAATTACCAGTAAAATCAATCCAGATGCCCAACTGCAATTCATCAACAACATCTTCAAGACAATTTTTTAACCGATCCTATTCCGAAACAAAACTCTACCAACCATCGAAATGCCAACCTCAGAGGAGGGGACCGCCGTCCGATACGTCAAATTGAGATCTCAGGAGACCATACCACTCAAGGCGTACACCAATAAAATACTCGCCAACACCGTCGACTTTGCCATACTATTCAACTACTTGAATGCGACGTTTGGTGAAGGTGAATGGGAATTAGATGTGAGTACAACAAGAAGAAGAAGATAATGATCTGAAGGAAAAACTAATTTTTGTTGTTCGTAGTTTCTCCGGGGCGTCTATTGCATTTTAGCTCCAAGACAGCTATCAAAAGTAAGCTTCACTTCACTTCACTATACATACTACTCTACTGAAACTCACGCGGGAAATTAGGACGAGATCGCCAAATGTAAAGTTTAGCAACACTGTCATCTCCTTGCTTGCTTGCGGATCGCCATGGTCGTCGACTTTGTCGGGGGAAGCTCTGAGGGTAAAGAGCCATGAGTGCGAGGAGCCTACATTGTAACTCTAGAAACTGCCAACAGCTTTCAGTGGGAAAATCCTAACGATTCACAATCTTTTATATTATCATGGGGTACTTTACCAGGTCAGCCAGGTTAGAGGAATATAGACGGCATCTCAGCACTTGTACTATTTAACAGAACATCAATAGAATCCCCATATTTTAGACTAAAGCTACCTACTATGCTTGCAGAATCTTACCATTCTCATCCATCTTCCCAATGACCCCCTCAAACAATTGCGGCAAGATCTCCGCCGCGCTCCCCTGAAAGAAGAAATCCCTGTTCTCCAGATCCTCCGCCGAGTCCGGGTCGGGATTCACGACGGCGACGATAGCGCCCATCTCCCGGGCCTCGTGCGCGTATCCGGCCGCGGGGAAGATGGCGGAGGAGGTGCCCACCACGAGCATGACGTCGATCCTGTCCCGCGCGATCCACTCGTCGACCTCGTCGAGCATGGCCGTGTCCAGCTGTTCGCCGAACCACACGACCCCCGGACGCAGCAGCCCCGTCTTGCAGCTCGGACAACGGGGGATCTCGTCCACCGCGATCTTCGGCGTGGGGATGCTCGGGTCGAGGAGGGGCATCGTCTGGTCGGCTGGGTAGTCCTCACATGCTGGAGCGAGGGCGGGAAACGGCGGGTCAGAGAGGTTATGAAGCTCGGTGTAGCCGCATTCGTTGAAGCACTTCACGTCGAGGATGCTGCCGTGTAGAAGTCGGAGTTTGGACGCGGGGTGTCCGGCGCGAGGGGATAGTCCTGTAATATTTCGCATCGTCAGCGGGCCGTAATATAATACACAGGAAGCGTCCGTGCTTGCTTACCGTCGACATTCTGCGACAAGCACATGAAGTTCTGCTTCTTCTTCGCCAGCTCGACTAGCGCGTAATGTCCCGGGTTCGGCTCCGCCTTCAGAGCCATGTGCTTCCGCCACGCGTAGAAGAGCCAGACGAGCGCGGGGTCGGCGGCAAAGGCTTCGGGTGTAGCCAGCGAGGTGGACTCGTGATTGCGCCAGAGGCCGCCTGCGCCGCGAAAGGTGGGAAGGCCTGAGGCGGCGGATAGCCCGGCTCCAAGGAGGGCCAGGATGCGGTCGCTCGAGTTGATGAGCTCGCGGAACTCGGCGATTGAGGTTCGTGGTGCCATCGCTCTTTGTGTGTATTTCGAGTGCTGCTGCTGCTGTGTCCGGAAGGGATGACGGCGAGGGAGGAGGAGGCTCGTCAGGCCATGGAAACGCGGGGAAAGCAGGGCGCGAGACGGCGAGGTGCCACTCATTACACGAGAGTTTGGGCTTGCGAGCAATCACATCGTCGGTAGCTGTTTAACGTGTTACAGTTTCAAGTGCTGTTGCCTATATCCCTCCTTGGTTGGGAAAAGGCAACCGACTTTGCAGCGAATCTCTGGGCGGGGTTGTCATCCTGGTACATACCTAAAGGATTCCCTAACCATAGACTAGCCTGTACGTCATCAGTGTCGTAATGGGATTTGTCGAGGACAATTATAAGATTTGAGGCATGAATCACACCGGCTGAATTACGAAGCACATAAAAAGTGCTCAGAAAAGTACGGAGAGAGATTAAGTGAGAGCAACGTAAAAGTTAGTGTAACAGGTAAGGATATTAAGTATTAATAACTAACTTTTATAGTACATCTAACAGGGGTTGCTCAAAAAGGTTTATAAGGCTTATGTGTGCTTCTTTTCCCCACAAACGTGCCATTGCCCGAATCCAAGTTCGTATATATAGAGAGGATGTCAGTGCTATTGTCATAATCGACGCTGCACTTTTCAGAATAGCCCTGAAACAAGTCGACGCGGTCCTGGATATATTTCTCGAACCCGCTCCTCGAGCAGCTGGTGCCTGGCCCGTCAGCGCAGTCCGGCAAGGGCTGCGGCGCGCTATTGACCAGTACGCGATAGTATTCTCCGTCATCGTACCCATAAGTACCACTACAATTTAACTTCTCGATAGCCAGATTTCCCAGGAACGGCAAAATATACGAGCTCTTCCATTGGCGTTGGTAGTTGATCCGATCAAGCGGCATCGTGTCATTGATCGCCGACGCACTGCCTCCAAACGCCGAATTGTTGAACAGTCCCATGGCGACGGTGACCATGGGCGGTAGCTCGCGGTGCGTGAAGCTGACGTAGATGTCCTCGTCGCTGTGCTCACCCAGGAGTAGATTGGCCGTGGCGTTGAGCCAGGGAAGTCCGACGAAGCCCGTCACTTGGTTTCCGTAGCCCACGTTGTAATGATACATGATGTCGGCTGCGTATTCCCATCCCAGCCAGTCGTCTGGCGAGAAGAGGTCCAGGTTGCAGAAGGGCGAGCTGCCTCGGATCACTGACTCGTAGCCACACAGCTCCATCATGCCGTAGATGTCGTTTGAAGTGAAGTTGAACTCGGGCGCTAGTGCATTCAGTCTGGCTGCTATCGGGGCCGTGAACTTCTTGATAAACACGCCGGATTGGTCGCTACCTGCCGAGGACGAGTACGCCGGGCAGCTGCTGTATGGGGTCAGGCTGTTGGCGCCGGCCTTTTTAGATTCATAGATGCTGATGACGCTGATTCCGTTGTCGTCTGTCTCTAGTCCACGTACTAGTGACTCGGCAGACTTGTATGTGCGTTCGGCAGACGACGTCCATACATGGGCCGGGATTTTCAGATTCGGATACCGGAACGACAACGTAGCGCCTAGCTGTGCGGCCTCGACTCTACCCACACGCGTCAAGAGCTCCTGCTCGGCCTCCGTGATAGGGGCCGTCCAGCCAGAAAGGAAGTTCAAGGTCGGTATCTTGGACCATTCAATCTTGGTGTGGTTCTTTAACTTAGAGATAAACGGCTCCAGATACTCCTCGTAATCAAAGTCATTGGCGTATATCGCCGCATGGCGGTTTAGGTATGCTGCCCGGACTGGGGTGCAACCTTGTGGTGGTGAGGGAGACGCAGGCGGGTCTTGTGATTCGAAGTAGGGCGCAACGCCGCCGAGGTGTTCGAGGGGGTTAAAATGGTAATTTGAATAGAGTGATGTTGCAGAGCAGGTCTGAATGGAAGTAATTAAAAGTCCTGCTTGAAGCCACTGGGGCAAGCGGTTGAGACGGGTGGAAGACATCTCGCTTGAATTAAGCTGCCCTGTAATGATCCAAGCTAAATTGGAATACAGTTCATGTTTTCTTTCTTATGCATAACTTAAGGGAATCTTGCGCCTTAAAAAATGTTTAGTTTATATATTTTTGATAACTACAGGCTATGAACTAATTTTGCCAGGTAGTCTCCAGCATGACGATGAATGTCGGTACTGAAATAGCTCTGTGGCGTCATATCTCCGCCAAGCAACTAGCTAAACAAGCGAACGAAGCTTGTTTCCCCATCCATGCACAGTTCTGCCTTGTTCCTGGATGCGGAAGCTACCCGAGACTGCCGATCACTGACTTGCGTCATTGGGGAAGAATTTAATTACTTTTTGGGAGTTTCAAGGACGTTATGCTAATTATTTGCCGATGTCATCCTAACCCATTAGGACTTTAGCAATGTTAGGATCGATCGATGTTTACTTTCAAGAATTAATGTGATTCGTCCTTTTGGAACTTGTTGACTTTGAAGAATTGTTTCTAGGGCCGTTAGAGTAGAGTCTAAGAATATATTCACACCTGAAGATCGTTACCCCAATCATGCCCGGACCGCATTCAGCACGGAGAATTACAACTCCCCCAATGTTACGGCTTCGCTACCACATGCCCCGTCCACCGAGACGAGGTGCGAGTTTCGTAGCAGAATAGTCAAGATGAATAAATGCATAAGAGCGCGCAGCATGCCAGCGCTTCCACGCTCTCGCTCTCGCATCAGGGTGAAATAAGAGGTTGTAGCAATGAGATTAATACATATCCTCCTCCTCACAGCCTCCGCCTTCGGGCACCGGCCCGGATCTCTTCCCCGAGAAGAACCCGCGATACCCAACCGAGAGCCTTTCGGCTTCGGCATCGCAGCGACGGGCGGGGGCGTAGCCTCAACGAACAACACGTACGTGATCGACAACATGGTGGATTTGCGGCGCGTGTTAAAGATGGACGAGCCGCGGACGGTGTACGTGCGGGGTGAGATCCGCGGAAGCCAGATTAACGAGACATTCGAGGGGGATTGTCAGTATTACATCGACTCGAGCAACGTGCCGGGATTCAACTTCACGTTGTATGTCATGGCGCTCAACGCTACGTATACAGATGCCGTGAAGGCGGCTGCTGCCGCAGATGAGACGTTCGATGGTCGGAATGCGACTGAGTATCTAGCGTTGTTGAATCACCAGAATGTAGGAGTTTCTATTATTTCATCGTAGAGAGAGTGAGATGAGATGTATTCTTCGACATAAATCGTGGAACCTGGCGTTAACATCTGCTCCGTCACTAGGGATGGCGCGGCACGGCACAGAACGTACAGAAATCATGGGAATCGATCGATGCTCAGGGAAATCTGACGCTAATCGGAATGGACGTGAGTAGGATTTCTTTCGTTTTACTAGGCGGATCTCTGGCTGGTATCAAAGATCTTATAATGGTCGCTTGATGCGCACCCCAGACCTATATATACAGACCCCCTATCATTCATAGAGAGCAAGGCCCTAACCCAACAGAATCTAGTCAATAGCCTACCTCAACGGCGTATCCCTAGTCTTCAACAGCCGCAGTAACATCATAATCCGCAACCTCCGCCTAACCTCGCCACGCGACTGCTTCCCAGCACCAGAGACGTACCCTGCGACCTGGAACGCGCGCTACGACGCCATATCCTTCGTCACGACAACGACGGCATGGCTGGACGGGAACACCTTCGAGGACAGCGCCGCGGGCGCCGTCGCACCAGACGACATTCAGCTCTGGGGGTGGAAAGTAGATCGGTACGACGGGCTCTTCGACGTCGAGGACGGCTCGGACAACATTACCTTCAGTCACAATGTCGTGGCTAACCACCATAAGAGTCTGCTCTGGGGCGGCGGCGAGAAAGAGGGTTCCCGTGATATCGGCAAGATGCGCTTCACTGTCTTTGGTAATCGCTTTAATAACTCCCTGAGTCGGAACCCTCTTATGCGTTTTGGCACGTTCTATGTTGCGAATAATGTCTTTGAGAATTATGCGAATAAGGCCCCCTTGTACGATAATGATGGCAATGAAAATGAGTCTGGACAGCTGTATTCGAGTCCCACCTTAGTAGACTCGCGAAGAGTAGGAAGCGAGAGCGAAATAAGGAACGAAGAGGACGAAGAACCCTACACGCCCGATTTCCAGTACCACCTCGGGATATACAATCTGTAAATAACCTCCTTCCCTTCCCAACTCCCCCGACCGCAAAAGCCAAACTGCATCAGCCAAACAACATAGGATCAACTGACAACCCATCCCAGCTCCTCAGTCCTAGCAACAGGAAACTCCTTCATCCAAACAGGGCCCTACGCAAACGACACAACACGCATCTTCGCCTTCCAAAATCTCGCGACGCCGCCAGCCTATTTCTGCTCACCGGGCGACTCCTCCTCATC
Source organism: Xylaria cubensis (assembly GCA_022385715.1). Taxonomy (NCBI): domain Eukaryota; kingdom Fungi; phylum Ascomycota; class Sordariomycetes; order Xylariales; family Xylariaceae; genus Xylaria; species Xylaria cubensis. Next base: position 225,527 of record MU279048.1, read on the forward strand.
ATCTGATCTTCAAAACGCTCTAAACAACACCCCGCTAAACCTGACAGCAAACGTCTTCGACTCCTTCGCTTACCACCTGCGCACAAGCTCGGATTCCGTGTCTGACGGCTTAGTATCCGATTGCGCGCGGTTCGGAGAGCCGCAGGATCTTCCGATGAGCTTTGATACCCCTGAGGATGTCTACGCGTATGTGGCGAAAAATGCGGGACAGGGTGGTGGTGGAGGTGAGGCGTAAATAGAAGGAATTAGTTTCAAGTTCGCGATTGCTGCATAGTTAGATCAAGAAGTTGAGCAAGTTAAGTTCATGAATATATGTATGTATATGCTATGTGCTAAAAAATAAGCTGTAAATGCTATAGCGATTTCGATCCGTCAGTTACTGCCATGCTCCCCTCCAGCAACGCCTGTGTGGCACTTCGATGATGTGTTTGAAGATGCAGATTCTATGTTCTATATCCACATATGCTTGTATACCATTTCCAGCCATGATTTAAGATTCATCTAATGTGCCATGCATATCCATATCATGATTCTCTCCCGCAACGTCACTGCCACAGTCTTCTGTCCCGCACATCCGAGTCGCTAGTTCTCCCCAGCCTCGACCACCGGTGCGCATCACAAGATAGGGGTTGAGATCTGCAGCGAAGTACCTCTCGCGTCTTATAGTTGCCCTTGAGCCGCCTTCAAGTGCAGAGAGCGCAGCTCTCGTTGTTCGCATGCGCTTTTTGTCAGGTCTTCCGCCTTCGCTTAGGAGATTGCTTCTCGCGCGGCGTTCGTTGCTAAGTCGTTGATCGTATGACACGATGCTGCGAACATAGGGAGCCACATCCAGACAGAGGGGAGTCATTTCCCTGTCGAATACAGACGGGTCTAGATAGCCATTCGCTAGAACTTTTTCGGATACTGCAATAGGATCGAAGGCGACGCTGTAGTCTTTTCGGTTGATTGGATTCTCGGACCGCAGAGATTTTTTCATATGACTTCCGATATCGCGGTTGACGCGTTCCTCATCGAAGCGTTTCGTAGGACATACGCTTTCGAAAGGTAGTTGATCGCCCACCAATTTTGATTGAGCAAGGAGCCTGAGTGAAGTAGAGACGCCTAAGGAAATTGAATTGTAATGATGCAACGGAGCAGCTCCTAGCACCTTATAGCCAACTGTGAAATCATCCAATGTCTTGGCATGTACGTCGGGCATTGTTGCGTCAAGAGTAATGTGGTCTGACAGAGGGGACAAGAAGGGGCCACATATATCAGATTCGCTCACGCTGTCCGTGAACCTCTCGATAGATTGTAAAAGAGCTAGGCGGTCTTCTCGGGAAGAAGCTTGCTCCGTAGCTTTCTTGATCCAACTTGAAGAGTCTTCAAACTCGTGGTGATCAGAGACATCTACCCCCCAATGATCCCATGCCTCCCGATGCAGATCTGGGACAATAACGGGTAATGGGGGCTCTGTAGTTGCTAAGTCTCTATTGAGCCAGCCCATACCTGTATGATACGTATCTTTGCTGACAACTCGGATAGTGTGTCCTTGTTCGTCAACATCACTTCCTTTTGGCCACCGAGGATAGAACCAGTCGAAGCCGCCACGGAGGTCGCCCACGCCAATCTGACACCAGTAGTTGAGTTCAGTGATCGCAGCGCGAAGGTCATGATCGCGCGACTCATAGAGAGCCCCGACAGCACATCTGTCAAGAGCATGTCCCTCATTGGCGGCAATCAAAAGAAGCATATCGACCGCTAAGTCCACCGGCGGGGAGGAAAAGCGGAAGATTCCATGTAGTCTCAGGTTCTGTATCGGCACAATTGATTCGTTGTTGCAGGTCATTATGAATGGCCTTTTAGATTGAGCAATCATAGATATGACGGTAGCCCAGAATTGCTTATCTTCTTCGTATAAAATGTCGACTTCTTCTAATAAGATCAATGACTGCTTTTGATCCCTGTTGACCTTCTTCTCTTGCGGTGCAGTTATTGGAGTTTCAGGTGTTTGAGCTACTGCTTGAGCGTTTTTCATCGGCCGAGCGGGTTTAGGCTTGAAGAAAGATGTCATCATGCCCTGCTTCCCAGACTTCAAGTCTTTGATAACCTCTTCGTCGGCCACGTTATCATGCGATTCATCTTTCTGTTGGTGATTAACAAGATGATTGCGCGTCATATCTCCAACTTTCTCTAAAATATCTTTGCCACTTCTGCGTGCTCCAGCATTGATCTCAAAGACTTCAAAATCGAGCTCCTTCGCTATTGCATATACTGTTGCCGTTTTGCCGCATCCATGTGGTCCACTCAGTAACACGGCGTTGGTTAGTCGGCTACTAAGTTTGCCTTCTCGATCAACAACATCGCCGGACCGTACAACGGTTTTCTTGACGTCGCCTCGACTACTATGAGCAGGCCATTGCGGCTCATCATCGTCAATTTCATCCATGTCATTTGCTTCCTCGTCACTAGACACCACAAATCCCTCCAATTTTTTGTGTCTCCGCTTCTTTCTTGGAGCAGAGGCGCTCTTGGATTTAGGAGTATTGTCCGAAGCGCCCGTATCTACTGCTTGAACCTTCAAGGTCTGGAGCCAGTCCCGTAGGAGCTCAGCTTCACGTCCATTTTGAAGTACACAACGCGCCGAGGTGGGCGCATACTTCTGGGCCCAAGCGACAGACTCGCACGTAGACGCGTCAAATGCTGACAGTGATGTTGCTATAGAATCGTAGGTCTGAACTATAGCTGGGTGCGTTTTCATTAAAGCGCCATGGTGCGTCAATGTACGAAGCTCTTGGAAAACCCTTGCTTGAAGTTTTCGACCGCTCTCGAAGTGTTTACTGGGCACTCGAACTGAAGGTGCTATGGGACGAAATTCTTTATCGTTTATCGATTTAAGATCATCGGCAAGCTTGTGGATCTCTAGCTCTGAAGCAACTCCGTACAGGATACTTTCATGCTCGCTAATGTGAATCGATTGCCCCTTAGCCTTCCGCTCTCTAGTGCCTACCGGAGCCGATTCGCGTCTGGCGTCACTCATGAGATATGAGGGCGAGCTGTCACGAACGTGAACCATGCCACGCCACGGCCATGCTGGATACTGTGCTCCTGGTACTTTAAGACCGCCATTATTCGACCTCAACGTAGAGAAAGACAAGCCTGAAGGTGTGGAGCGAGCTTGCTTGGGCGAACAAGGGGTCGAAGTGAAAATAACCTGTCGTGTAGTTGACTTGTCCTTTTTTGTCTTTGGTTTGTCGTCGGTGGAAGATGCCACCCTACTTTTGGCATGGAAAAATGGATGCGCTGGCTTTTGAGGCGTCATAGTTTTCTGCGCCGAGCGCTTTTGAGGCGTCAACATTCCCGAGACTTTATCATCAGCAGTTGCTGGATCGGAAGGTGGTGTTTTAGGAACCGCATTTGTTGAAATAGACGGGGAGACTCTAGTCGTGCCAAGTAGGAGCCCGTTAATGTGCTGGCCGACTCGAGCTCGCGATTCTGCGTCAATTCCGTATGATACAGTCACAACGAATGCCTTAGGTTTTCGGCCACGTTTCTTACCCGTGGTCGATGTGACCACAGGTATTGGTTTAGTTGGTGGGGGAGATCCAATTGTACCAGTCGCCGGGTTGAACTTTAAGAGCTTTTGCGGCTTATGACTATATGTCGATTGGGGCGCCTCCCGATTCTCGTCGTCTCTCATGGCATCGTAATCATTCGTCACGCATAAGTAAGAAATTTGATCAATATAGCCATTGGATGCCTCGCGTATTAGGCCATTATCCTGCTGTTCGATATCGGCCTGTTTGTCCTTCACAAGATCTTGGCCGAAGAGCTTCATGATGCTCGGGCCAGCAGAAGCCCGTGTTCGGCGTTTCGTGCGCGAGGCCCTAGGCAGAGTCTCGGGTGCACCAGAAGATGAATCAGTCTTCCGACGCTTACGCCTACGCTCATGCAGTTCGTCATGATCGTTGTGGTACTCGACAGGATCGTTTCTCGATTCGTCGGATGCAGGACTGCACGATGGATCAGGCGTTGGAGGAGTTACAGCGTCGCTAGTCTTGTGAATGGCGTTGGGAACTGAGAAGAATGGGTGCAGTTTTTTAAGTTGCACCTCGGCACCATCTCCAATCTCGGCCATGCTGACCAGCAAACTGGGCTGAATGGGAGCCCGAGGCACTTTCGGCGTGTTAGGCAAGGCAAATCATGAGAGGAAATTTTGAAGTCAAGAGCTAAAGTATCCAGATGGGTGGCACGTGTACAAGTTAAGAGTGCGTAGATGCGCCGAAAATAAGAGAATGGGTATAGTTGGTGTACAGCAGTAAGATAGAGTAGAGGTTATCGAAGTCGAGGGTTCGTGTATGTAACAGATGCCGTAGGGAGTTTAGATCAGTCGCGTGTGAATGTGTAAGTCATTAATGGGGGTGCTGAAGCCCACCTGCAGGCGCGTATTGGCGTCGCGACCAGCGCGTCATTCTGATTAATTGAAAGCTAGGCCTCGCTCTCTCCAGCTGTGGACAGCTGGAGCCATTAGGTACCTAGTTGTAAGAATGCATGTGGGATGCCAAGGCCAATTGCCCCACCATGATCGGTGCTTTAGGACATGCAGGCCGAGCTTGGGGGAACTTTTTTTTCTGGACTGAATTGGGTCTGAGCTTGGAAGTCGTCACCACGCTTCGTGAACAACTCAAAGAACGGGCCAGAGCGTCACGATTCGGCTTCCAAACGCCAGCTCACGCTCCCTAAGATGGCTTCCCAGTTCCAGGTCCAGAAGCCATACGTGCTGACCACCCTACCGCGGCCTCTCGATCCCACTACTGGCACCTACGTCGTCGGCGAGGTCTATGGATATGCGCCGGGTTCGCGGAAGCGTAAGAGGCGCCGCGCCGAATTGACGGTGGGAATTGACGGAGAAGCGATTAACATCTACGATATATCTTCCTCGAGACTCGTCACATCATATCCCATCCCGCCCCAGTCGCGCATTTTGTGTCCAGCCAGCTCCATCCGGTGCCGATCTAACTCTACCAAGGAGATCTCGCGCTACACGTACCTCGCATCTGACGAGTCCCAGGTCAACAAGATCACCTTGTTCAAAGATACCGTTGGCGAGTCGGGCAAAACAAACCAGTTTACCCGCTCCGCTTCGCTGGGCCAAGGTCAGCCAGTCGTATGGCTTGCGCCCGTGCCGAAGAGCTCAGGTCTGGATGAAACAGCCGAGGCCAGCACCGACAATGAGCTTCTGGTAATAAGAGCAGATGGTGAGGTGACATGCCTCGATAGCGAAAATCTAAAGCAGATATGGACATCTACACCACTGGTAATGCTCCAGGATCTTGCTGACGATGCGAGAACAAACTTTACCATCGAGTTCTGCCGTACCGCGTCGGCTTTGGAAGTGGTCAAAGGTTTATTCAAAGGCAAAAACGATGCCTTCAGCATTCTCTCCGGTTCTGGCCAAGATCCAGATGAGGATACGGAAGTTTTTGTCCTGGTTTCCAGCTCTGGCGCAGCCGAGCATCGCATTCGACACCTCCACATCGTCAGCCGGCTACCATCCTCGCACACCTCCACACGGGCAAACCAAGGCATGGTGCAGCTTCATGTCATGCCTCTAACATTCTCTCATAAAAGTAGGGGCAATGCGCGGTCTTATCGCCTTGATGTTCGCAATGGATCCCTGTTAGAGCTTCGTCAGCATACCATTGTCATCCATGATCTGACAGCAAGCGTTCCAAAGATCGTCTCAACTATGCAGCTCGACGGTACCAATTCCTTTCTGCCACTAAGCAGAACCTCTTTACTCTGCGCCACAAACACCCAGCTTTCTGTTTTCAATCCTGTGTACAGGTCACTACAAAACACCATTGATATTGATCTCTCGGGGAACAGTGAAGACTCCGTAGCATGTCAATTGGTCGCTTACTTCTCTCCACTTGAGCGTGCCATCTCAATCGTCGGCTCTAATTTGGTCGCGATTCAGTTAGAGGCCCCTAAGAACCGACATGCGAAACGGCGCGCCGAGGGTCTCCTTATCGACTCAATAGGGCGCGGGCTTCCCATATCAAAGCGGCGTTCTGCACAAGTGTCCAGCCCGCCTCCTAAAAGCTCCGTCTTCTCGAACTACCTTCCTGGTTCAATAACAGGGGATTATTGGAAGAAATGGAGAATTGATCAGAAAGAAGCCGACTCTCTGTTAAATTCCAACGATATCCTTAAGTTTGAGACCTTTTTAGCTGAAAAACTTGGCATACCATTGGAGCAAGCTCCTATGCCAAACGGAGACAGTGCGGACGCGTCGACCAAGAACTCTCTAGTTTGGTGTCTTCCAAAATCACGCGCGAACTACCCGCCTGTAGACAGGAGATGGATATTATATGCGATAAGCCGGTCATTTCAGTGGAATAACGCTCTTCCTGATGACTCGACAGTTCCACGATTAATATTCCAACTTCCACAGAGTAATATTCTGAATTATCTTACAGATGCGGGACACCTAACATTATCCAATTTGAGAGCAGCATTCCGAGATAAACTCCTCGAAAAGGAGGCCGTTGATAATTTTCTCGCCGAAGAACTCATCACGCGATTGTCTGAGATTGATCCCTCCCTGGAGCTTTTGGTTGTCTATCTATCTGCTACAAATCTAGGTGCTCTGGAAGTCCTCCTAGTTCTCAAGGTACTAATGAAGAGCTTGGAGATTGTCAACGATCCTAAAAAGATCCCCAAGCTACTAACGAACGGTACGGCCGACGACACCACGAATGAAGATGATATAGCCGAAACTGAGAACATCGGCATGGAGCTAGACGACCTTGAGGACGAAATCCAGAAAACGGTATCTTACCTTAACAACGAGGATGCCGGTATTCGTGGCAGGGGACTCAGCGTTGCCTTCGGCAAACTCGGAGCCTGCCCACCCCCGTCCGCCGTCAAGGCCCTTCGTATCACCTTCAAACCCGAGGAAGTCCTCTCGTTGATGTATGTGCTTCGAATCGAGCTAGTTAAAGGGGGCTGGACGGACCGCTACCTCGAGACTGTCGACCGCGAGTTCGACGCACCGCCCGACGGCATCATCAAGCTCATCGCCGACCTACTAGGTCTCTGCCTGGACTCTCTCGGTCCAGGCGGCTGGCTGCTCAACAACGCCATGCAAGCCGGCGACGACGCGACGGATTTCCTCGGCTCTCTCACGCACGAGGTCTCCGCGGCCCTCGAAGGACTGGAACAGACAGTGTACCTGCGCAACGTCCTTTCCGGACCCGTCAAGTACCTCGAGGAAGTCTCGAGGAAGGCAGTCGCCGCCGGGGTGCAGGACGCTAACACTAACACAACTGCTAAGCCCGTCACCGTCCGCGTCAACAACCCCATGGCCGGGGCGCTGCCGCTCGGACTCAGGACTGCGTCGCGCGTGTCGAGTAACAAGGTCGTCTCGGGTGGCGAGATTGTGCAGCGAAGCTCGAGGGAGACTGGTCACTTGATTAGTCAGAAAGTAGGCTCGTATTCCCTGGAGAGAATCGTGATATAGTCTAGGATAATTAGTAGTTGTTCTTCTTGGGTTGGTTGGTTGGAATTTTAATGAAATGGTACGATTTCAAGTTCGTTGCCCCTTTATCTCCTGTTCCGTGTCTACGTGATGTGATCTATCTTGGGTGGTAGATGATTGCCTACGTGAGCAATACAACATTAACTCTACTGTGGATGGTAGAGCTGGCACTAGATGCTCTTTTCTGATGGGATCCAAAAATCGCCGGCTATACGTTCTTGGATTCCCTGGTTTACCTAGTTGTCTACGACCTATCGGTCTCTCCCGTCCAAATTATGGTGTATTGTTGACGGGAGCAGCAAAGTTCCATTACTACACATGCAAAGCAGCTTCTACATCCAACCTTCTTACCTTAAGTCCGCATACAGAGAGCTCTCTGTATATCACCCAGAATAGTCTACGAGGGGTTTTAGACCTTCGCTTAAGAAGAAGTTATTCAAGACCAATCCAAAACACGGAGCTCCCTCCCGAATTTCGCACCAGTTTACGAGGCGACAACAATGGGAAAGGCTACTTCCGCCGTAGTAATAGTATCATACCGCGGGATTCCCCGAGCATAGAGGAAAACAAGGCGAATAGATTGATTAGATAGATACCCAAGTATAGTATCCGAGCCGTCGTCTCCTCTCCATCTTTTCAATGTATCCCATCGACCAGAACCACATCGGCAAGAACCAAAAAGAGCAAAAGAATGGGCGTCGTCGGTAGTTTCCTCAATAACCTGCCATACAATGCCACCCTTAGTATAGATGAGACGTATGTATGTACGAATACCCAAGCAGCATATTATCAGATCGATCTAGCTAGCATGCTGGTAAGCCCAATAGGCTTACTCACTCACTTGGAACGGGAGAGGAGTGATTCTATATAGATAGATACCTGACCTTAAAGGAAGTCTCCGGGCCATGGATACCCAAAAGCGGCGAGAATCTCAACAATAGAAACCGGACGGCGGCTGGTCCCGAAGATGGCATTTATACCCTCCCCTTGAGTATATCACGACGCAAAAAGATACCGTAGGTTTGGATGTGGAGTAGAAGATCGACGGTGCAGCCTTGGTGCTTGGCTATCAAAAAAAATTTTTTGTTGGTCTCTTTGCAGGAGAGTTCCTCCTCACGCCGTCATTGGAAGACTTCTTTTCTGCTTTTTACTTTTTTATCTTGTAATTTCCGTTACAGATATCTTGAATTTGCTTATGTAGTTAGTGTACATAAAATCAGGATTTCGAAGCACTGGGATCTAATACTGATGGAGTAATTAAGGAAGGAGAATTTGAATGCCGTTAATTATAGTTGGATCTTCTCAAATGGGATCACAAATGACTATCTGATATTCACTGTGATTGTACGCTTTAGTAAAGGCTCATTGTGACGGAGCTAAATAAATACATTACAAACAAAACCACTAGAACGGATATCGTAAATGGGAAAGAGAATTAGCCGATCTCACGGAATAACTGTAGACGAAGGCAGTAAGGCAGTAAGGCATGTAAGCAACTACCTCGTCTCACAATACAACGAATTTTTGTGGATCCGAGAGTCTCTAGGTTCAACGACATTATCACTCGGAACACAACTTCCCAAGTCTCGCATGAGGGCAGAAGAAGAGGGGAAGAGGAGAGGGGGTAGAAGGTGGCTATCTTGCCCTCTGTAACTGGGCACACGTTTTCATGCACGTGGGACAAGCGAAGTCTACAAAGTCCGCAACCTCCTTCGGGACGAGGCATACGGAAGACGTTCGTGGAAACGGGGCGTTTGCCGCATAGACCCTTGAGTCCGTGTTCAACGCGCTGCACAGGTCATGAGCATCGAAAGAAGGCCGTGATATGAATGTTTGTAATATCATGAGACGGGATAGCAAATGCCGATGCTGGCGTGACCCCTGTACAGGGGGCGCTTCTCTGCCCGATTAAATTATGTGAGTTGTTGAAGCTAGAGGCAGAAAGCATGGCAAACAGCCAAATGGAAAATTTTACATACTCAGTGGGCTGACGGTGTCATTGCTTGCCGTTCTGATTCTTCAGCAAAAATTAAAAATATGACCGCGTTGTTTACCGATGCCATTCGAGAACCCGGCCACTCGTTTCTTACCCGACGCTCGCTAAATCAAGCAGAAGTTGCCGAGTCCAATGAATGTGTTGCATATGCGCAGCGCGGTGTTCCGTGAGGCATGTACCTGGTTTGGGTTTCAACACATTAGATCCTCGGCGGATGTGGCCGTCCTAGACAGACTGGTAAATCTCGGCTCCCGCTGCCTGTAGCCGAAATGGGTTGTGGATGTTGCCCCATGGTAGTCAGAAAGATGTTAGTCAGATTTGGCATTAGTTCAGCCGCTTTGTTACACAGTTTGGTAGACCGGAAGAGGAGGGTAAGAAATGGGGGTCTCGGCCGTGTCGATGTGGCCGTTGCTTAGTTTATGGCTTAGCCTTTCCGTCATGCAACGATTCACTGCTGCCTACGCTGCGACGCGGGGCGTTCTCGTCGGCAGACACAAGTGCGACATTGATGATTGTTTGAATTGTCGAATTAGGGTTGAAAACGCCTATAGTCCTTTAATAAAAGTCCTTTCATTAAGGGTCCTTGAGGCTCTGCAAATTCTAGCGTTAATATTGTCCAGCCTCCACTCATCTGATGACTTCAAGATTTCTAAACTTACAAGAAGTTTAAATGCCCCTCTCGGCGTTCAGTTGATAGCACTCGGCAATGAAGCGGCAAGTACACTAATGGCCGTTTGGCCATGCAGATGTTCATCGTTGACGCGTGCCTATCTCTCATAAGTACCCAGGTAGTACATACGGACTAATGTATGTTGTCAAATAATGTTGTAAAATTCTCTGCGAATCGCATGTTATACCGCATGGCAAAGAATATTAATTTCCCATGCTGTTTGCTCATACCTATCAAAGGTGAACGGTAACAGAGACATGACTGGCGGCAAGCGCGTATGAAGCATGAAGATCAACAAATGCTGTCACCATAGGATCTTAGCGAGCCTCATTATGAGAGGGCGTGGCTGTTGAAACAAGGACGCAGTGGTTGGAGCGATGTTGGGAGCATATGACTAGGGGAGACCCAGTCGGATTGAGGGAAATCAAGCTTCCGCAGCAAATGATTCACACGGCTGTTGATAGGACCACGTTCCTCAGCTCAAAACCAGGAGATCGCCTATTTATAATAAATTGCGCCTGATCCGGCACAGAGAGAATGGTATAAGGTGTTCAAGTCTGGGCACGTTCTTGGTCTGTTTGGGTTTTAGGCGGCAACAAAACGACGGCCAGTATGTAAGCATGTAGGTACAGTGGCAAGGCGGGTATGCATCAGGATTCCCAAGCGTCCCAAAGAGTCACTCGTCGTATCTGACTTTCGGTTCGATGGGAAATAGCCTGGAAGCCGGGCCGTGATTGGAGACGGGGGAAGTAGGAAATCGAAATCTGAGGGCCATGCAAGAGAGGTACATATTACATATGCAGACGCATGCAAAGCAGAGTACCATCTATACCACCATCGGTGACAGACATGGACGATGGACGGCAGAGAGGGGCATAGGGCCATAGGGCATAGGGCAGCAAGAAACGTAACCTAGTGTTTATTTCTCCCACTTTCCTTTTCTGGGCAATGAGTCTTGGCTCGCTTTTCCCCGCGTAAAGACAGAGAGATGCCATTCGGTTGCCGTTCGCTTATTAGGTACCAGGAATACGGGAGTGGCGCAGCTTCAACTGGTCCGGGGCCACAGCCATCATCGTGAGACCAAGCAGTAGGTAGTCCTTGGTAGTGTGTAAACCAGAATACCGAGGGCTCAAATTGGACTAGGTCAATAGACTGATTACCCAGCTGTGGATGAAATTGCGGGGATCAAAGACTTCAGCCTCGATGGGAATCATTGGCACGCTGACGCTGAATGTTGAGACTCGCCATTGAGACCGGAGACAGATGTAAGTAGTAGACACAAATCAACTGGCACGGGGCAACGGGCTGACATATGGACATGGCTGCATGAGGTAACTACTTAGTTAGAGAGGACAGGGCCTGCCGTAGCGAATGGCAACGTGGTGGGCGATCAAGGGGTTTCAGAAGCGTTGTGGGGCATTTTGCAGTCGAGATCCAGAGGCACGAGCAATGATGAAATCGGTTAATCTGCACTTACGTCACAGCGTCTCCTCGATGGCGGGTTACGAGCCCACTACCAGAAGTGCACCTGCCAGCTGCGGCGACGTGTTGCTAGATCAGCTTGTACTAAACAAGTACCCTTTATGCTAGTCAACTTTGGTCTCCCAGCTGGAAGGAACCCGATTTAATGTCAATGTAGTGTACGGTAGGATCAACACGACAGGCGTTAGGTGCTACCATTATTACATCGTACACTTGCCTCTTTTTCACAGCAAGACTGCGAATGGACAGACTTCTTCCGGTTCGGGAAACAAATCCCTACCTCGACTTGTTTGTAAGTAGAAGTACCTCACATATATGATATGACCTATATGACAACACTGGTCTTTGCTTCACTCTTCCTACATTCAACTGCTGTCTCCTCATTACAACCTCAACAAGCTTGGCTTTTTGGGTTTGGGTTGGAACTTGGGCAACCAGGGCAACATACCATGTGAACCCGATTCGGTCATCATCACTGCCGATGACAATCATACTATTATAGCCTCGATTCCATTTTCGACCTTGAGGATCACAGCTCACCGTAGATATAGGAACTGACGACACCCTCATATATTTGACATACCATCCACCTACCGGCCACGAATTACCCACCTTATCTGCACTCTAAATAACACCAGTCATTACCTCCAACAATTTGCTGACACTTTCAAGGTAGGCAATCCTTACCTTTTACCTATCCTCTTCACACTTTATCAGCCAGACAGACGACTACTCACATACCCAACTTCATTGCTTGTCTGCTGTATTAAAGTGTCATACATACAGACGTCGCTTAACACGATCACCGTTTTTCTGCAATGTTTTTCTGCCACTTAATAGGGGCATAAGAAAAACGGCTTATTCCTTGAGAGCTAATTCGAACACCACTATAGGAGGGATAGCATGCGCTGAGAGTAACCATAGCTGAGGGAGGCCGTGGCTAGATTTAGTTATTCATTGCTCACAATCAGAGTATCTCTCTTTGCCCTCGACACCATAACACTCATTCGGCCCGATCTCTACAATCGCGCACACACGCGTTTCGATTCAATATTAGACATCCACATAAACGACGATCTTTTACTTCAACTAAATCTACGAGCTGTGACAGCTTTGTGCTGGTCTCGGCTTCTTGGCCTCTGTTCTTGCCTATAAGAAAGGTTCTACACGAATCTCATATTCACGAAATTTACTGAGCTGACGGCCTCCCATCCTGTGAACACATACGCCATGGCGTCATATCCATTCGAGGAGGAAGTCAATACCGCGTCGCCCCCTATCTTAGCTCCTATAGATGCTCTTGACGCATTTGCGCGCAAATTATATCGACGCGCGCGCAATGCTGGCTCCAACTTCGAGAACGTTGCCATCGTCGTTCGCGACTTACATACCGTGCTCAAGCATCTCAAAGTCGAGGCAGAAGATCCCGAATCACTGCTGAATTGCGACAATAGTGCCGTTTATATACGGCAGTTGACACCCATTATAGAAGACGGCGAGTTCACGTTGAAGCAGCTGGATGCCATCTTAGAGAAATACTTCGACGGTAGTTCAGATGGATCTGGTATTAGCGGGGATGGCGAACTCCATGTCCACATGAATGACAGCGAGAAGGGTTGGATGATGCTAGACAGCTTGGAACTTGAAAAGATCGATTTGATTCGCAGCAAGCTGGCGAACCAGAAGCTTAATATCGATATGTTTCTCAACACCGTCCAACTACACAATCCCAGCAAATCGCGTCAGCCGGTGGATGTCACCAGTACCGATCTCGACGCCATCAAGGATAAGGTTGATGCTATAGCCTCTCGCCTCTGTCAGCGCAAAGATTCGGGATTTGGCGAGAATGAAGATCAGCTCTGGGAGCAATTTAGGGACGCGCTGGAAGAAGAGGGCTTTTCGAAGGATGTGTTGCGTAACAACCAAGTAAGCGTGCTCCTTCTTTTCCCAGCCCGGACAATAGTTGACAAATATTCTAGGACATCTTACGAGCGTATATTCGTGAGGTCGACGAACAAATCACGGCATTCGGTGGTGGCACTCCTTCAGTTAGGGGATTCTTGGAGAACTACACTCCCCCACCTGATCCCGACGTCATTCCACCTTATCCAGCTAATGGGGGAGACCCTTATAGCCCCGATATTGACAACGAGAAGTTCTTTCCGTCTATGAAGATGGAGCGTTTACGATACGATGATTACCCACCTCAACCTGGTCAACTATCCACTCAGGGCACCGGCCTCTCATACGACTACCATTCATCCGATGATGAAGACGCATCGTCTCCCAGCTCCATGGCTCTAATATCCACAAAACAAATAATGGAGTTGGACAACAAGATGGCTGACATGACCGTCGCTATGGGTGACATCCATATGCAGAGTGTGTCTCCTACCACGAACGGAAACTATGTGACTTCTAGTTCTCAGCCTCAAAGATATTTACCTCCATCGTCCTCTCAGCCGGCACTTCTGCCTTCTCCGGATCGGACTTATACTTTTGACGAGCAGTACGAGTATGAGCATGATCCACCTCCCCGATATGTCCCTTCTCTGCCACCGCCGCCACTTGGTGGTGATAGAAACTCTCCGCCTATTCTTCGTTCTAATTCACTGTCTGCACCCTCTCTCGTTGGACAACGCGCGGCCTTGCCTCCGCCAAATCAGTCACGAGAATCAACCAATCAGCGATTTGCGCGTCTAGGGCCTGATAGTCAAGGCCGAGAAATTCCGCTTAATGCAAAGTGGACGCGCATCCGCAGAAGCCTAGTATCACCTGAAGTCGTTGCAAGAGAAGGGCTACGCTACGAAGCACGACCTGATTTTGTGGCTATACTTGGAGAGCTGAAAAGGGAAGACATTGCTGACCTGGCAAGGAAAAGTCAGGAGGTACGTGACGAGCGTCGAAGATCCGCATCGAATGCTTCTGGTGTAGCAAAACAACCCAAATTTGGCGGGAAAGAGAGACGACCAGAGGACAGGTACCATCCTGATAAATATCGGAATTGGGATGTCATCGAGGGTCGGCACAATCAGAACGAAGGACCGGGGTATGTAGTCCATCCTTACCGCGATCGTATGAATAGCACAGTCAGCTCCACTGGAGAGATATGGGACTCTAGCGACGACGAAGCATCCCCAGATCTCTACGAGGACCGTGCCAAATATGGCCATTACCCAAACTCGTATCCTCCCCCTCAGCCGTATTCACCACAGCATCAGAACCTTGGCCCTCGCGGCGGGTTAAACAGAGGGTCCATATCTACGCTGGATGATGGTGATGTTAAGGGTACTAAATCCTACCCATACATCGTGCCGTCTCCGGTAGAAGAGAATAAGGGTGGCGAAGGTCGAGATAAGACAAGCCCTTCAGCAACAGTCAAACCAAAACCTATTCTCAAGAATAAGAACGACGATCCACATGTACGGTTTGATCCGGAACCCCAAATTTTGGACGACAAGTCAGGATCGATGCCACGAAGTCTCGGTCGACGAGATAAAGGAAAGGAGACCAGTGAGCGAGATTGGCGGGATAGAGATCGGGATAAAGTTCGAATTCGTGATAGAGACCGGGAGAGGCGGTATCGGTCAGATCGTGACATGGACCGAGAACGCCACTCAGATCGGAACCCTGATCGACACCATAACGGTACCACCAACGGCAAATACTACACCAGCACTTCTGGTGGCCGTCGTGGTGATCGTGATGATCATCGTTCTCGAGAGGAGCGTGACCGTGACCGAGAGCGAGAAAGAGAGCGGGGAGCCCGTAGGAAAGCCCGGAGTGAAACGCTTCGCGCCGTCGGAATCGGTGGCGCCGCTGCTAGTTTGCTGAGCGTGCTGACGGAAGCCGCCGCGGGTTTGTAATGCCAATGGAAAAAGGGGAAAAAAAAAAAAAAAAAAAAAAAAGCCAGTTTGGGACAGTATCTGCATCTGCGTTGATGACGGCGCATCGATTATCAAGCAAGAGAATTCTTTCCGGAGCGTATGCGTTTTGTTCTCTCCCTCTCTCCTATTTGTTTGGGTTGGGCGCATGAAGCTCGCGTGCATTTTTTATTGATTGAACATACCCATTTGAGATCCCATTTGAATTTTCTACAGCATACACTCACTTTTTATACCACGGTTTGCGGGCATGCAGGAAAGGCGGCAGAACATGTAGAGGCAATTTGGATACCCCTTATCATACTCACCTTAAGAGTACATTGCATCAGAGGAAGATTGGAAAATCAAAAGGCAGATAGAACTAAATTTAGGTACGGTGATTATATGCATAACAAAATCATTTGCACTGAAATGGTCTTTTTGCATTTTTGTTCATACGTCGAGATTTAGTTCGTTCTCTGTATTATTGATCCTCTAAGTTGGGGGTTCTCAGTAGGTGGTTGCTGATTTATACCAACAAGACCCAGGATTAATTGACACCAAAGCACTTACCAAACGTCAACCGAATTCATCTGTCGTTCCATTTCATATATTCATAAGCTGGTATATACAACGCTTGGCATCCCGAGTCCCTCATGCCTATGCATGTCGTACGTAAGCTTCGCACCTCTCTTTGGGATAACGCTATAATGCAATGCAATGCAACGCAACGCAGTGATGACCCCTTAGGACAGACAAACATATGTAGCAAAAGCTTCGCTGTCCAAGTCGGTGAATATCCTCCATCCAACGGACCATAATCCAGAAGGACACCTTTCCTTGTATTTAATGTCCGTGCGCTTAGTGCTGTTAGTAAACATGCTGGCCACGCACCTAAAACGTTAACATTTGGCGTAATACGCTAATTTAAACTAAAAATACCACGTTAAAATCTTGTAAAAAAGTTGCCTCCTATTAATAAACTCATAACAATAGCAACCCTAACCACACTATAAAATCCTCCACAAGATATTAACAAAATAGCCCGGCATACTTAACTACTTAAGCCAACAACCCTATCTAACCTGCAGTAAACAAAACAAAAAAAAACTGCTAACGTATAAGCTCTTTCTATCAATTTTACTAAAAAAAATGCTGCTCGACTATAAGCTAACCTTGCATTAAATACAATTACTGCCCTGTTTAAAAAACAAAATAAACAAAGCAACATTAAATAAAAAGTCCTACAAAACTTTGTAAGCATATTTAATAGCTTTATAAGCTATTATAAAAAAAATTATAAACGGTCTTATTATAAACACGCAAAAGCTTTCGTACAATCCTTCCTTAACTACATTAAAATTAAAAAATTCGCAGCTATTAGCAGTGCTTTTTACGTACTTATACGACTTAAAAGCTTATAATATACGCTTACTTAATCATTAAGCGCTTTAAAAAAGCTAGCCTCCATAAAACAAATCTCCTAAGCAAACGTAGCCTTATAAAAATACTAAACAAACTTTAGCAAAAAAACCAGCTTTATATAAGCCTTATTTTATATAAGATTTACCGGGTTAGCACTAGCTACAAAAAAAAATTACAAACTTTTTATTAAGCTTAATATAAAATAACGTCTTACAGTAAAACAAAACGCTATTAATGCTTATATAACTAAAAAAATAATTATAGCAACGTTTATAAACCTCAGTTTAAAACTAGCAAATATGCTAAAATGCAACCGTATAAACACTAAATAAGCCTTAAAGCTAATATCCTTAACTTAAAAAGATTAGCTTTTATAGCTTATAAATAAAAAACGCCTAACTTAAGCATTAAGTACAAAGAAAATAAAAATCTTAAAAACATAGTATAACTATGTCCTTTTAAAAGTTCTGCTCATAATACCCGACTAAATAAACAACTCCTAGCAAAATATCCAGAAAAACATAGTAATAAAAAAAATAAAAGCCTAAACAAGCAAAACTTCTATCGATTACAAACAGTTAAAGCATAGCCCTAAAATAAAGCTAAAAGTCTGCTTTTAAATAGTTTCTTTTAAAGAACCGGTAAAAGCTTTTAAAGTATTCAATGCTAGCGGACTATTACATAAAATAATTAAAAAGGATATTTTATAAATTTATAACCTAGGATATTAAAATTATTATAATCTAAAAAAATGCAACTAAGTTTATTATTGTTATAAATATAATAATAAAATAAACAACTATAAAGTAAAACCTTATAAAAAACTTAAAAAGTATGCTAATTACTTAAAGCCCTTTTTAACAAGATATAAAAACTACCCAGCTAAGCTAAAGCAATAAAATAAACAGCTAATTAAACCTATAAAAAAATAACTTTAGTTTATTTATAAGGCTAGAACTAAATAATATACTGCAGCAAACGTGGTTAACCTATTATTATAAAATAAAACAAAGGAAGAAAAAGCAAGCTTTAAAACTATTAACCTAAAAATTTAAACAGGCCTAACTAAAGACTTAGTAACTAACACTTTAACTAAAAACCCCTTTATAAAAGCATAAAGCAACAGCTTTATATAAAACAGAAAAAAAAAAGCCTAAATTAATATAGCAAAAACGAGCACTAATATAATGCCAGCAAAAACTAAAAATATAAACATAAAGTTTAAATACGAACTAAATATAATTAAAATAATAATAAACAACAAAGCTATAAAAACCAGTCAAATAACCATAACTATAACTTGGACTTTATATGCCAAACCTTTAAGGGTAACGAAAGCTAATAAAAAAAAGCAAAAAAAGCAAGCAGTACTAAAGCGCCTAAAAAAAGCCTTTAAAAGCAAAACTTAAAAAAAACTTAAAAAAAAAGCTTATAAGAACTAAAACCAACTTTTATTAAATCTTAATAATAAATAATAATTAAGTAAAAAATATAAAAAACTAACGGATATGCCAGCACTAAAAAAACAAAAAAGCAAAGCTTAAAGATTTAAAAGTAGTATAAGCAAATATATATAAATCGCTAGAACTATATAATGCCTTATTAAGTTTTTGCTAAATAAACAAAATAAATATAATCTACATATAAAAGCCTTAAATAAGCAATAATATAAAACAAACTAATTATATAAAATATAAGGCGTACGCGCTAATTAATAGTTAAAACTCCTTAGAAAAAAAACTAAAAGTATTAACGTATATAAAAAAAAAAATAAACCTTAAAATTTAGTAATAACGGCCGGTTTAATTATACGATCTATTATAAATTAATATAAACAAATATAGCATGCTTAATATATATAAAAAACTAAAAAGCAATATAATAATGGATTATATTATTAACTTATTGCTGCCGAACAATTACTTAGTTAAAAAGGACTAGAACGTAAGAAATCCAACCTTTAAACCTAGGTTTAAAAGCTAAAACCAAAAAGCTAACTTAATAAAATAGTCTGCAAGCAGCAAAATACCTTTTAATAAAATCTTAGGCCTACTTATATATAAAGCAAGCTATATAATAAATATAATATTTATAAATATACCTTTTATAAAAACCACTTTAGCAGATTATTTCAAGTTTAGATTAAATTACTATGCTTTATTAATAATAATACTTAATAAAAAGAATAAGCAGCTTAATAAAGTAAAAATAATTATTAAACTAAATAACAAAAAAAAGTTTGCTAAATTAATTAAATATAATATAATAACTATAATAAACCTAGCTAAAACATATAGCATAAATAATATTAAGTACTGCATAATATAAATTAGCGAAATATTTATAGCTATTATTAAAAGTGCAAAAATAAAGGTCAATAATAAGGAATACTTTACACCCTAGTAAACTAACGAGTGCAAAAGCATATACGCTATCTATAGGACTACAAAGCGTAAAAAGCAACTAAAAAATGCCTAATATATTCTTAAACATAAAGCGTTCTTATTAACTATACATAAAATAAAAAGCGCCTTTTAAAAAGATTTAATCAGTTTTATAAACTTAAACACTAAGCTATACAAAATTATTAAATAATATAAGCTAAAACTAAAGCTTAAATTACCGCTGCTATAAATTAATAACGAAATAATTAAAAACATAATAAAAAAAGCAGAAGCCTTATAAAAAGCAGTACTAAAACGCTTTTTTAAAAACAATAACCTAGATTATAATCTGCTAAAAAGCTAGCACAACTTAAAATAAAAACTCGAATAAGCTAACACAGCTTTAATAAAAAAAGTAAAAAAACATACGATTAAAATAACTAATACAGCGCTAAAAGTAAATTCAATTATAATTAACTTGCTAAAATATTACTAAAATTATATAGCACAACATATATACGCTTTATTTAATATATGCTTATAA
Organism: Xylaria cubensis; assembly: GCA_022385715.1. Classification (NCBI taxonomy): domain Eukaryota; kingdom Fungi; phylum Ascomycota; class Sordariomycetes; order Xylariales; family Xylariaceae; genus Xylaria; species Xylaria cubensis. The sequence continues at coordinate 245,413 of MU279048.1, forward strand.
CTTAAATACTTCTTAAAAGTATAAAAGGCTGCTAAAATTGTTATAATCCTTAAAGTAAAAAAAAAAAACCAGGCTTTGCTACAATTATAACGCTTAATAACACTACTGTCTTGCTTAAGCAAAAAGTTCGAACGTTTAATTATAAAACAATTAATATAAACTTTTTTTATATAAAAAGTGTTAAGCTTATAATATAAAAAAGCTTTGCTAAAACAATTTACAATAAATTTAGTTGCTTTTTTTATATATAAAGCAAAATATGCCCTATAAATAAGGTATAAAATATTTTTAATTACGCTAAACATATAAAAAGCTTTCGATGCTTTATTAAAGCAAAAGTTATTATAGCACATATAAGCGCAAAAATAGCTAATTAGCCTGCTTAAACTTATAAAAAGCTTCTTTATAAACTAAAAAATAAAAGTTAAACTAAAAAGCGCTATAACAAGCTTTAGCCTAATATAATATAAAATACTATAAAGCTTACTATTATTTTTTATATTATATATATTATACTTAGCTAAGCTATTTAATAAAAACTAGAAGTAACGCTTTAAGTATATTAATAATGTCGGCTTATATAAAATAAACAGGTTATTTAATATAAACATAAAATAGCTTACAAAAAATGTTTAACAAGTTTTTAAATAAAATAAAAAGAACAAGGTTTTTTTTGCTTTAAAAAAAATAAAATTAATCTATATTATAAAAAAAAAAAGCATATATAACCCACTAGTAATAATAAGCAAAAAAGTTATAATATACCTAGTAAAAAAAAACTAACCGGAGAAAATACCTGCTATTAAATAGTTAAATATATAGTTTAACCAAAAGCTTAAATTTTAAAAACATATTTAAAAACGTGCTAATAAAGCTATAATATTAGTACGTTATATTTGCAGACTAGCTAATATAAAGTATAGCCCGCTAACTTAAGGACTAAAAAAAGCTATAATTATATACGTAATTTTTATAGCCTTATATAAAAACAAAGCATAATATAATAACTAAAATAAGCTAGCTAAAAACAAATCCTAATTAAAAAAAAATACAATTAGCGCAAAAATAAGCTTTTACGTTAATAAAATATAAAAAGCGCTTAACCTTGCTACATAAGCAGTAGTCCTAGTTTAAAAAACTATGCTTATAATAATAGTTTTTTAAAACGCTAGCCTGCTAATTATATAAGTTGCCCTAAATAATATACTTTAATGCTTTACTTATTAGCTATAATTAATAAACAAAAAGTATCTTTTAGCAGACTAAATAAAGCATAAAAAAATAATCTAAAAATAAAAAGCCAGCGAGCTAAAAGCCTTAAAAACAAAAGTACAAACAACTACTTTGCTACTACTAACAATATAGCAACCAAAACTAATAATGCTACAATATATACTAAAATTATAATAAAACCTTATAAAAAAAAAAACAAAAGCAAAAATAACTAAGGCTTTTTAAACATAGTTAAAAGACCTACTTATAACGGACGTAGTAATTTATACAAATAAGTTATAAAAAAGCAATAACGTTAGCTACAGTTTCGCAGTATATTTAAAAAATAAATATATTATTATAAACATAAAAAAGCTTAATTATCTATTATTTAACTATAATAACAAAGCTATAAAAGCATAAAAAAAGCTAAAACATATAATTAAAAAAAGCTTAAACCTTTAAACTAAGCAAATCTAAGTTTATTTAAATAACATAAAAATAATTTAAAGTTTATAAGCAAACGCCCCCTTATTAACATAATAAGCTTATTTAAACTTTTAAAAAGCAATAAATAAATATAATATCCAGGTAAAATAGTACTTAAAGTACTATAAAATTAAAAAAAACAAAAAAGCGGATAAAATAGCTAAAACAAGATTATAACTACGTAATATTAACTTAAACTACATTAAAACAGCATATAAAATAAGATTACAAGCATAAAAGTTAATAAAAGCTATTTAAAAAAAGTAATAATTAAAAATAAGCCGAACGTTTTTAAATAAATATAACTTCTTTAAATTAAAATATAATTTAAACAAACTTTTAAAGTTCGATATACTTATTTAAAAAAAGCTTTATTAATATTTAGCAAGCTATAACAAGTATAAAAACTTTGCTTAATATTATAAAAGGTTTAAATACGACAACGCTAAATTTAAATACTTTTATAATAAAGCAAAAGCATTTAAATACTTAGTTTTTTACTAAAAAGTTCCTTTTTAAAAATAGCTAAAAAAAAAAAGTATCCTTTCGGACAAACCCGAACAAAAAGATTATTTACAATTATTAATAGCTAATTCTAAACGTTTTAAAGCTTTTATTAAAATTACTAAGTTCTATAATAAAATTTGCACACATTAATTAAATATAAAAAGCACGTTTTATTTTGCTTAGTCTACTTTATTTATAAAAAGCTATAAACTAAAGAGTATAAAAATAAAAGTAATAAGGGAAAAAAAAAAGGAAAAAAATTATAGTTACAGTTATTAACTATATTTAACTTATACTTTTTATTCTGCTTTTTTTTTATAAGCACTCCAGTACTAAAACTATAAAACTAAGCTAGCCTTAGCACTAAACTTAGTCTGCTTTTCATAAGTAGCCGCTAACCGGCCCTATGCTTAAAACTTGTATTATTTTACAAAAGGATACTAAGTACTACTTTTATCTAAAAAAAGGAGGCTGCAGTAAAAAGGCCCCAATAGGGCACATATCTATAGATACGATTTGCTAAACGGGTAGCTTATATAGTATAATTATCTCTTAGACTTAGCACGCCTTTAATGCCCTACGGGAGGCTCTGGGACCGACTACAACGCAGCGTCCCCTGGCAATAAATAAAACAAACAAAAAAAAAATAATCCAGAAGGACGTATCCCTGAACATTTCCCAAGGCTGAGATTCACAGTCTTTGTAGACTTGTCCTGTCCCATTCCATCCAGTCAAGCCAACGCAAAAGAATAATCCTACTGTCGTCCCTGACGCCTCGTAGTCCGTCTCGTAGAACTAATATTCCTATTTGCATCCAAATCCGCAAGACGGATTTTCTCCTGAGGTTGTCCCTGTTTCTTGCTGTTCCCGGCAATCTCACACCCACCCAGTTTATTCCGCCCCAACATCTTCCCCATGACGACCTGGCGATGTTTATTTGCCTGCGGATCCTCGTAACCTAGCTGCGTCGACGGCGGCGGCAGCAGCGTATCAGCGTTATTATCCGCGCCATCGCCCTCGTCGGTTGGTTCGAGAAACTTGTCGAACTCCGACCCCATGGACGTCGACAGAGAGCCGAGTTGTCGTGTCTTGTTGGGACCGGATAAGGCAGATGCAGACTCGACGCTTGCCGTAGACGTCACTGACGCGTTACTCGCTGCGCGACCTAGGATCTGACGTTTCCGCCGGGCCGGACGCGGGACGGTGGTTCCTTCTTGCGGCGTGTCGTCTGCCATGAGTGAATTAAGCCGCTTGGACAACTCTCGACGCTCGAGGTCTTTGGCCTGTTGCGCCTTGCGTTTGTTTTCGGCCTCTGCGTCGCTGGGGGGTGGTTCCCTCATTGAAGTCTGCGGTGTGGCGTCGGATTCCTCTCCTGCCTCTGAATCACCTACTTCGCCTTCGGTGGGGAAACGCTTGAGCGTCCGGTTCGGCTGGGGCTCTTTTGGCGGCGAAGCTGGCTTGTTCAAGGCGCTTGCGGTTGTTTCTGAAAGTGGTGCTGACGCAAACGCGTCGTCGAAAGTACGAAGGTGAGTAGGAGCTGTTTCATATTGCGACTCAGCTGTGTCCTGTTTCCGAAGAAAGGTCGCTTCCCGGTCGGCACCTGGGATATTGCTATCGAATGCAGTCATATCGACACCGGCTCTCGGAGGTGGCGCTGGTGCTGGCATTTGACGACTGGGTTTTGCCACGGTTGGATTCCTAAGTACAGGTTCCGATCGGGACCTGTGTAGTGATTTTTTCTTATCCTCCTCTTTCCGCCTTAGATTTGCGCGTATCAAATCAGCATGGCGAACTAACTCATCAAATTGGAACTTGTCCCATGGCACCAGGCATCCGGTTGTGATACAGTGCCATAACCATTCAACATCAACAATTGCTATGTTATGGTAGATAGCGAGGTCGCGCTTTTGCTCTCTTAATGAAGCCAGGTCCGGGCAGACAAGGAGCGAGACCTGCCTGTTTAATTTTTCAGAATATGTGGCTCCCAATTGAGTAACCGTTTTTTCAATCTGATTTAATTGTTCATTGACGAAACCAGCTGTGCATATCACCAGATTTTGAAACCCATCGATAGGAAATCGGGGAAATGGCTGGCCCCAAACATGGTCCGTAGGGGAGAAGAGTGTCTTATTGTGGATACAGCGCTCAATAAAAAACTCCGTGATGATGTTGACTCCGTCAGGGAGTTGTGGATGACTATCAGGCTGGGATGTCTGCGGCACAAGGAGGAAACGCTGGTTAAGCGGTTCGGCATGGGATAACGATGCCACATCTTCCAAAGTTGAGGCAAGTTGACCGCCGTGTGACGTGAGAAAACCGAAGAGAACTTGCTCTTTTGATTCTGGGAATCCATGGACAAAAAATCGACAACCTGAGAACACGCCTTTCCTAAGAGCCGGCCAGTTGTTCTTGGTCGGAGATGTTACTGCAGACTGCGCCATCGGTTGTGGCGTTTCTCTTGCGGAAGTGATCGAGTCGGTGACCAACGGAGCAGCAGGCGCGCTCGATTCTCGCTGTCCATCGTCTGGCCTCGAGAGGTCACCAGCTGACTGATTGAGAATGTCACCCCATATACTGTTGTTTTGGCTGTTCATCCTCATGCTTGCTCTCTTTCTTAGCTTTCTCCTCCCTGCTTCGGCAGAAGCAGCGACTTCATCTCGCCCTCGCTTACCAAGCGCCACTCGTTGAAAGTCCCTGCGTACCCAAGCACCCTTACCGCGTTCTTCTGCAGGGAGGTTTGGATCGTAGCACTCTTCGTTGAGTATCATGCCCCGCTCGACGCAGTCATGGAGCCATTCGATGGAAATGCAATGGATACCCCACCTGCAGGCGGCATTGTACTTCTTCCCCTCGGGACGGGCGACGATGAGATGAGTGACTCGACGGGAGAGGTCGGCAACGTATTCGCCTCCGTTCGCTTTGACTGTGTCCTCGATCATGGCTCGCACGTTGTCTGGAAGTGTCAGCTACGTCGACACATAAATTCTACACTGGGAGACTGACTATCCTCGAAACCGGTCAAACAGCACACCAATCGTTGTCTCTCGCGCTCGGCCGGGTTGATGCTGTTGGGGATGCCGCCGCCCGACTCAAAAGCACGAAGCTTCCAGGTGTCTTCCAATGCAGCCATGTCCATTTCTTGATCCTCAACCCACAGTCTGCGCACAGCTTCAATCCAGCCTGCCGCCATTGGCTTGATATCGGGCCGTTCCCTGGCGACATGACGGTATTTCGCTGTACTGTATTTGCCAACGATGAGGTGAGTAACGTCGGGGGTAAGATCGTAGCGATGGACACCGCCCATCTCGGTGGTGCGCTGGTCGATCTGGCTCTGTATAGTTGTGTCGTCCTAGTTAGCAATGAAGACGGAAGGCGGTGATGCGGAGCGGGTAGTACATAATAGCAGACTTACACGCAGGTCGGCCTCTATATCGGTGCAGCAGAGCACCAGGCCGTGAAATGGCCGCGATAAGTCGACGGTGTTGACCTCGACGCCATTGTCCGAAGTAGGCGGTGACTGCATAACCACTTGGTGACTCTTGAGCGGTTTTCAAATCATGACAGTAACGGGATCTCAGGAGGCTCGAGAGTTTGTGCCTTATAATTTCTAGTTGTAATCAACTATGGCGCACGCGTTGGATCTAGTTAGTTGGTCGCGTCAAAGAAATCAATTAAATCAATTAAAAGTGGGCCAGTTTGTTACGGGTGGTCGCGTTTGGGTGACGTAGTCCACTATTAGGGCGCCTACCTAGGTAAGTGTAGGAGAGCCATTCTACGACGGGTTGGTAATAAGTCAATTCCTGATGCATGCATTGCAACATATGATAAACGTTCCCCCTACTCCACTCGATATGGCCCAATGTTAATCTTTCAATCCACGGATCTGCTTGTGGTGATGCTATCCGTAAACCCCCGCGGTCCTTCTACGTAGAAGGACCGCGGGGGTTATAGTCTAAGTTGGTCCTAGGGTTGAGTATGCGTATGATGAGCACTCGTCCTTCCGCACTTCTCGGGGTGTTTTCGGTATACATGATGAGTGACCATTTCCTATGGTAGATTCCAACCAATCCAGCGAGGCCTCTTGGCTTCCCAGTCGACGAGATTGATACAGAACTCATCAACTACGATTGCAAGATCTTTAATGAAATAGTTTTCCCCATCCGATAGAATCATGAATTGGACTAATCCGTTCTTCGAATACATTGTGTATGGCATAGACATTGCCTAAAGATACGTATTCGACATGTATGGGCGTTCATGTAAGAAGCCCAACGAAGGTCTAACGAACGTGTTTCTAAAATTTGCTCGCCTCACTCGTCAAGTTTGACTGGTAGTTCACGTCAAAGTAGAAGACCAACTGCATAGGGACAGAACGAATCAGCGCTTATTCAACTCTTCTTCGATTTCTGTACTATTCTACTATACAATATGAAGCCAATCTCAACTTTATGTTAACATGAACAGTGTACAACGAAAGAGGGGGCGAAGATGACTTCTGCTAGGGCTGGACGTCACCGCTACGGGAAACAGAAAACTCGGCGCCAACTCAGAAGAGATCATACCTGCCCAACCCCGTCCAATATCCAAGTATGCAACATTCTGACGCTTGGCCTATGGATGAAGTCCCAGCGATGTGAGCATACCTCTACAGGAGTATGCGTTCCAGTTTCGCCTTCGATCAAGTCGCCTTGCTTAGAGGCGAAAGCGGTTCCTGCCATCAACCATGTTCGAAGGCGATAGTGACCCGTGGCTGTGGCTGTGGCTGTGGCTGTATTGAAGAGTCTCTTGCCGTAAGTGGTGAACGGTGTATTGCCGTCTGAAAATGAGGCCGGCTGCGTAGAAAGTCTAGGTTAGTATAAATACTCTTTGTGAAGGCATAGATAGTAGTGTGAGTAAGAATACCATCAAAGCACCTACGTTCCAAGTCAGGGTGCTGATAGCGCTGCCTGCGTCCAACACGGATAGTCGCAATAACGCCAGCTATAGCTATCAGGCAGGCTAAGATTCCAAACACTATGCTGACAATCGTCTCCAGTGAAATAGGGCTTGCAGTTGCCATATTATACGTTCGGGAAGGGTGGTGATGACAGTGTATATCTTCAAAGCTCTGGCAGTTTATGTTGACGCTGGCTGGCCGTGTATCATCTTTAATCGATTCTGCTATGCTATATCTGTTCTCCGTCTTCCCCATTCAAAGTAAGCCCTCCCAAGCTACGACATCGATAGCCAAGAACCGGCAAGCAGAGTATCAGCAGCTGGTAGGGTAGAGACCTACAACGGCTAGAGTTAGGATAATAGTCAAAAAATAGTTTCAAGGAGACTGGAATGAATGAGTGTGCGCTGACATGTATAATGTTTGAAGTATGAATTAGTAGTAGCGAATAAGTGAATGAGATGGCAGCCTGAGTTTTTCTATCGGTGAATTCTACTGACCAGCTTATCGAGCAATCTTTATCAATCATGGTTTTCATGGTGTTTGCGCAGACTATGTGAATACGACTTTCTGAACGACAAGGTAATTATGGTGTTCCCCTTTGACATTCATGGTGAGCCATACAGCTAATGTGTCGAGAAACTCGCTATCATGGTGATTACTATGGTGCATGGCGAGATAATCATGGTGCAGGCGCAGCAGCAGGGGAATGAAGTCCCGATTGGCTATGGCACCGTCATACCTGTTAAGCCAGCCACTTGTCAGCAGCACAGCGCTGCACTCCAAATCGGTATATTCTTTGCTTGCCTTAACTTTTCAGTCTACTTGAGTCTCTCGTCCTATTCCCAACATCGCCTAGAGTACAAAACTGCTCTGTCAAGACTTAAGAAGGCTCTTTCGGTTATGAATATCAAGCCGTTGCTCGTGATAGAGCGAAATGGATACTCCAGAACTAGCACTGATCGCCAGCGAGGACGGCCATGTGGCAAATGCGCCTTCACATCCAACCTCGCAATATTTCGATGACTCCCTATTCTTTCCAGAACAGTTTGAAAACGAGTTGCCGGCCCAATCGAACAGCCAGACTGGCCTGAAACCACATGAGATGGAGTGGCTCTCACAATCGGAGGATAATAATATGCAGATATCTTGCGCCAATCATTCAGGACAGAATGGAACTCATACTCAAAGCCGAAGCATGTCGCTAAACATTCCGGATACCGCAGATTCCTGGGCTGATTTAATGGATCTCACCCCTGATATTGACTTCAATGATGGAACGTCTGAACATATTACCCCCTTCGAAGCGGACATGAACTTGTTGATTAGCGACCACAATGCCACAGGGAAACCCGCGAGTAAACCTCGCCGAGTTTTCATTGATGAACGCCAGAAAGCTATCTTGAACGAGTGGATCGACAACAACCCGGAACCTTATCCATCAAAGGAAGATAAGATGAGTCTAGCCTATTCCACAGGTTTGACTTTGAACCAGATCAGCAGCTGGTTTACGAGAACACGACAACGGAAATTGAATCGAGTACATGTGACTAGTACTTCAATGAACATCAGAAATGACTTGCCTCCAATCAAGTGTCTCGAACCGAACCATCTTGTAATACCCAAGAACGCTTTGTTGCCTGGAACTCATACCTCAGCATCTCTGGGCATCCTTGAGGGGTTCTGGCCAAGTAGCATAAGCCTCCCAGAACACCTTGGAGAGTGCCCAATGAGGAATCCCCGCAGTGAATCGCGGTCTCTTCCTGCCTTGAATTTTATTAGACCGTGCACTTCCGTCCATTCTCCATCTTCGCTAGACCAACTATCGCTGGAAGCATTAGTGTCTGCTGGTTGGAGTGCTGCCTCACGAGGGGGTAACCAGGAAACGCGGAAACGACTCGCAGTCCTTTACGGGGATCATAATCATCATCGTTCTGTTGATGTCACCACCAAGTTTGATTTCATTAAGGTCTGGATTGCAGATGTCGCTCAACATAAATCCTACTCCTCTGAAGAAGGCGATGGGATGTTATTAATGGCTGGACCGGATGCTACCCTAACGGATAGCACTAACAATGACCATGGTCATGTCATAGGGGAAAATGAAAAACTGAAGGAATCAGAGATTCCTGAAGATCCAGATCATAAAAGTTTGGATCAACATGCTATTTTCGATAACGAGGCCCTGCTTAAAGCGCAGAGACGCATCCAAAATAAGCTTAACCGAAGGACCCGTCAATATCTCCGTCATAAAATGAGCCAGGAAAAGCGCGATTTCGAGGAGACTAACAGTACACGGTTTGACACTATGTCCAGCGCCGGTTCCAGTGCAAGCAACAGCGCAAGTTCGGCGTCTAGTTACATGTCTTTTGGCCCTCGCAGAGGAAGACGTGTTGCATTCCAGACTTCACAGGAGACTCAACAACTCAGTAACGACGCGCCACTGTCTACGGCCAGTTTTGCCGTATGGTCTGATGAATGTGGCCCAACCGTTGGCATAAATCCTCTAAGACGTAAATCCATACATGCCGACGACAGTGATTTTGCTACAAGGTCTGATGAGAGTGTTTCGACAATTAATACAGTTCTTGGAAAACGCAATGCCAGGGAATTCTCCTCAATAGGAACAAAAGCTAGAGTATATCCGTGTACATTCTGTTACAAAGAATTCTCTGCTCCTTTTCCTTGGAGACGACATGAAAGCACTGCTCATTCCCCTCAAGTTCGATGGGTCTGCGGTCTGCGTGGCAGGAGTATTTGCCCTATTTGTGAGACAGTGGCTCAACCAGGAACTGGTTCTTTCGATTGTACACATCGCTTTGATGAATGCTGGGGAAAATCCAAATCCCGAAGAGTCTTCTTCCGAAAAGACTCACTCACGCAACACATTCGCGTATTCCATTGTAAGGGAGACTCAACCCTACTCCCTGGTAATGGCGTTCTGGATAATTGGAAGGAAGAAGTCGATACTTCTAAGTACGATCTGACTTGCCACTTCTGTGGGCTTGTCCCCAAGACCTGGGATGGACGGGCATTACACCTGATCAAGCATTTCAATAAGCGAATACCACTAAATCTGTGGATTCCCCAGGGACCTTATGCTTTGACACCAGGTGGAAAGTTTACTTATCCATTTTCGGCATCCAAAATAGTGAACTATGACATGCACTGGGTGTGTCCTTTTGATAGCTCAGGCCTTTCTTCTACCCTTGCATTCGTCGATTACAGGGATTCTTGTTTCGAGTGTATTTTATGCGGCACTGAGATTGATCCTAATTCAGAAGAATCACGAACGCACTTGCAAACCGCACATGTTACAAAAGGTTGTGTCGCTTCCCAAGTGTTTTTCCGTGCAATCAACTGTATCGAGCACTTGGTTAGGTTCCACTCAGCTAAGCAAGGACCTTGGATGACTCGGCTTTTGTTCTATACCCTGCGAAAAAATCCGGACCGAATTCGATTCTAACATACTTCTAGCACTTGGACAAGGTTATGCGTTTATCATTAGCAATTCGTGCAATACAATGAACGGATCCAATAAGTTACTATCTTGTTCGCATACACTAATCACGTACTCTAGCCCCGTGATCTATCAAATGCAAACGATACTTCCGACATCTATACGTTTTCGTTTTTAGCAAGGCAGCGGTACGACCATCCGTGTCTTGATGAAATGAATTTACAGGGAACCCATTGCAACTACCATCCATTGCCGTTGCCATTGGCATGAACATGCCCATTCCCATTAGCAAAACCCTTATCACTAAGAACAGGCGACGAGAGGTCTATATCGTCATCACCATCCAGCCACTGTCCCATCTTCTCATACATGTCCAGCCACAGACGGTGAGCAGCGCCCTTCTCAGGCCCCTGAATCGTGGGAAGGAACTCATCAATATCATGTCCGAGCATACGCTGCGCGGCACCCAGGTACTGGTAACCCTCAGGACAGCGACGCAGAGCCTCCTTAGAAAACGTAGGTGCCGTCTTGCCGTCGACGGGAACGACCTTGTCCTTGTCGTATATGAGCTTGACGTAGCGGACCTTCCACTCCGGAAGGCCGTACCCGTCGTCCGGCTGCTGCTGCTCCTCCTTAGTGCAGAAGAAGTGAAAGCGGCAGTCGCAGTCGATGTCGAAGACGACGGGCTCGACACCCGGGTCCCCAGGGATTGTGAACCGCTGCGTGATGGTCGCCTTCATCTTGCCGACGGCCCGGCGCGTCCGCGGGTTCAGGTCTACGCACGTGCCGCACTCGCGATGCATGATGAAGTCGCCGCGGGCCTTGCCCTCCTTGGATACCTTGATGAAGTTGTCGATGGACTGGCGTTTACTCCAGGCTAGGTGGAGATGTCAGCTTGTTTCCTCCATTATCCAGGGGTGATGAGGCTTCGACTTACTTGTCCAAACGTAGGCTTCCTGACAGAAGAGCGAGCGGAAGTTCTTCCACTCGGACGCGTCTCGGTAGACTGGCCATCCTTTGCATAGCTCTGAGATGGTGAGGCGGTCGAGGATGTCGGCTGGATGACCGTTGACGTGGGAATACATCCCCAACTGGGGATCTAAGGGGGAAGTCATCGCTTCCAGCTGGACTTCTGCTTCGGTATGAGATCTGAATGATGACTAAGAGTGAGGGCTGCTCAGAAGATAGGGGATATAAATTCTAGTTCGATCATGCACTTCCTCATTAAGTCTGTGTAAAGTTCCTTACTCCGGTGGAAGGCAAGTCTCATGGTTTTTATCATTTTCCTAGTGTTCTCAAATCACTACTATCACATAGGTTTTCAGGGGTCACCGAGTTTCGGGTACCTGCGTGGAATGGTCTAGGATCGCCAACAACCCTTACAGTGTGGTGATAACTACGCCGCCTTACATACGGTCGTTTGCTCACCTGTTGATCCCCCACCTCCTGACCGCTACTGCTGCTAAGGAAGAAAGAGAGAGTAACAGAGAAAAAAATTTCAGTTCGAGCGAACGCAAACACATCTGCCCCACCGAACGAAGCAAGTATGCGTAAGGCAGCGCAGCGTCCCGTCAGGTCAGATGGGACGACGTCTCAGCGCTGCCGCCATCCATCCAGACGCACACAAGCATAATAAGAACCGAAAGGTAAAGAGGATGAGAAGGAGAACCAGCAACTAAAGTGAAAGAAAAGCGGGCTTGCCCTTCTCCCACACTTTACTTTCACATGTTCACAAAGCGGAACGTGAGGAGGCCTCAATCGAAGGGGTAGGCCACGTGTTTCGGGGGTCCGAGTTGCAAAGGAATAAGTAAAATCCGACGACAGACCGCACAGATCGATCCGCCGAACTCGCTCAGTTGAGAGCGGGCAGGGCGGCTGGACTGCGTTCGATCGCACACGCCCGGGCGCTGGAGTCTCTTGTCGTGTATTCCCGGGAGACAAATACCGGGTGCCTGGTGGGTGGCACGACAAACTCACAGATGCCGTGTTCCTCTTTTTTATCTGCGAGATGGGTCGTCGTAGGACAGCGTCGATCGTCGCTGGTTGGCCCCTCGTTCACCTGTGTGGCGCTTGCATTGGGTTACGCAGGTTTTTTTTTCATTACTGATCAGATTGCATCAGGGCCTGTCACAAATACCGTGTGATAGTGACCTAGCATTATCACATATGTCTAGCTACCCATACTGTATTCATTCTATGACCAGGTTAGGCAGTTTTAGGCGCCGTTTGATGAGTGCCAAAATATGAGCAGCGGCAACATGGTTCTCGATGACCACCCGTGTTGCATAATATCTGTATGGTCCCGACGACGTTGTGTTCTGTTTTATTGAGCTGTCGTGATATGGTATATGGTCTTTGTCCTGTTTGAGACTGATTGATAAGTTTGTGCCGCTGTAGGTTTCGTACGCCGTCGGAGCTCTGGGCCTGGCTGTGACTCCTTACTTCGAGTTGGACGAACGTGCTGAGCACTGCAGGTCCGTATGAACTCTAGTCACACGAGTATTACCAGTCCACATAGTTATGTTGAGTCACGTTACACTTACGCCGTCTAGACAACCACGTCGTGAGATGATAGCAAAGACACACCACTTATACATGCTAATATCAGCGACGAGACTCCACGAATCGACTCGTGTCTCCAGGCCAAAGGCAGTTCTGGCAATGACCCCATCTAACTTGACCAAACGAGGGACAAGCGCATGTCTCATAGAATGGTAGCTTCTACGGTGCGAGGAAAAATAATGACCGATATGTAGGACGGATGATCGGCGAACAAGACCATACTTAATGAGACCAGAATCATGAGACTCTTCACCAATGATTCGACAAGATCCTCTGTTTGTACATCGCATTCTGAACTGAATTATGACTTATCAAGTACAGCAGAACAGCAATCCCAATGTGCGTAACTCCGTATTGGTAGCCAGCTAGATTAGAAATGAGGTTAAGAAAATTACTAACTAGCGCGCGGGGAGCCAGACAGATCCTGGCTTGGCACAATGTCCTATCAGATTATCAGAACTCATTATTCCTCCATTTTTGATTTACAATGGCTTACATACCGAGTTTTCCTCACGCAGGAAAAACCCTATATTCGACTGTAAGTACCCGTAGCAAAGACATATTGGCGCTCCCCGGTGAGCGACAACTAGTACAGTAGTTATGTAACTCGAACGCAAATATTACCCTACCTTATATAAACGCACCCATACACCAAATGGTGTCCCACACCTGTCATCATCGTCAGACATGCGAGTGCGCCACACAACCAGAGCTTTGATAACCAGGTTCACAATCAACAGCAGCAGCAACAAAAGAGTCGGTACCACAGCCGGAATAACCGGGTTCTCTAGGAACTGTAGTACAACCAGAGTCCAACAACAACAACGCCACCAACCACACACAGCAGCAGCGCCAGCGACAACCCTCCTACCCTTACACCAGCGTCGTCTCATCAGCAGCGCGCACGCCATGTCCACCTCCCCTGACGCAAACCCCTCGCCCTCGGCGCCGGTGCCGGCACCGGCATCAGCACCGGCATCTTCCGCACCCTCCGCACCCGAACCCGAAGAACAAAAGAAGGAGAAACTCCCCCCACTAAGCGGCGCCGAGTTCAGAGAATACAACCGAATGGCAGAGCACATGGACATGTTCCACGCACACTTCCGCTCAACCTGGGAAATCCTGTACACCTCCGCATCCAGCGGAAAGCGTGCGCAGGGGTTGTCAATACGGTCCTTCATCAACCTCGGATTAGACCTCGTGTCACATCTAGAAACCCACCACGCCATCGAGGAGCGATATATATTTCCCGACCTGGCACGAAAAATGCCCGAGTTTCGGACGGGGAAGGAGCGGGATCTCCCGCCTTCTCCAGAGGGGAAGAAAAGGGAGGCCGCCGAGCTTCTGCGTCAGCATGTCGAGATCCATCGCGGTATGGATGGTCTCCGAGCATACCTGAGGTCTTGTTTGTCTGGCGAGACGGAGCTGCAGATGTCGGCGCTGAAAGCTCAGCTTGATACCTGGGGCACCGTGCTCTGGACTCATCTTGATCAGGAGGTTAAGACCCTTGGTGCTGAGAATATGCGGCGCTACTGGTCGCTTGATGAGATGCGGAAGATGAGGATGTAGAAGGGAGCATTATTTGGCCCTTGCATAACCTGCCCGAAAGCATGTTTAGAGTTTAACAAGACAGTTACAACAGAAGAACGTCGAGCATCAGAGGACACATTTATGAAGAAAGGTTTTCAAGCTTGGATTCTGAGCTCCCCTACGATGTACGGCATATAGATTGGTTGAGAGATGAAGAATAACCAATACTCATGTATAGAAGGGTCATAGGCGAAGATGACATGAGGCCAGATATATGTAGATAGATATTTAAGACATACATGTATATACAGTACAACATTCATAGCACTGATAACAATCACAAATAACAAATATGAACATAACATGAGAGCCTTTACGACATTAATCATATCAATTCAATTCCCTAACTAGTAGATGTGAACTACTTAACCGTCCGATTATCCCTGGACCAGTCGTCGCCGATGACAACTATTTTTCATCGAAAAGCAACCCGGGCCATATGCACACGACATACATAATAAACAGAAAACAAGATGATGTTACGCCTGATATTTGTCTAACCTCGAACAGCGCCGCCGAGCACGCCTCCCGTAAATTGCGTGCCACCGGCTTGTCTCTGTCCCGTTCCGCCTGTCCTTGCTCCGCCCCGACCCGTCTTTTGTCCTCCGCCCCGGCCGCCACGCTGGTTTTGTCCGCCTCTCCTGTCGAACGCGTTGGCTGTGCCTTGTGTCCGCTGCTCGAGCGTCCGCTCGTTGGTCTCGATGAGCGCCGCGGCCTTGTCCGACAAAGTGAGGGCTAGGCTCTGAAGGCGAGAGAGCTCGACGCCCTTTCGGAAGATGACCGTCGAGGTAACCTGGTCGAGGGCGGCGGCTAGCTCTTCGTGGCTGATCATCTTGCTCACGATCGAGGCAACCTTGCGGTCATCGAGGTCAAACATTGATGACAGTGTAGACACGGCGAGAGTGTCGTAGAAGGGGGCATAGGTGAAAAGGTACGTCCGCAGACCTTCCTCTTGAATCTGTTTGGAAAGCATGGTCTTGATCTCATCCGTGTTCGGCATGAGATCCCAGATTTTAATGCTGTGAATGAAGTTGATCGCCTTCTTCCATTCACCAGCAGCTAGCGCACGGGACGCCTGCATAACGTGGTCACGGGTATTCTCGGGAGGACCAGTGAAGATCTGTCGTTCGTGGTACTCAAGCATACGGCGATATGTCTTGCTGATGACGCGCTTCTTGATATCGGGCGACGAACCCGTCTGGGCTAGTAGAGGAATCTCGAGAAGCATGCTGCATGTCAGATAGACGCACTCAAGAAGCTCGAGATTGATGTGCATGTGGAAGGGTAGTTGTCTTTGTTTCTCGAGTCGTTCTTGTTCTGGCGAGACTTGGGCGAACCGCTGGATCATAACTCCCTGGGCCAGGAGTTCCTTCTGTCGGCCACTGCCACAGATCTCCTGTAGAGTATTCTGCGCGTCGTAGACAAGACCCTTACGGAACGCACAGAGGCCCACTTGTACGAGAGTTCGGTTGTAGAGAATCTGTGTCTGCACATCAAAGCTATTAATTGTCTCTTGCAAATGCGACATCAACATCATGTCGCGAGCCTTATAGTACTCGTCGTGCAACGCAAGGAAGTAGATTTGACAAAGCATGGCACGAGCGCGGATGATACCCTCGCTATTGACAAAGAGGTAGTTGCACAGAACGTTGAGGAGTTGTGTGGCATCGGTGATACTGCCCCTAGGAGTAATCACCGACTCAACAGCCGCTGGTACAGGTTTCCAGGCGTTCTCCTCAAGGATCTTGACTACCTGAGCGGGTTTGAAGTAGACATGCTCTAATCTGCGCATAACAATTCGGTTTAGACTGTCTTGGGGGATTTGCAGAGTAGAGTCCTTGCCGAGCGTCTCGTAGTAGAGCAAGCCACGGACGATGACATTATATAAAGCACCCTCATCCGTCAGACGGTCGATATACTCCGAAGTGTGAGGGTCAATGGTTTGTAGCGACCGGGTCAGCTCGTCGTCCAGACGCTCGACATATGATACTATGCTGCCGGGAACCTTAAGGTATTTCTCTCCCGGCTGAATTGTGGGAGGCTTCTCGTCATCATCCCACTCTTCAGCGTTCTCGATGACTATGTGGTCTCGGTTCTGCTCCAGCACCTCAAACAAGGTGGAAAGCTCCTTCTCGGCAGCTTTCCATTGTTCCAGGGGCATAGAATTTGATGTACCAGTTCCGAGGTCGAATCTAGCCGAGACGAGGGTTAACAGAACACGAATAGTCTGGTACGGAGTGTTTGCCACGGCATGCAGCTTCTCCATAATTCGGATCTGCTCGAGTCTGTCGGTGTTCTTCTTTCCACGAGATTCCAAGATGGTGCGTAGGTGCTTAAAGATGCTTTCCGGTGTAAATTGAAGGGTGCGACCACCTTTGACGACGGTCTCAAAGCCCTCTTCATCCTGCAGCTCAACCTGCGCGGCATAGTTCTCGGCCTTGGTCTTCTTGGGCTTCGGGGGGGGTGCTTCCTCCTCCTCATCTTCAGAGGCGAGGAAGTCCAGCGGGTCTTCTCGATATCGATCGACCTCAGTCTGGTGATCTTGCTTAAGCTTTTTAATCTTCTGCTTAACGGCGTTGAGACCGCGAGCGCTGGTTGCATTCATCTTCTTGGGGGTGACCTTTTGCTTCGAGATGGTTTCGTTCATGGCATCCTCGAGCTCGACGATAGCCTTGATGTAGAGCTTAGGAGGTTGGCCCCTCTCCGTCATCTTGACGGCCTGACGGTTGAGCTTATCGAATTCTGCAGGTTGGGTGAGTTAGTTACTGATGCATCCTCGTCGAGACAGCGGCCATGTGTACGTACCATTGGAGACGGCACCCCAGTCATTGATCTTCTGCTTCTTCTCGATGGCATCGATGGTAGCCTCAAGCTCGGCGAAGCGCTTATCCCGAGCACTCTTTACAGTCTTAGGCTGGTCTTCGTCGCTGTCTTCGCTCTCGGAGGAGTCACCGCGCAAGAAACGCGAGGCACCCGTCTTCTTGACTCCCTCTTCGTCGCTGCTCCCCTCGCCGGACTCATCCTCATCCTCGTCTTCCTCTTCGGAGTCTTCCTCCTCAGACTCTTCTACGTCCTTCTCTTCCTCCTCCTCGGAGTAGAGCTCCTCCTCATCGGAGCTGCTCTCGCTCGAGCTGTCGTCGCCGCTGCGGAAGAACCGAGACATGTTGGCAGGCGGTCGTTGGTCGGTCGCGGGATGCGCGTGTGATGTGGGGGACAAGATTTGGATTGCTGTCGCTCGGCTTGGCTTGACGACAACAATATTTGGATTCACAGCCCAGACGGGGAGTAGGATGTGGGTGTGTGGGCGTTGGCGTTGGTCGAAGAAAAAGATTGAGGGGCAACCGCAAACTAAGGCTTAGGTGGAGCGGTGTTTTGAAAATTCACAGCGAATTTTTACAGGTGGTGGTGAAGGTTGGTGGGGTTGTCGTCCGCCCAGGCAGATGGCAGGACGCTGGAACACAGTACACAACTCGTCTAACTTTGGCGGGGGAATACTCTAAGCGAAGTTTGTCCAGGGGCCGTGCCTTCCATATATCCTTACTGTATGCGATAGCATCTGATAACGGCTTTATTACGTGCAGCTAAGGGTATAAGTTTACGCGGCCCAGACAACATGAATAGTTTCAATATCCATTGACTATAAGCTATACAGCTAATCGTTCCAACTGTAGCCTAGTATTTGCCGAAATCACTGTCTCATAGCGTTCGTTTCCTCTAATCCGCCATATTCCCAGACCAGCGCCGTTGCATAAAATTCACCGCAACCAAGAAATCAATCAATAAATCAATCCAACCAATTACCAGGGGAAGGTATTCATCATGAAATCGTGACGAGGCGCCCTTTTACTGAGAAACATCTGCCCAGTTTGGGTGATCTTGGTACAACCACGTCTTGATTCCCTTAGGATTCGTCGCCCGACTCTCCTTGGCCTTGTCTAGCACTCTCTTGCTTTCTTCGCTGGTATACAACGTTGCAAAGTCTTGGATCTCAGTGTCGGCGTTCTTCATATGGTTGACCAGCTCGGCAAACAGAGCTTCTCTGGCTGTGACAGATTATCAGTCACCATAAATAGGGTATAATGGGCACTCTAACTCGGAATATACTCACAATCTTGGTGTTTCCGGGCAACCTCGGGCATACCATCAAGCATCCGGGGTATCGTAGTTCGTATTTCCCGACACTAAAGTTCGGGGTTCGTTAACTTTAAGCCCAAGTCCGATAGATAGAGATAACCAGGGATGCGTACCCTAGAGAGCAGGTAGTCTAGGTGTTTTAAATCACGCTGGAGCTGCTGCTCTTCTGGTGTCTCCTCGTTTGGTGACAACTGCCCCTTGCGGTCCTTTACATCTTGACCACCGTTCGACGCCATCATTCTGCTTGGCGCAGTAGCAGATAGGTTTAAGGATATCACCTCATAGATTGTGTAAGTCCAGAAGATGGATAGTAATGAATGTGGTGATTGGAAATTGACTGGAAATTCCTATGCAGCCTTGGGCCAGCACAAAGAACATGTTGGGACAAGCCATAATAACCACGTGAGTTCCAACAACCTGTTTGTTGATGGCTTCAGTGCCAAGCTTCTACCCAAGCCACATGCTACATTGCCACAATGGCTGGCTGCGCTGAACCGTAGCTGCAACAGCCACCGCGCACGGTCCACCTGCGGTTTCACTTTTCTGCTTTTTCCTCCGCTGCACCGCAACCATCCATCCTTCGGCGCCACGGGCGCCTGCCTTTGCTCCGTGTGTGCTGAGTGGATCCCATCAAAACATCATCCACCTCGCACGGTTCTCTCCCTGCCCATCTTCTTACTAACACTCCGTATCTTCCTTCACCACACACGGCGCGGTACCGTGAGAATCTCAACTTGCACCACCAACAACGTCTGAATAACGCATCGTCCACGGTGTTAACGCCCGCGTCTGCATCCGCATCCGCCCATACGCCATACGCCAACCGCCATCCGCCATCCGCCGTGGTCGACGATAACCGCGGTCCCCGCCCCAAACACGGCCAACGCCCACGCCACCGTCCAGTCCGCCGTCGTCGGCGTCGTCGTCGAGAGCGACGTCCATCCTGAGGCTCGTCCTCGTCCCTTCGTTTTCCCCCCGTTCCCCGACAACACCGCCAAAATTTCGCTCCAGCAGAACCCTCACCACTCCGCCGTCGCCGCGGGCGTTGTTGTCCCCAACGTCCCCAACGGCACGGCGAGTGCGTTGAGCACACCGCGTCAACTGCCCCCGACGGTTGCACCAACCGCTGCCACCCCCGTCACGCCCGCGCCCATGTCTTCTGGCGAGCCCGGCTCCCTGGCCCCGCCGCCCGAGGGCATATATCGCAGCTTCGAGGACCTGCTGAGCGCCGTGCAGCGTGTTGCCAAGGATCAGGGCTACGGTGTTGTCAAGCTGCGTGCCAGCAACTACCGTGATGGCAAGCCTACACGTTACGACTTGGTCTGTGATCGCGGTGGTGTCAAGTATAACAGCACCGCCAAGAAGCGAAACCCCAGCACCCGCAAGGTCGATTGTCCTTGGCGTGCCAAGGCTGTTTGTGAGGTACAGCTGAACAATCAATGGCGGTTCGCTGTCCAGGATCCTCGACACAATCACGAAGCTCGGGTGCCTGCTGCTCCGCCCGGACAGGAGAATACCCCTATGGCGCAGAGTATCCGCAGTCTGAGTAATAAGCTGGACCGCATGGCCCACGATATCACCCAGGGCTTTGTGGGCGTCAGCCAACGACTCGAAAGTGTCGAGAAGAGACTGGAGGCCATAGAGGCTCGCATGGGTACTATGGAAGCTCGTATGGCCGGTATGGAACGTGGAACTGGAATGGAAGTACCCATGGACAACATGGAGATGGAGAACTCTATGCTGGGCGGACCCGTTCTCTAGCAAACCCCGACAATCCTCACAGCAGCACGCCAACTCCGATTTTAGATGTCACTCCCTCAACTCCGATTTTTCTTTAGGGTCTCAAAAAGGCGTACGGCAACGTGAATCGTTTGGGCTGGATCATATTGTTCGAGTATAATTTTCTTTCGGCGGCTCAGGGTCTGGGACACAAGGCAGATGGTAAAGGTTTATTATAGGTGTTCTTCACGGGCTGGTTCTAGATTGATCAGGGCAGAAAACTGGCTATGTGGCACCCCCACCGCAACCGTGGGATGGAAGTGATGTCTACAGTCGTGCATTACATGCCTAGGGACTGCACAGGCTTCCGCTATGGATTACCCCTGTGGATATTGATTCCCAGATAAAGGCTACTACTCTCAACGAGACTATTATATGTAATTTGTGCGTTGGTCCAACCAGACAAGCAGTGTATCGCGCAGATAGGACAACGTTAATAAGAAGCTATCGCTTTTCAATTCAGTAGTATGAACTCCTCCAACCGTTGATTTATCGGGTGTCCAGAAACACAACAATCACTTAACGTTTGATAGTAGTCTGAGACTAACCACCAGTCACGGTTGGGAGTAGGAAGAGTGTTGTTATAAACAGAGAATCACACTAGTCCTCTGTGAGAGTATTAACAACGTAGAAAATGCATGGAACTAACTAGCCAACGACACTAACGCACACTATCATATCAAGACCCTAAGTTTCTCTTTTAGGGGTATGCAGAAGCCACCAATAGATACCGGACTACCTATTCCAAATCCCATCATTGAATCGCACCTATGGAGGACATCATCATGTTCCCTTCCTACTATAGAATTTCGGGAGTCTTTCCTCTTTCTTCTCTTTCTTGTTTCCCACGATATGGCTTACCTGCTTACTATAATACATCTGAACCTGGCTTACGCATCACTTGTAAGTGGGCGGATATACGGAGTATAACTAACTGACAAAAAGGCGCTTTACCTAGGTAATCCACTAGATACTAAGAACAGCTTTGGTTTTGAAATTGTAGTTATCCAATAATATATATAAAAGTACACTATTTCGCAACTACTTCTATACGGATATAACACTACAGATATGCTTATGAGCCAAGTCCATATCGTCAAGTTAAAGTTAGTTAGCTAGCTTAACTCTCGTTGGTCCTGCTTCATTAGCCTGCTGCAACCAATGTGATTTGTAAAACCAACCACAACTTTGAGTCCCTTGAACACATTTTTCCATGTCGCAGAGTACCTTATGAAGATCGAGGACAAAATAGTCGGTTTGCTATGTAAAGTGCCAAGCCAGCCAGTTTTCGACGACATCAGAAAATCCCAGTCTCTCCAGCTCTTGGGAAACACGACGCCTCCAATCCGTAGGCGAGGTATTCTCCCCAGCTCTCTCTGGTAAGTCCAACCCGCTCGAGCAGCGAAACTTGGTACGAACCCATTCTCTTGGGACATACCCTGCCGTTTCCCAATCGATGATACTGATGGACCCGTCGCCTTCATCAATAAGAATATTTCCCGGTCCCAAGTCGCAATGATAGAAGACGAGAGACGAGCAATCCATCCCTATCTCCTTGCAGTTCTCGAGAAGATGGCCAGGGTTGAAGTCCACTTCAGCAGAAGATTTAAGTAAATACAGATCGGTCAACTGTTTACCATCAACTCCACCAATGAGTTCACCCTCCCAGGTAGATAACTCCATGCAAATCTTCGCGATGCGGCAGACACATTCCTGTCTTGCCGTGTCTTCCATTTCGTGCCATGCATCAGTCAGGGTACGACCAGCAACTCTACCAAGAACAATCAAGTACCGATTTCCAAGGTCTGTGTGGTAGTAGACATCCGGGATGCGGAAGCTAAGCGGTTGTCGGTCACGCAGAAATTCCAGTGTGGTATGCTCTTTCGTTGCATCTGAGGAAATAGTCTCTTTCAACTTGATGAAAGCTTCGCCAACTCGCCAGACTGCCGAAGTACCTCCTGCGTCGTAAACTTTCTGGATCTTGCCTGTGTTGGAGAGTGGCTGTGTTTCCGAGGGAGTGGTAGAAGTGTCAGAAAGAACGAAGAAACCACCATTACCATCACTCCAGGAGGCAAGTCCAGAGTCAGGTACTGGCTTGCGGCAAAGTAACAGACTTCCCGCAACCAGCCAAGAATTATCGTCAATCTGGCGCAATGAATTGCCAATGGATGACATATTAGGCGAGAAAGAACAAGCTAATAAGATAGAAAGCTAAAGACCGCTCGCTCAGTACTCGAAGTGGCATAACACCATTAGAGTTATAGTTGGTTTTTCTATTCAAATGCTATAATTGGCGATTCCAGCATGATAGTTTCTATGAAAGAAAGCACATGTAGAGAATGTTATGTTAGTGAAACAAAAAGGCAAGGTATAGGTGCTGCGATGATGGGTGTGTGAGGCTACTTACAGTTGGCTGCAGGTACGGTGTAGTAGCCAATAGAAAGACTGACATACTTACTAGCCCATTAAGCTGGGACGCTAAGATCGTTCCTATGTCGAGACTGCGGATGGTAAACTGTGAAAGTAGTTTCGCAATATGTCAATTCATTCATCACAACAGTCCAGTCCTGTAAATGAGCACTTCTTAGACAACTCGAGATAATGTTAGTCTAGACGAGTACGTGGGATGGTGGCACGAAGTACTGATATAGACAATTATCTTACGTTAATATCAAGTACAGCTCATAACTCGGCACGTCTTCCGACTGCTCAATTTTAATCAGTGTTGCGGTACGACTTTTGTGACAACACATACGTGTAGCCGGGGCCAGCCTTCGAGAAAGTGAGATAGCAACGAAAGTCTTTACGTATTCATATTTAACTCCTCTAATAGATTGTGATACCTCGTCTCTTTCCTACGGCCAGGTGTCAACCAGTAACGGTTGAAAGGAATCATGCTTCAAGATTTTGCAGTTCTACTTACATCCTCAGTCGTATTCTTTGGAGCTAATGATTCATATAAACAGAAAATTAACGGTACAATTATTTGAATACGTTGATCATCTTTTCAGCTCTTAAGTGACGATATCAGTTCTAATACCAATTTCCATTTTGTATGAGGATTGCTCTAATCTATGTTGAGAAAGTTTACATCTCAACAATATTGTCGGTAACATTGTTTACTGTGTATCATAAATCTTCAAATCCAACTAGAGAATCTGAGTATTTTTAGGCAAGGCCAGCGTATGTAAAGGCAGAGCGTCATTAATTTAGTATCAGTATGTAATTCTTCGACCAGCCTTTTAGTTTAGCAGTAACTCTGCCAGCACCCTCTTGTTGATTAATATCTGCGGCCACTTTGTCGTCACCCTATACCACATATCTATTAACTCAACTCATTAGTGAGAAGTAGTATTTGAAAGTTATTGGTAGAAAAGCCCTATGTCACGGGCTAACCTGACCAAGTAAGTAAAAGAACTTAGTAATCTTCGATAGAACTTTCACCCCCTGCTCAATATCGATAGTCATTTCCTAAATCATGTCTGAACCAAGAAATCGCATCCCAAGTTTCTAACCCTATTTTAATTTAAAAAATCAAGCGAGCCGAGAGCAACACTCACATCGCTATGCCGACCTGGGCGAAAAATGCTGGCTGGGGTTTTTGGCCCACCTTCCCTTTCAGTCTCACCTTACATTGCCATAAAAGGCGTTGACGCGTGGGCTCAAGGAACTGCTACACTTATCATCACGTCAACCCCGCTGCGGCTGGATATTGGTCCAGGTATATCAGGTAGCGGCAGACGCGGACCAGGTTTTGAAGCCGATGGATTATGAGATTAGTGGCCGATCGATCGTGACGACCCCTCAGGCCAACCCAGGTATATTACTAAAACCCATGTTGAAAAGGGTAATGTTCGCGATCTGATGTACTGAACATGGGATATAAACCCTAACGCGCACGGTGCAAAATGAAAGACTTGAACGTCATGCATCTCCGACTGTCCTAGACTGCCGTTTACAACGTCCGAGATATTATCAGGTTGAATGGTTCCATTCTGGAAATCGTTAAGTTGCCTAGAGATCAATTAGCCTTTCTTCCGGAGGAATCTATTCGGCCGTTGAGAAGAAGCACGTGTTAACTCATACGCAAAAGGCCCTGGGTCGTATAAGATGTTCGTTCAACGGTCACATTGCTTTTTCTCCCCTTTTCATAATTCGTGCCCCGCTTCACTCACAAATTGGTATCACAGCACTTATCTACGCAGGCGAAGCTGCATGCAAGACGACAACTTCTGCAAACGCCACTCCGGACACATATGATCATTGAGGAACAAATCAACACACGTACGTCATTGATGCCAGGGTCCGGAATGTCCTTAAGATATATAGGGTCAGTGATCTTCGACTGCATCGAGAGGTTTATGCAAGAGGCGGCACGGTCCGACTAGGTCGAGACGGTTTATATCCAATGGTGGCTCGTATCGAGTGAAATGTGATAAATCTAGGGAAGCAGCTGGTTGAAATTGCAACCCAAGATGCAGCATCGCTAAGATATTTTGACAAATATCGACCGAATCGCGATGGTTTCCGGCATTCCGACGGCTGGGTAGGGAAACAAACGCGGGGACGATGTCACCGTCAACGGCGTGAGCACGGGAGTTGTTATCTCAATCGACGGCCACACTCGTGTATATATTGCAGCCCTCCGCTTATCTTCGTACAACGTTCCGTGTCGAAAAAGTCATCTTCCCATAGTACTCTTTGGTTTACCTGTTACACTCATAGATGAGAATTTCCTCGGGCTGAACGCCGTTTCGTAGTGTCGAGGAGCTTGAGAATTCTTCTACTCGACATCACCTATATAAAAAATTAACATGATCGCAGACTTGCTTTTTGGACAATGGTTCAAAATCGGCATCGTCCTAATTTTTGGCACGTTTCTGTTTGGAAAAGTCAAATCCTTGATCCAGTTGCGTCACATCAAGGGGCCGGTGTTGAATAGGATAACCGGAATTCCTCACAGACTGGCCATTCTCAGCGGAGGCTGCCACTACTGGTATAACAAGCTTAATCAGAAATATGGTATATCATGAGTTATCTGAATAACTAGGGTGGTATGCACCTCCGCTAACAGGCTATATCTGGTTAGGTCAAATCGTCGTCGTCGCCCCGAAGATGTTGATAACCTCTTCTCCAGATTTGTGGGCTCGCATAAATACGCATCCTGGATACACAAGGTCCAAATGGTATTACCGGAACAGGTTAGTTTTCCTGTCGTAATATTCTTTCACTCTACTCATCGATTCTATGTATAGCCGATTTGACTGGCGTCATGACAACCTGTTTACTCAAACAACCAGTCAGACGCATGATGAAAAACGAAGGCTGATGGTTCGAGGCGTAAGAGTTCTCCTTTTCTATATCCTCTTCTCTCGATCTTCTTCATTGACTTCGCTCTATAGTACTCCGGGGCCGAGAATCTTACGTTGGAAAATGATATTCAATCTTGCGTTGTTAAGTTGCTCCACCTCGTCCGGTCCAGATATGCTGGCCAAAAGAAGGTGATGGATCTGGCACAGAAAACCCATTTCCTTACTCTTGACGTCATCAGCACAATCGGCTTCGGCAAGTGTTTCAATCTTCTGAGTACAGACGGAGACCCGGACGAGTACTTGAAATCGACTCACGACGGGCTGTGGCTCGGTAACTTTCAGATAGCGCTTAACCTCTGGTGGGTGAACTGGATACCTTTCGTTGGTCCTAAGCCAAGCCAGGATGTAGAATCTAGCAAGGGATTTTACAAAATGACCGCTCTTAACGCATCAATGGTGGAGGCCAGGGAGAAGGAATTTCACGAGCAAAAAAGATCCGGAGTTGTGCCAAGGGCAGATATGCTGACCTCGTTCATGAAGAATGGTCTACTCGGAAATGATCTCAAGATAGAGAATATGCTGCAGATTGTCGCGGGCTCCGATACCACGGCTGGTTCATTGAAGGGAATATTTCTCTACGTCATGACTAACCCGCGAGTGTATAAAAAACTCCAGGCGGAAATCGACGAGGCGGTTGAGTCCGGGATAGCACCAAAATCACCGGAAATCATCACGCCCGCTCAAGCGAAAGAGCTCATTTACCTTCAAGCTATTATCAAAGAAGCGATGCGAGTTTTTAGTCCAGTGAACAATCCCCTGGCCCGCGATACTCCGCCTGAAGGGGATACCGTGATCATCGATGGTGAAGAGATCTATTTACCTGGAGGAGTCTCCATCATGCCGTCATTTAAAGCAATGCATCGAAACAGAAGCGTTTACGGTCAAGATGCAGATGTAGACGTATTTCGCCCTGAACGTTGGCTTGAGGAGAAAGATGAGAAAAGATGTAAGTATAGGCGCCGTTCCTCCTATTTTCAGTCCCGGTGGGGTTTGGCCGATTATCAAGAACCCATCCTTGAGGCTCCATCTTCCGTTCAGTCTTCTGGGGGAGGAATAGATTACTAACTAACATGCCTTAGTGGAAGCGATGAAGCAAGAACACAACCTAATGTTTGGCTATGGACCTTGGCAATGTCTTGGGAAGACCATCGCCTTGCGTCAGCTAGGTGTTGTCACCTTCGAGGTACGTAATTGCTACCTAGATGTCAGGGAGACAACTAGTAGAGTTAACACAAGATGTACAGTTATTTAGGCACTTTGATTGGACACTAGTCAATCCTGAGAAGCCTTGGTCAGACGCCAATTATATGGGAATTCGTACGTATTATCCAATCTGATTTTCCCGCTTTCGCGAAGTTTTTGTTTTCTCACGTCCCCGGAACTGACAGAACAAACATACAATCCCGAGCAGAAGGTATGGCTAGCCCTAATTTTCTTACAGATTCAACAAGAGATATGTGGGTTCAAGTCGAAGAGCGGAAACACTCATAATCAACTATCGGTTGGTTTAGAACTGATCGACTTGATGTTTATAGTTTGGCATTAGACCCGAGCGACCAGACTAAGTTCAAATTATTCAATCAAGAGGATACTCTACGGTTATTGATAATCAGGCGCCGCCTATCAAGCTTGAAAGCTACTGTCGCTCGTTTACGAAATCATGTGTAACTTGCTAGCTAGTTGAAGGCAGGGAATGATGTGCCTTATGTGATGCAAACCCGAGGACTCGGGTTTCAGGATCCTAACAGATATATCTGAGAAGTCTACGTGATAAGGGACATCAAACAGACGAGCTCTTCACTGGAATTTGATAAATGGAATGGTTGTTAAAGTCATAGTATCTAAAATCCTACATTGAACCTTCTTTTATATTGTGTTGACCAAATGGGAAATACAATAGTCCACTTCTAATTATCTACTTTCTTACTCATTGCTATTTGCCAAATTAATTTAATTCCCCTACATCCAGTCAATGAAATATTCCTGAATTACCAGTTGCGTTTTCAACTATACTACTACACCCCAATGTGGATTTCCTAGGCCCTTGCCATTCACAAATATCCACAGACAGACATTGACCAACACTGAAAGGTTTGTTGTATCACTTGCGCGAGTAATATAAATAGCGCTGCGTCAAAAGACGAAACTTTATCATGTATGTTCGATTTAGAAGAAGCGCTGTTAACAGAGAAATAGGGGTTGAGACCGGCTCTGGCAAGAAACCTCTAATTGGAATAGGCATGTGATTCACCAAGCTCCCGTTTTGATGAATCAATAAACTTAAATGCCAGTATCGCCACCTATATTATTCATCTGCGTTATGGTGAGATTAGACGCATGTGCAGATGTGAGCCAGCTAACGGGGTTATTTCTGAACCCTTAGCGCAATAGTAGGAATACAACCTACGCATATATCCGACGACTAAACATATCCTGACAGATACATAGTAAAGTAATGCGAGTCAAGAATTAAGGGAAGAGAACCGGCCAGCGAGGGGCCAGTTTTCATGTATAGGATGTATAAGGAGTAAAAGGGGGTTAAAAGGGGGTCACATCAAAAGGGGAGAAATGGCAACTTAGCCACCCTACGACAGATAGGTTTACTTGGACTCTTTCAAGATAGTCAGATATAGCAGAATAACACTGAAGTCAGCTGTAGGATAGTATCCTGTATTTCTAAGCCACATCCTGTCTGTTATCAATATAGGTATCTATCTAGGGTCCACGAGGCATGTCACATGTATTAGCCTAAGGTGTTGGGATTGAAACTATCCGAAAAACTAGGGGCTAAGTGCCGCCGATGTTATGTAAGTATCCTATAAGCGGCGAATCGCATATTCAGCTACCCGTATTCCTTTTCGTGTTCTTCCGATCACGATAATAGCAATACCGACCTGAATGGGCAAGGCCAAGCGAGCGAGGGCGAAGTAATGATTTCCCACACCCTCCTTTCGCCGAAAAACGGTAGTGATTACCATTCTAATCTGTCGGAGTTCAACTAGTACGAAGAACGGTGCATTAACCTTAAACCAATCATCACATTGGCTTGACGATTTCAGCAAGTCGGATAGAGATCGGACTTGTTTAATTTTGCACGGGTAACATATGCCAGCTGTGGTCAGCTGCGGCGGCATACCGCCGAATATCCGAAGGAACTACGCCGGACTTTTCGCAGATCCACAGGAAGCTCCGAAATAACTATTAGGCTTACGGAGCTAGGTATGTCCGCCAATCTCAGGCTCTCGTGTCTCGTTCTTTCGCGTTTTCCGAGAAGGCCTCGCCGCATCTTTTAATATCTCGCCACGGGATTGCACTACGGAAAATCGTTCGCCCTGGTCGCTCTGTTGTGCATTGTAATATTTTAGTCAATCCGAGCATAGAAACCGAGCTAGCTCCGACAATTAATGTGCTCTGTTAAGGTAATTTACATTGATGAGGATTGTCATGAGTCAAGAGATAGGGCTGCAGAGCAATTGGGCTACAACCGTTCGCGACAAGAATGCATGACGACTTGGGCATTGAAAGAAAGTAAACAAAAATTTTTAAAATTTCAAGGAACTACCGCACTGACAGCGCTAGACACGTATGTAGGGAGTTTCTTTTTCAGGGTCACGACCTTGTTAATTGTCAAGCCAGCCCTGTACGTCATTTACTAATGGGTCCAAAGAGGCTACCGGGAATAAACAATAACCAAGCTGTTGGGTGTGGCTTTTGGGCAACAATTGGATTATGCTCTAGTTTTTCTTTAGCATAGCTTGTTACGGTAGTTTGAATTGGACCCTTCGTGCTAACCACGAAATCCCATTCCTACATACGGATTACAAGCTAGTTAGGAAGTTCCGTGCAAAATTTTGATGACTGAGCCGTCGAAGGATCGACTTAATACAGGGAATACTTTTCACCGGTTCTGACTCGACTCGAGTATACACAGAATTGAAGAATTGAATGCGTAGTTTGCTGTAGCTACTTCGTAATCAGCTAATGCTTACTTGTGTTGGTCGTAGCCGTTATGTCCTTGACGGGAATTTTTAGTATCTCTGGTTTGCTATGTAACAAATTACCCACACCCGAAGAGAAAGGCCAATTCATCAATGCTCATTACAATAAAAGCAAGAAAAAGAAAAGCTGCTGTAATATTAGTTCTTACAAGAGGAGGGACCCTGTGCATAAATGGTCATGAGGCAGGATACCAGGGACATTAAACCTGAGAGGCAGTGATCTACGGTAGCAACTTCATGCTTGGCTGAATACTGCAATAGTATATCTCCGTTAGGTGGGGAATGGGTCAGGTATCTAGATCACCAGTCGCAGCAGATTCTATTCCCTGGGGCAACTGACATAAACAGCCAACGCCTCAGGATTCTGCTCAGGATCTGCTCAGGAGTGCTGTTACGGTGCAGGCGACTGCGGATTGACCGCTATATCCATCCAAGTACTATAACCTGGTCGAACCATTTGTGACATGATCGGTGGGAGCCTTAAATGTTAGGATGAAGGGTATCCCAGTTAGTAACCCCAGGAGCATCTAAAACATAGGATCAAGGTACGCAATGCAGGTACTTACCCTAGTGTCAAGGCCCAACTGTTCGCAACGATAGCCAAGACTGAAGAAAAAAATACCGTACAAAGACACCTACTAGTTATCCTTAGGTATGTTGATGGTAGCTATCTCTGTATGCATTGTTGGATAATGCCGAGCCGAGGTCATATGAATACTCAAGTAACTCAAAAACTACTCCGGATGCGCCCCGGATATGGCTCGTGATGTCGGTTGTCTGGTAATTTCAAGAACATGATTGGCGGCGAGCGAAAAACAGCCGCCGTCCACTCACATCGAATTTCTCTTTCCCGTATTCCGGGGGCTCTCGAAAAGCGCTTGCTCTTGCCGCATACGGTGCCATGGTACGACAGTATAGCCCGGTGGGGTACCGCAGACCCGGGCATAAACTGGAGAAAGGCGGTGTTTGGTGCTATTCGGGCATTCCTGCAGGTATCGTATAGCAGCGTAGCGGTCGGTAACCCGATAACCTGGTCAAACACACGAATTGATCACCTGCTAAAAGTATAGTACTTGTCGGTCTGCCGCCAACTCGGAAATGCGCCGGGCCTATTCTTTAGTTTGAAGGCGATATGCTTATTGGAGATGTGATTTTTCTCGGAGACGCGCCCGTCATCGGCGAGGGCGACTGCAGTCTGACCTATGCGCACGCATATGCTTAAAAATTGAAGGCATGCGAGTACGGCTGTTCAAGTATTGACAGGGTTGTTGCAGATGCGCAGTGCGGGAGGAGCTGGTGTTTGGTTTGTGGTGGTGCAGCAGAATTCGACCAACCTATGAAGATGCGGGAAAACGACCGGGATACTGCAGACAATACATCATAGGTAAATCATGCCGTGGAGCCGTTCCTTTGCATATTATTGTCCAGGTATGCTGTTCTGCTGCTGCTGGCCTGCTGGCTACTCAGGCGTGTCCCCCCTCGGCGGCGCTCGGCAGCTCGCCTTGCTGGTTGTCGTCGCGTCATCATCAATGCCTCGTCACCGCGAGATCATCAGGGCATCGACTGCCAAGAATATTAGTATCAGTCAAATCTCAGAGTTTACCTAGCCCAACCCGCCTCACCGTCTCTATTCAACCCGTCAATCTTTGATCGCTGAAAGGGTGTGTGGGCGCAAATGCAAATACTACAAACTTTAATGCACACAGTTTTTGAATCTGCATGTTTCTTTATTGCCTTGGCTGATCGACGTCTGGACCCTTCTATTCTAATTGTCACCAAGTTGGCTATTGCGCTTGTCCCTGGTAACTACCCAAGTTGTCGGCGCATCGCATAGTTAGCATAGGTTAGGTAATTTTGATTATTCGATACGCTGCTACAGCACACCAGTTAGTTCGTCACCCCTTGTGCTTGCCTCCAGTTGTGTCCCCTTCCACTTACCTACCAACGTACTTCCCCCCTCCCCGGCCCGGGTCGCCAATTGCTTCCTCCTGCCATCTTCAACCAACAACAACCAACCCCTCTTTGCATTGCGTTGCCCTACAGTAGCATCCATCTCACCTGACATCCGTCGCGCCGGGTTCTGCGTGTCAGGCTCACGGACGAGGCTTCTGAACTGACCAGAGCTCCTAGCCTACTGGACCGCTGTGCACATCATCTGATCCCACATCGCTCCCCGCAAACGGCGGCTGCAGCAACAACAGCAGAAGGGGACTCCCACATACCTAACCGCCAATACGCACACTACTGTACTTATTACCGAGAAAGCGGGTCTCGGTAGTAGACATCAGATCTTCTGAGACCAAGCCTGCGAACCAGGATAAACCCCACCGCTCTGCTGAGACAAGTACGTATCCGCTTCGGCCCTGTCAAATCGAGTGCTTTTGTCTACTACGTATGACAATTGTCCGACAATCGTACATCGTACATCACACAAAGTACACATACACAATTACATACGCACTTACACACACGGCTTGTGGCTTGATCTTTACCAATCACAACACCCTGTGATCGTTTCTTTTTTCCCCTCTGTCCTGCCGGTACTTGTACCTCCATTTGTAAGTCTCCCGTTTCGCTTTCCCCATCTCCAGCCGCTCGCCGTGTCCCGCCCGGGTGGTCCTCCTCCATCCGCCTAAATCGAGCTCATATACTTTTGTATGCGCATGAGCTCGTGCTCGTGCTCGCGCTCGCGCTTCGTCTGATTCATCTTGCTCGTTACTGCCCTATCCTGTCACCCCCCTGCCGTCCCTTACGAGCCCACTCACTATATACTATCTATACATGGTCTATCCCGTTCATCAATGTCGGGCTTAGCTATCCCCTACCTATAGTCTCTTGGCATATTCTACATTACACTTATATGTACTCTTATGGCACTGGGTGCTTAGACAACATCCACACCTTCGAAGTTGTTTGTGGCTCAGTATCATGATATGAATACTCCTCCTGATCCTTTCCTTATGTCCACCTCATCACTCATCTTCAGAATATTTTTGTCTACCCTGTGGCTCTAACATATCATAATGTCAAGACCGGATTGGAATCCGCGGCCCAGGTGCGCCGAACAGCACCTCACAAGTCCTCTTGGTGGCGACATCTATTACAGACCTGGACCCGAAGAGCGAAGACATCGTGCCGATCAATCGTTCCCTAGCCCGCAAATTCAACCGCGTGAACGACGACACCAGTCAATTCACATTATCTCCTACCCTTCGGGCTATATCCCGGACGAAGTAAGAGCCGACTTAGCCAGGTGTAAGCGAGCTGCCAAGGCCAGGAAAAAGAGCCACGAAGCAATAGCAACGACAGAAGAGGGAGCTAGTCATAGGTCGTCCCGACGAGTATTCGAAAAGGTTTTGGCCCCGTTCAAATTGTCAACTGCGCATCCAGTTGGTACCGACGTTGTCCCTATAGCAGGCTTTCCGCACTCACCTACTGAGCTTACCCCTGTTTCACCGGTTTCTCCTATCTTCCCACGGGAGGAACAATCATTACCCATGATATCAGTACCACCCCCTGGCGCGGCGTCGACGATGATGTCTGAGACCCGTAGGACATCCGTTATGAGCACCGCTCTTCACAATGCGCATCGAAATAGCGTAATGTCGGTCCGCTCGGCGAAGAGTATCATGAGTTCAGTGACCGAAGTTCCAAAGCCGGTTGCGAGTGGAAATGGTGTACAGTGCTCGATAATCCTCGCCGAACCCAATATTTTCCTCACCGGTTTCGACCACGAGAGCCATCACCGACAGGGGACAGCCAACTCCTCGACTGCGCTTCTCCGAGGCAAACTACAGCTCAATGTTACTAAAAACGTGAAAATAAAATCAGTCACTCTCAAACTACATGGCAAAGCTAGGACGGAATGGCCTGAAGGCATCCCACCTATGAAGATCGAGCAACACGAAGAGACTTCATTGCGAACACAAGTATTGACCTTTTTTCACGCTATTCATGAAACCTGGGAAACCGAATTCGGAAACCAGTGCACCTATTCGCTCCGACGATGCCCAGAGCTTGCGAATAGAACCTCATCAACACAATCATCGTCCACTATCTCCGCGGCGCTGAAGCGAGGATCGTCGGGTAACATCACCAATCAGGAATATAAGCGGTTATCACTTCAATCCGTTCAGTCTCGTAGCTTTGGTAAGGGGGATATACAAGCTACAGAGGCGATACAACCAAAAACCTTCAAGATATTTCGTCCGGGCAAGTACGAATACTCCTTTGAGTTGCCCATTGATCATCACCAACTAGAGACGACAAGACTTCAGTTTGGGTCAGTAAAATGGGAATTGGAAGCGACCATTGAGCGAGCAGGCGCGTTTAAACCCAATCTTCACGGAACAAAGGAGGTTCGCATTGTTCGGGTTCCTGATCAACTTTCACTCGAGATGTCAGAGCCCATCTCTATAAGCAGGCAATGGGAAGACCAGCTTCACTACGATATCATGATATCGGGGAAATCGTTTCCAATAGGCACACAGATCCCCATTGCATTTAAACTCACCCCATTAGCCAAGGTGCAAGTCCACAAACTCAAGGTGTTTGTGACCGAGTCGGTTGAATATTGGACAAACGACCGAAGAGTCACTCGCAAAGACCCAGGCCGCAAAATATTACTATTTGAAAAAGCAGCTGGAAAACCTTTAAGCAAGCAATACGAATCGTCAGAAATAAGAACACTGAGTGGTGGCGAGCTTTCACCCGACCAACGACAACAGGCACGAGAGGCTGCGCAAAGACGCAGAAGTATAGAAGCCTCTAGAAATCATACGACACCCCAACCGTTACCCGATCCGTCAGAGAATATTCTCGGAGATTTGGACCTAGGGCTGGAGGCGTACTGGGGGCCAACTGAGATGGAAATGAACGTTCAGATCCCAACTTGCGAACAAATGGCCAAGGACAAAAACATACGTCTTCATCCCGATTGCAGCTGGAAGAATGTCAACGTCCACCACTGGATCAAGGTATGTTTCTAAGTGCCTATGACGGAAATGCATTCATGCTAACACAACTGGGCATAGGTTGTTATGCGTATCTCGCGACTTGACCCGGACGATCCCGCTGGTAAAAAACGACGCCATTTTGAGATCAGCATCGATTCTCCGTTCACCGTGCTCGATTGCCGTGCAACTCGAGCCAATACATCTCTTCCTGAGTACTCGGGTTCTGAGCGGCCAATTTATCACCAACAATCTCGCTGCGGCTGTCCTGATGCTGAGGTCCTAGCAACTAACCCCAGCCCAGCATCTAGCACCGGCAGCATACCATTAGTAGAGACCGCCGCCACCATGACAAGTATCGAAGGTTCCGGTATTACACGGCCGCCAGCAGCTCATGTGCAGCAACATCCTGCGGCCAGCTCTCAGCCGGTCCAGCGGCCAATACATTTATTGCGTTATCCAAGCCATAACCCTCCCGCGTTCGATGCGGATTATCCGCCACCGCCACCACCAATGCTCACACCCCCTCCCCAATACGACCTTGTCGTGGGCACGCCAAGCGTGGATGGCCTGGCTGATTACTTTGCCAGACTCGCCGATTACGACGGCGATTCGGACAGTGGAGACGAAGATGTGAATGTGCGAAGCCGACTGACAGAGCGTACTGGGCGTGTCAACGTGCCCCACCCACGAACACCGGGTGGACGAGCAGTACCGAGTCGAAGTCTCGAAATTCAACGTCCGCCGGTACCGGACCTTCACATAACCGGAGCGCTACAACAACGAAGGGGTTAGTTGCCTAATTTCGGTTGCGGGCTCTGTGAGACCATGCGAAATCATCTGATTACCAGTCGATCGGTCTCAGCCCAAACAATATAAATAAGCTCAGTGTTTTCACGGAGCAAACACAAAGTTCCATATCGGCACTGGCTCCCACATAGAGCACAAATGCTGCGTTTAATGAGGCTACTTTTTTTTGGTTTCACGAACAAATTACAATACCGCAACTCTTTTGGATGTACCAGGACGATTCTCCTGAACCTGCATGACCCAGTTTGGATGCGTTCTTGCAGGCTTGCTGGTGGATGGAATCCTTTGGGGTGGTTTGGCCAAAATGTGCTGATGTTCTACGTCGTCTACACAATTGTGTAGAAACACTCAAAATACAGTGTCTTGAGCCTTCCGGAGAGAGCTAGACACCGAGCCCTCGCTTTCGGGTTGGGAATAGAGGACTATGATACACGCTTCATGCATATCGGGCGTTCGCGGACGGCAGCAAAATATACCCACCTAGCTTACTTATTATTCACCGTTCATGATACCTAATTAAAATTTGATCTTTCAAGACTCTTAAATTGTTTTCTGCGTGACCGGTTTTATCGTACCTTAATTACTACGTTCTCCTTTCAGTCTTACATATCACTACTTAAGGAATGACGCGCGTACTCCCCTATTAATTAAGGGCAGAAAGGTCTATATAACAAGTTGCCAGCAGAGATTGTGAACTAATTTTCCTGCTTGTCGGGTAGCACTTCCGAAAGATTTTCAAGCAACGGAGGATGTAGGTTCCGTAGAACGCAGAGCCTCAACTATTTGCACGCGATAGGTGGAGAAAAGCACCCCGCAACCAAATAGCAGGCCATCATGGCCATACAACCTGATCTTGCAGGACAACACCTCTCCAAGAGCGCCAGGGGTAGCGCCAATAACGGCAAGCCCATCCGAAATAATCCCTGCTCAGAAGTCCCTTACTGGGAAGAGTGCCGGGCGCTTTGTCCCTGAGAAAGCGCAATTCAAGTTAGCAAAATGCTTGTGCGATGGACCCGTTAGGAATCGTCTCGGTATGTATGCTGATTTAATAGGCGGAGATGGGGGACAGAAACAAATTGTCTATAAGGGGAGTTTTATATGGAGTCGAATGAATATAAGGCGAGCCGTGGACAGGCATATATATATATAGCCTGAGATGCAACCACGACGTTGATCCAATCCCACCAACGCTCCCACGTTCGATTTATTGAGGTGCATAGAGACCGCACCTTAGGTTGTGTTGGCTTGATTAATTGACCACTTCGGCTATCCATCATGCTATATAGCACAGGGCTCGCGGCCCTCCTGGTTCTGCCCGGAGCCTCGGCACAGCTGAATAAGCTGGCGAAGGCGGCTGGGAAACTGTATTTCGGCTCGGCGACTGATAATGGGGAGTTAACTGATACGGCTTACGTCAATATCTTGAAGAATACGGATGAGTTTGGTCAGATAGTGAGTATCTTCTCGAGTCTTTATATCAGTTGAGGAAAGACGAGGGTGTATTGAAGAATTGTTTGCTGTGGAAGATATTATACACCCTGGCTTCTGCAACACTACAATACAACGGCATAGGCTAACGGTTTATCTATGAAAGACACCTGGAAACGGCCAGAAATGGCAGTACACGGAGCCCAGCCAGGGCCAGTTCTCATATACCTCGGGTGATCAAATCGCCGACCTTGCCGCAACCAACGGCCAGCTCCTGCGATGCCACACGCTTGTGTGGTACTCGCAGCTACCATCATGGGGTGAGTAATCCCTATTTCGTAATCCAGACCAAAAAGCAGAGAAAATCAGGACCATGTTAGCTAACACCATGAACAGTCAGCAGCGGGACCTGGACAGCAGACACATTAACATCAGTCATCAACACGCACATCTCCAACGTGGTAGGGCACTACAAGGGGAAATGCTACGCCTGGGACGTCGTCAACGAAGGGCTCAATGACGACGGGACGTACCGCGCAAACGTCTTCTACAACGTGCTCGGTGACTCGTACTTCGCGCTCGCCTTCAAGGCAGCGGCCGCCGCGGACCCAGCCGCAAAGCTGTACTACAACGACTACAACATCGAAGGCACGGGCTCGAAACAAGCGAGCGTGGTGAAGATCATCGGACTGGTGAAGAACGCGGGGGCCAAGATTAATGGTATTGGCATGCAGGGCCACTTAATCGTCGGCAGCGCGCCGAGCCAGAGCTCGCTGCAGAGCGCCATGGAATCGTACGTTGCTGCGGGCGTGACGGAGGTGGCGTACACGGAGCTCGATATCAGATTTAGTTCGCTGCCTTCCACGGCGTCGGGGCTCGCGCAGCAGGCGACGGATTACGCGACTGTTACGAAGGCGTGCTTGGCCGAGAAGGCGTGCATTGGCATTACGATCTGGGATTATACGGATAAGTACAGTTGGATACCCAACACGTTTCCGGGACAGGGCGATGCGTTGCTGTATGATGCGAATCTGAGCAAGAAGCCTGCTTGGACGGCTGTTAGTAGTGTGCTTGCTGCTGCTGCTACGGGGGGTTCGGGAGGTACGACTACTACGACTACTAAGGTGGCGACGACGACGACGACGTTGGTTACGACTGCTAAGACTTCGTCTACGACGGGCCCGACGACCACGTCTTGTACCGCGCAGAAATATGCGCAGTGTGGTGGGAAGGGGTGGACTGGTTGTACTGTTTGTGCGGCGGGTACGACTTGTCAGGTTGGTAATGACTACTATTCTCAGTGCTTGTGAGTTACTTATAGTCGGAAAAATGAGGGGTGAACCTTGAGGAATCTAAGATTGCACGGCCCATGTATATACTTGGTCAGACTGATACTGCACATATATCTATCTAAAAGAATGTAGCTATATATTCAAACGATGCGGTGTTTCATAAGAACCTGATGAAATCCGTAGTGGTTAAGGGGTCTAAGCACGTGCATCATGTTATACTCGCTCGTAGGAAAGTTTTGACTGTGACTTCGGATGTCAGTATAGCGTTTTGGGAATTCTAACTAAGAAAGAGACCGTCTCGGACCTCCCGTAACTTAAATAATCATTTATATTTTCCCATTTCGAATCTTGTTTGTTGCTCTCATATTGTTATAGCTACGTGGAAGGTTGATAAATTGCCCCCATTCACGTAATCCAGGATATCTGATGAGTATAAGCCAAAACTTACTCACAAGCCTTGAGCCTATTTCGTCTAGCACGCTGTTCAGCTCGTCTTTATGTCTTATCTTGCTTTTCAACGCATTCATAATGACCCGGGACCGTGAGGTTCTTTTCACTCCTTCTAAGTGGTGATTCTTTTCTCGCTACTTTACTCACTTGCCACTTTGGTTAGGTGAGTGAGCTTGACGGCGTCAACGCGATATAGAAGCCTTTCTTGGTCTAGATGATTCAGATGCCAAGAATGTTAGGGCGCTGCCAAGCCGACTTCGGCATGAATGATAAGAAAAGGGAAGTCATTCCGGGTGAACCTTTCTCTGAGCTCAAGGATTAGGAATTAATACGATAGTTTTCTGTGTAATTCAAAATTACAAATGGTAGCGTTTTGGTCCCCAGTCTCAATTGCATCTATCGGTCGGGTGGTCCGTGTAGGACAACCCCTCTTCTGCCTTTCTTGGCTCTACGTACATACCATAGTTTCGCGTATATATAGTTTCACATAAGGATAATTTTGGACGGCCCGGCTTTGCGTATGCTAGTAAAACGTAAAACTAGATGGCAGGTAGTATGTGATACTTTTTGGGCGTCCTGGATCAGTATATACGACTGGTAGAAGGAGCAATGAGATTCTGTCTCTATCGTGCTTCGGAGTCATGTTAAGGTATTGACGAATCAAACCCTGCCACTTCTAAATTCTCGGGGAACACACGGGGATAAAGTGTTACTATGTAAACGATATGTTAGAATCAGCATGTCTCAGATGGTTCCGAGGTTCCAGTGATCCGGCATGCAGTCGACCCAGATTCCCCTGAACTGGTAGGTAGATGTAGGAAATACAGGGATAAAGAAATGGTCGAATGCTCGCGCAAAAGAGCATTGAGCACGTGCGATTCGACGAGTCGAGATCTACTGCAGTAGATAGCACCTACCTAGATAGCTCACAATGCATGTGTTCGACGTTCGTATCCAATCGGATCCCGGTTCAATACAACATCGGGCGGTAAATTAAATACTTGGCAGAATCGCCACTGCTCATACCTTCTGTTTTAGCAAGACAACAGTGTCTTGAGTTAAGACGCAATGGAGCAATTAAAGTGTCGTCTTGATAAACCTTCAATCCAAGCTCGGGCAGGCAACTTCGTTACATATATGGCGTCTTCTTGACTAAAGCTTATCTTGCCCAGGTTGGGGCTCACGAGGGGTCGCCTGCCTGATTGAGGTAGACACCGGGACGATCGACCCATCCACGATGCGGCATGGTTGCCCAGACTCGGCAAGTCGACAATTATCGCAGGGTTCTGCACTGTCATTAAGCGCTGCGACATCTATGCAATGTAACTGTACCCCGAAAGCTAAATACACAGATCAACGAGACAAATGCAATAGAGGAAAGGGATAACCACACCTATATAAGAGGAGGTTTCACCTCCCTCCCTTTACTCCAAGCATTCTCCAGGAAGGTTGTCTCTGAACCTTCTGCATATATAGCGAGATTCTTAGACGCGCCTCAGATTCTTGCCGATATGTTGGCCTTAGCTACTGCCCTGTTCGCTACGGCGGCCACGGCTCGGCTGATGGATAGTCTGCCATCAGTTCCTAAAGGATGGTCACAAGTTCGCCAAGCTGCTTTGGACGAGCCGATCACGCTCCGGGTAGCTCTCCCACAGCAGCATGCCGCCGAATTGGAGCAGGCCGTTATAGAAATGTCCACTCCCGGGCACCCTAAATACGGAAAGCACCTGAGCCAGGTCGAGCTCCGATCATACACCGCACCAACGGACGACGCC
Source organism: Xylaria cubensis (assembly GCA_022385715.1). Lineage (NCBI taxonomy): Eukaryota > Fungi > Ascomycota > Sordariomycetes > Xylariales > Xylariaceae > Xylaria > Xylaria cubensis. The sequence goes on from MU279048.1 coordinate 286,156, forward strand.
GTTTCTTCCGTAGTTAGCTGGTTGAGCAAGAGCAACATCAAGCCCCTTGTCAACAATGACTGGATCACCTTCTCTACCACCGTTGAGACGGCCAATGACCTGCTGAACACGACTTTTGCGTGGTACCAGTATGAGAAGGGCGGTAGCCCCAAGCTTCGGACACTCGACTACAGTGTACCCGACGAGCTCGCAAAGAACATAGACTTGATCCAGCCAACTACTCGATTTGGCCAGCTCGGCGCAAAGAGGTCGACCATCTTTGACATGCAAATCCTTGGCCCTGCCGATGAAGCGGCTAAGGTCAAAGCCACTGGCAGCGGTGCTGCTGTCACCGACTGCAACACCAGCCAGATCACCCCAGCTTGTATCAAGTCATTGTACAATATCAAATACAAAGCTACAGCAAGCGGCAATCTGGTCGCTTTTGCTTCCTACCTGGAGGAATACGCCAGGTATTCGGATCTCGCTTCTTTTGAGACGAAGTGGGCGCCGACTGCTGCGGGACAGAACTTCACCGTTCAGTTAGTCAATGGCGGACTGAACAACCAGAACAGCAACAGTGATAGTGGTATGTCCGACCTCTTCTTATTTATACCGTTCTACTACTGACTCGCCATAGGTGAGGCGAACCTGGACGTCCAATACGTTCTAGGTGTTAGTGCTCCTATTCCCATTGTCGAATACAGCACTGGCGGACGAGGGTGAGTAGACATCACAACCTAAGAGCTCCAGGATGATATTTTACTAACCTGTATGAATTAGACCCCTTGTGCCTACCGATGATGAGCCTGGCCCGTCATCTAACGAGCCATATCTCGAGTTCTTGACCTACCTCTTGGCCCAGCCTGATTCCGCCCTACCACAGACTCTTTCGACCTCTTACGGCGAGGAGGAGCAGAGTGTTCCTGCGGACTATGCGCTTAAGGTGTGCAACATGTTTATGCAGCTCGGTGCCCGAGGCGTGAGCGTCTGTAAGTGAATCCCGAATCTTGAGCTTTGAAATTTTTGAAAAGCAACAACTGACTCCGGGCTTTTCAGTGTTCTCATCCGGTGACTCCGGACCCGGCGATTCGTGCACTCGCGAGTCCGACGGTGCTCCGTACTTCCAACCTACCTTCCCCGGTGCCTGCCCATACATCACCTCGGTCGGTGCCACCCATAACGTCCAGCCGGAGGCCGCCGTCAGCTTCTCGAGCGGTGGTTTCAGCTCGCTCCACCCCCGGCCATCATACCAGAGCAGCGTCGTCAGCAAGTATCTCACCTCGATCGGTAAGACGTACTCGCCCTACTTCAACGCCTCCAACAGAGGCTTCCCCGACGTCGCCGCGCAGGGCTCGTCCTTCGCGGTCGTCGACAAGGGCAGGAATGCGCTGTTGTCGGGAACCAGTGCCTCGGCGCCGACCTTTGCCGGCGTCATCGCTCTGCTTAACGCCGCTCGAAAGAGCCAGGGCGTGGCACCCTTGGGATTCCTGAACCCCTTCCTTTACGCCAATGCCGCCGCCTTCACGGACATTACCACTGGCTACGGCAGCGGCTGCTCCGGTAACTCGGCCTTCCGTAACGGCGCCCGCTGGAATGCTACTGCAGGATGGGACCCTGTCACTGGCCTTGGTACACCCATTTTCGACAAACTTTTAGCTGCGGCTGCTCCCGGCGTTAAAAACGCATAAGCCCCGTTAAAATAGTTATTAGTTAAATTTATGCCCAAAAGAAAAAAAGGGCTTTTTAATGATTGTGTCTTTTAAGTGCATGCTAATCCTATGAGGATTGTGAGGCTTACTTCATTGATCTTGCATCAATTCATGTCAATGTCTAGTTTGGTGAAAGCATAAAATTTGTCATAAACTGAATACCTCGTTACTACTAAAAATCACTTCAGCGCAACGTGCGATAGCTCAGTGCCGTGGACTTGTCCTCGGCGGAGCCATGATGCAAGAGGAACATGGCTCATATCACATCTATTCCCATCTATTCCCAATCGCCATCGCCCAACTGAATTAGTCTTCCGTTCCTAACATCCTCCATAATGTCGTCAATGCTCCACGGTTTGTATCGATAGCCTGGCGGATAGTTTGGTGGGACGGTGTCGACTTGATCAAATGGTATCCCCTGCTTGATTGACTCCGCCATCTTGTCATAATTCTCATAGGCATACTTTTCGGGATCATGTTTCCAAATCCAGCTTGGGAGCTTTGGCTGTGCGCGTTTGGGATCTAGCTTGACTTTATTCCAATCCGTGTCTTGAAGCAGCTCAGCATTGGAGAATCCCAACTTCTGCGCACAAGCACATCGGATGAAGCGGAATCGGATATGTGTGCGAACTGATAATGGTATGCTCCCCTTACCGCCGATCTGAAGGCACGTTGCTAAAGAGACGGCGTCCTCGATTGCCTGAGTAGCACCGTTGCCCGATGCTGGCAGGAAGGAGTGTGCGGCATCACCAATCTGGACCACTCGGCCACCCGGAGAGCACCACGATGGTTGTGGGTTACGCCAAAAGAGCTCGAAATTGAGAATTGTCTTAGGAGGTGTAACTTTTACCAGCTCTTTGAAGATCGGTGCCCATGGCACTGGGCCGACTCCCTTGTCCATGTTGGCTACTACTTCGTCAAACTCGACTGTGTGAGTCCAACTTTCTTCTTCAGACCCCGTTACCTTCTAAATGTTAGAATGTGATACGGTACACATCTCCAGGATATCTTACATCATGATTCATGATCCAGATGAAGGTGCCGGGTCGAGTCAGAGCCAACGCATATGTTCCCGGCCTATAATACGAAAACGTTAGATTGAATCTAGCGATACACGTACGCGGGACTCACCCGAGGAAGGTCCTGATGATTGGTTCATCGTTATTCTCCCCAGCCATACGGCCGAAAAACTCTTTGACTTCGGGGTTCTTATCCAGATTTTCGGAAGGGAAGGCTGCTCTCCACATCGCCCGACCGGAGCTTCTTGCTCTCACTTGACCTCCTACAAGTCTCTGACTCTTGGAGCCTACGCCATCCGCAGCGATGACAATGTCTGCCTCGAAACGTTCCCCTTGGTCCGTGATAGCGACCGCCTTCTGACGTGGTTCATCTTCGGAGTAATCGACGACCTTTTTACCGAAGTGTATCTTAACTCCCAGCTTTTCCACTTGACGGACGAACATCTTGTACACAAGCGGTCGTATCTGGAACCTTCCTGGCGGAGTGTTTGGATCCATGCCTGCACGGCGCAGTCGATCGGATACTTTCATGGGAGGGATCGTTTGCTCGCCGCTGTGCTTGAAGGTTTCGAGCCATGCATTGCTCATGGAGATCTTCTCGTACTCCTCAGATAACTCCGGCCAATGTCTGAAGAACTGGATGGCACTATGACCCATGAAATACATGTCCCCTGAAAACTGGTGGTTAGGCCTCGACTCAGGATCAGCTCTAGATAACAGCAGAGACACACCTGCAGTATTGATGTCGCCCATGCGCTCAAGCATGCGAACGTTATGACCTTTGCGTATGCATTCGATAGACGCCGTCAGGCCCGCAAGGCCAGTGCCCACGATCAGGACATCAATTCCCGTCGGGGGATATGACCCGACGGGCTTGCAATCTCCATCAGTGTAAGTCGATCCCATTTTGTTCTCGATTTGAAGCGAGAGAAAGATGGATTGTGAATTTTGGTGGTGAAAGGGTTTAGATATCTTCAAAGCGATGCAATCGGAGTTGGCAGGTTCGAGACTCGTCTGGCCCTTGGGCAGCTTGTTGGGTGGCACGAACCTCGGCAAAACCCATGTGGCTGATCAGGTACGACTGTCTTGTGCATCTGTGACAGGACTCTTCTGTAGAATCTAGCCATGTCGTACTGCAAGTCCTTACCTTTTACTTCTATTACGATCAAGGGCCTCGATCTGATGCCTTTGAACCAGCAAGGGTGCGTATATGCAAATCGGCGAGGTTTCCTGGGTTTAGACGTCCCGCGCTCTCAATACGATCCCAAGAAAAGACAGGCATCCTCGGCCGACGCGTACATATTGAAAACCTGAATATGTATATGGATCATGCTATACTTGGAACTCTAGTGCAGAGACTGCAGGAACATATGATACCCTGCGTTAGTTTGCAGATTTGCAGTCAACTTTAAACGGTCATAGTTCGATTGCCGTTTACCGACATTTATCATACTGTAAGGAGAGAAGCTTTCACCTGCATTCGCTCGTATTTTCACGGCCGTAGTATTACAATACAATTTCTAGTCATAATAAACATTGCTATATCATAGTCATTGCATAATAGTACAGTTCACCAATGAATAGTAGCCTAACCCCATGCAATTCAATAACATACCGGAACCTATTACTCAGCTAGAAAATGCGTAGTCTAAAAATCTATCAACATTTTCAAAAAATTCGGCTTGATTAACGGCTCACCAGCTGCCTACTAGGATGACGCTCTCGTGGTGCCTTACTTACAGACTTATCAAAGGGTCAAAGCAACCAGAAGTTGTCTTCTTAAAGACTCTTCCTTGTTACTATCCTTGCAAACTCTGTGGATTATTCATCGCGAATAGGCGATAAGTATATGGATTCTCCGACACTCGCGTCGAATCATACATATCGGAACCAAGTGCTTCCCGATCACCTATGATGCAAGACGATGGTGCTGCATATTACGATTGAGATAAGGTGCATTATCATGTTCGTAAACGCTAGATTGCTCGTGATTTCGAGATGCTTACTTATACTGTCTCCATACTTGCATGTGTTCCTTTGCATGAATTGAAAGGTCATATATTCATATCCTTTGATACATGTCCATTTGTCACCTGTCACGATGAAATCAGTCTCATGTCATTCCTCGCTCTTTATCTCCTTCATGTAGTTTCCATCAGATAACTATCATGCATTATTTGACACTCATCGCCTTGGTGGCTGTTCTTGTTGGCCTTGGAGCTCTTCGTCTATACAAACTATTTAGGCAAATGAATAATTCCCAAAAGGTGCCGGGGCCAACTCTGATTCCATATTTTGGGCGAATTCATGATGTCCCAATTACCTTCATGTGGCTGAAGTTCCACGAATGGGCGAAGCAGTGTATGTTGATCTTACGCGTCATCTAGCTAGACACACAGGGGAAATGTTTTTTGCTCACACACCAATTTGTGTCGACCGGCCGAGGCTGCCCGTCCGCTAATGTGTGGTACTTTATGCTTCAAATGGTCTGCTAACTTGGCCCATACAGATAGTGGAGTAAATGGATTCTACATGGTCGAGATTCTTGGCACCTCAATCCTCGTGGTCTCGGATGAGGCAGTAGCGGAAGAACTTATGGTCAAGAGAGCGAAGTACAACTCCGACAGGCCCGAAATAAGATCAATATTCGATTCGAAGAGTACTCATGGCTCCATGGAGTATTTGCCACTGATGGGAAAGAACCGTAAGGAATTTTGCACTTCCACGACTGCTATAGCTGATTACCTACCTTAGAATACTGGGCCCGTCAGCGCCGCTTAACCCACGCGTACCTGACAGAAGCGAGTAATGCTCATTACTATGGTGCTATGTATCATGAGGCAAAGAGATGGATGGTGAGGTTGTTAGAGAACCCTGATGACTTCCAATTCAGCCTGGAAGATATGGCATCCAAAGTCATGTGTCAGTTAACGTGGGATGACCCAAGTCTCAGCGAGTATTGCACACGGAGTGCTTGGGGACTCCTGACCCAGATGTCGCCAGCTGGACCTATCACTAACGTCCTCACACCCCTGTGGCACATACCCGAGATAATAAATCCGTGGAAAAGAGCAGAGCGTAAACGCCACGACGAACAACAAGAATGGTGGAAGGAGCGGCTACTACATACTCGTGCGAAGATGATGTTAGGCTTGCAGAGGCCTTGTTTCGCGCGGCAGTATTTAGAGAAAGGGCACAAGCGCTCAAATATCTCCGGAGACTACGAGGCATCTTGTGTTATCGGTATGATAGCTCTTGTCGGTATCTTTACAGTAGCAGGGCCTCTCTCTTACTGGTTGGTCTCTATGGTGCATCATCCTCGATGGCAAGCTCTTGTACAGAAAGAAATCGATGAAGCATGCGAGGGCCGAATGCCAACGCTTGAAGATGCGCCAAGACTGCCAACCTTGAGAGCATGCATTAAAGAGACGATGAGGTGGAAGCCTAATGTGCCGACCGGTATGCAAGCTTATCATCTACCCAGAGGGGTACCCATGGCTGACATAAGTTAGGTGTTGCCCACGAGATGGAAGCTGACGACGTATATCGAGGTTACTATCTTGCTAAGGGAACACGGATTCTTCCCCTAGATTGGTAAGATGCGGCGGTCTTCTCAATGTCCCTTAAACTAGTACTCTAATGACACCTAGGGCATTTCTCCGAAATCCTATTAAATATCCAGACCCTGACAATTTTCGCCCTGAAAGATGGCTCGAACCTGGCTGGCCCACCTACCAAGAGCCGCTTACGCAGTATCCAACTATCAAGGGTATGACCACGTTTGGCTGGGGCCAGCGACAATGCCTAGGACAAACCCTAACGCAGGATGAGCTCATAGTCGCCTGCGGCGCGCTAAGTTGGTGTTTCAATCTTAAACCCAAAAAGGATTTAACTACAGGTCTTGACCTGCCAGTTCCTCTGGATAAGTCCAACTCACTGCTTATCATCAAGCCCGACCCTTTTCAGATGGCATTCGAGCCAAGAAGTGAGGCCCGGAAGCAGGAGGCTCTACGTGAATGGGCGAAATCTGAAGCACAAGATAGGCGCGAAAGATATGAGTTCGCCAAACAAGCTACAATAATGCTGGAAAAATCAAGGGCGGAGATCTAATAACGGGACATTTGAATGACACGAACATAATGGATGGCACTTGAAGATCAAATCGATCAAATGTACTACGGGAATTTCTTAATGGGGGGTTTGGTGTCTGTCGATTTGAGCTCGTATTTTAGTCATCATACTTCTGCACATAGCTAACCAGCGATTCTGTCCCAAGTTACCGAAAAGAAAAAGGAGGTAAATGAAAAAAGTAATCTGGTCTAATACAAGCAATCACGAACACACTTCTCAGTTCACAAACAAATATGACAATGTAAATATTGTTGGAACCTCCAAAGCATAAGTCAAATGAAACTAACCCACCGAGTCAAGTGATCTTGTTAGGCTCACTATTTTTCGGATCTGAATCAGCTCCTTCTGTGTTATCTATCAAGCATTCGAAATCTTCGAGATAGGTACTGACGCACGTGATAAGATGGGTTAAAAGAGCATCATCTGTCCCTACCATCTATAAAAAACGGGTTTGTATAGATATTGAGAATATCCATCGGAATAGGAGTAAATGAGCCGGTAAAAGTAGCCCCCTTTGTCAAATAAGGTATAAAGGGTAGGAAAGAGGTCACAATTGGCGATATGATTAGCTTGTTGGACACGGTAGGTACGTGCGCAGATACGAGGTAGTAATCAGCTCTTGCGGATAGTTTGATCAGGTTTTCTTAAAGTTGGATTTCTCAATACGACGATGATGTACCGTGAATATGTATGAATATGCGTAGCTCAAGTAGAGATGAAAGTAAACCCTGAACCGATGAGATCTTCGATCAAATTCGATATATGATGAGTCATCCAAGCTGCGACGATCTACCTAATCCTGCATAGATATTGCTTGACCAAGATCTATTCACAAGTCAAAAGCCTACATATAACAGAAGGTTATGTTAGTCAGCACTGAGTGGCAATAATCGTCCTGAAAACTTGTTCGAACTCGTATTCAACTAACTCAGCGCTTTCGGCATTCCGCTATGGTTCATGATCATGATCATCTTGCATGAAATGGTACGATGATGTTGCCTTCACGAGAAATGAGTACGAGCAACGTAGACGTGAGTAGATTGACTTGGATCTTTAAATTAATGGCTATGAGCACTCTTGCAAACCATGGAGAATACAAGATCAATCAAATTAACAGATTATCATTCATAATTATACTCAAGCCTGTCAAACAAGATAGATCAAAATGGCGATTCTACCCGAGTTTATAGTTGGAACGACGATCGCATTCTCCTTCATCCTCTTCGGTAAGCACGCAAGGATGTATTTGAAGCTATGTAAATCTCGAACTAATACTGATTCTCTAAAAAAGGGAACGCAATCACTCAATCGTTCATGGGAGTCCCAGTATTGCTCGTGGACTTCCCGCCGCCATCCTCACCGGAACATGCCGCCAGGGCGCGTCTGCTCGGAAGGCAATGGCCCGTTTTCTGGAAGGTTGGCAACGTTCTCTTCCGTACTATCAGCACCTTCGGTATCTTTGGATACGGATATACGGCATGGGCAGCTTCCTCTCTGGCGGCAGGCGGCATGCGCGGGGATTGGCGAGCCTACATGTTCTCAGCTGCGTGTCATCTCACCACCGTGGTCCATTCAGCCATCAACATGCAGCCAATTAACGAGAAGCTGCATGCTCTCGACGATCCCAAGGGAGGCAATGTCGATAGCAAGCTAGCCGAGAGCTATGCCCGTAAATGGATCAAATTCAACACCGTGCGCCTCATAACACCGGTCATCGCTGGCAGCGTCGCGCTCACGCAGGCCCTAAGACGATAAAAGATATGGTGATTGGGAGGATATTGGTATACCTTGGTTACACTTCTGTCAACTGTTTTCACTCTAAACGAATACGCTCGTCGTTTCTGGTCTTTGCTTTGGAATAGTTCAAGTACTGTTAGCTAGTAAGAAGGATATATTTAGATTGCAAGTCAATAATGATAATCTTATCTACCGTTATAACACCCTAAAACTTTGCACAGGACAGTTACTCGCTTATCGTGATATTGCGTTAGGATTACAGCGACTCGGCTCATCAGGCGTTGAGTTTTCCTGTTTTCTCACTGTATTACTACTACCCTGTACGTATAAATGCTGCGATGTTTTTCCTTTCGCGTAATTTTTAATTTTCGACGTTGTTCCCCGTCCATTACAGAATGATCAATCCTTTCCCTACCTAATTTCTCCAGATCTAAGTCCATACGTGCGCGATGTATTGAGTAGGTTCGTGGTGTTTTGTGTGAGTTGTTGGGTCCTCGCGGTGTCGACTCACGTCGACTGCTTCAATATGATTCAATAGTTAAGCTGTACGCGCATCCGCATCACTATGTAGAACAGAATGCATGACGAAGAATGGCTTGCTTAAGGTGCGCGAGACTGAATGAATGTTATCCCAAGTGATGTGTCCCCATGTGCTCGATGACTATGGCGCCAAACAGAATTCATGAGTTCAAGCTCATTTACCCCAAGCCCAAAAGACTTCTTTTTCGAATCATTGCTAGCATCACAGCCGAAACTTAGCGTTTTTGTTGCTCATCTCCATCGCCTTCGCGCTATCAACAAACTCTCTGACCTCCAGGACCTTGAGACCATCTTCTCTCAATCTGACCATCATGACACACTCGTTTTTCCATTCGCCTTTGCCATCCTTCAGGGTGCCGAGCATATCTGCCTCAATTGCCACGATGCCTGAACTAGCATCGTCGATGATAGTTCTCGGAACCATCTTGAACTCTTCGAATATACCAAAGACCCTTGCCGCATGCTCCGCAAAGGCTTCTCTGTTGCGGACGGGCATCTCCAAACTCTCGGGCAGCGTCCGGTGGTAGAAATCAGGGTCCAGCGGCTCGAGTAATCTTGCGACGGAGAGGCTGCTGTAGCCTTCAAGAAGTGCGTCAATTGTCTGCATGCGCTGTCGTCTGGAGACCTCCATCTTGTTTGTGTGTAGCATAGGACAGTCGCTTAGGTAGAATAGAATGTGTGAGTCGGTAAATCTCTTTGTGTCGTGACACTGTACGGTAGAGAGAAATTTGTGTGAAGACAGGCCTGGGCCGAAAAATTATCGAGGGACCCTTCGGGTAGGAACATGTATTTTAACTACATAAAAATAAGGGTTTGTTCTACAGAGCCTTGATTTAGTATCGTAATCTGCGATTACTCACCCCCAACAGATACGAACGCCGTATAGAACTCTGGCGCAAATACGAACTCCTAATTGAGTTTTGGTACTTCCGGAAGTCGGTGTCTGTTGAACACCGATAGTATCAATTGCCTATGCTAACGATGACGTCTAATAAAGTCTTTAAGGACAGGCATGGCACAAGCAAAGAAAAAGCTATTGTACTTTCTCCCGCTCTCTTTGCTCCTTTCTGAGTGTCTAGAAGACCCTACGAAAGGTCCCTACATTTCAGACTTCGATAAACGTCATGACCAAAACAATCCTCGTCACAGGCGCTACTGGAAAGCAGGGTAGCGCCGTTATCAATGCCTTGCTCGCTCAGAAAACCGAGACTTTCACGATTCTCGCCGTCACAAGAGATGTCTCTAGTTCCGCAGCAAGGAAACTAAGTGCGTTATATCCTTCCATCAAGCTTGTTGAAGGCGACCTCGACGACGTACCGAGTCTTCTCCGAGAGGCACAGACTGTGGCGGGAGAACCGATATGGGGCGTTTATTCGGTACAAGTCTCCCTGGGAAAGGGTGTGACCACGGAAGGAGAGGTCAGGCAGGGAACAGCACTCATAGACGAGTCCATCAAGGCTGGTGTCAAGCACTTCGTATACAGTAGCGTTGAGCGAGGAGGCGATAAAGCTTCCTGGTCCAATCCAACACCCATCCCGCATTTTCGGACGAAGTATAATATCGAACATCATCTTCGCCAGGCCACTGCAGAGGGACAAGCTGGCGAAGGCATGGGCTGGACTATTTTGCGTCCAGTCGCGGTACGTCGGTTACTAATCACACAAGAGTCGATAGTTGCTGATCCTTTTGACAGTTCATGGAGAATATCACGCCGGGATTCCAGACCAAAGTATTCATGACAGCATTACACAACTGGCTCGGGAGCAAACCAATGCAATGGGTCGCCACGAACGACATTGGCGTCTTCGCAGCCAAGGCATTCGCCGACCCGAAGAGCTGGAACCACAAAGCCGTCGGCCTCGCCGGCGACGAGCTGAATTTCGACGAGATGAGCGAGTGGTTCCAACGCGTGACGGGCCAGCCGGCCCCCGCGACGTTTTCGTTCCTCGGAAGCGCGCTGACGTTCATGGTGTCGGAGCTGCGGGTTATGATCAGCTGGTTCGCGAGCGAGGGGTATCGCGCGGATATCAAGGCGCGCCGTGCTGATTATCCGAAATTGTTGACGTTTGGGCGATGGCTGGAGGAGTTGAGTCCGTTTGACAATTTTGATGAAGAAATGTCATGATAAGTTGAAGCTAAGAACCTCTGGCGACTCTTACCAATTGCCCATAGGGAAATTGTGAAACATAGATGCCACTCTACAAGTGTTGATCGCAATCGAGTAGCGGCAGGAAACAAAACCAAGCTAGTAATTCCCCTAATCGTTTGAATTTCATGAAATATTTCTCGGATTGCCTGCAGTCTGCTTTACACCCTCGTCATACCGCTTTCAATGACTCGAACTAGAGGGGCGAATATTTTGTTCACAATATTAAGGAATGCGCAGGTTTGGGCTATCGTATAAATAATCATTTCGACTATATAGCTAGACCCGGAAGCAATTCCCTTCTTGATCATCTCTGTCCAAGCCATAAAGATACATAAAAGGTGAAATTGATATACAATAGAGATCACCGAAACTGATGACTCTAGAAAGGAAGAAGGCACCTAAGGCTGCTTTCCAGCACAAGACCTCATATGACATATCATGTCAATATCTTGAAAACTTGTGAATTGCCACTTGCGCAAGGAGCCGAATCGAGTCGGGCATTTCCAGGCACAAGGCACGTCGCATTATTCTCACTTTCAGGTGCAAGAGTCAATTGGGTTCCGCCCGTGAACGGAATCAGCTGACCATTGTTGGTCTCGCCATCTAAGACTTTGTTAGCATTGCCATTAATTGGAGGGAAAAATTCAACTCACTTCCGTCTGCTCTACCTCCGCAAGAGAACATGGTAACCGTATCGCCTGGGTTGCGACGGCCATCGAAACTGATACATCCATTTGTCTGTAGTGAAATTAGCATCGTCTCTAAGGACCTGAATTTATGGCACACGAAGCTTACCAGGCTGCTCACTATGAGCGCGGAATCCTTTGCATTGTTGTGTTTCCCGGCCGTGATGATGTCGAACTTCTCGTTGGGTGTTCCTGCGCACTGGACGAGAGATACTGGAATCAGATTCTCGCGGAAATCTCCCGCCGTCGGATCGATAAAAAGACATCGTCCATCGGGCGATTGGATGCTAACAGAGCTGAACGCCCGAGTTGCTGTGTCATCACGTTGTTGTGATTCAGCAACAGCTGACGGTTGTAATGTGCCCCCTGCGCCGGAAACAGCCACGGCTTCTGTAGGGTTGGGAATTCCTCCTCCGACAGCGTTAGCTGTTGTTACAGGAGCGGCCGTTGTGCCCTGACTGGAGGTAGTGGTCGTTGCTATCTCCGGACTTGAAGTAGTTGACGTAGCAGTGAGTGAGGTAGTCAAGGGGATGGACGTTGTCTGCGCGTTGGTGGCTGTAGGCTCCGGCTCAAATGACAGAGTATCACCAAAAGTGAACAACTGGCGTAAGTCCCCTGCTTGACATGGAGCAACGTCAACGACGTTGTTATCCAGAACAGTAAAACACGTGTTGGGGTCATTCTCTGGTGATAGCGAAAGAGGACCAGCACCACCGTTGAAGGGGAATAGCTGGGAGTTGGTAACTTGGCCGCCCCCATCAGCACGCCCGCCGCAACTGAAAAGAAGGGCCTGGTTGCCAGCGGCTCGTCTGGGGTCAAAGTTAAAACAGGCATTGGTCTTAAAATATCATTAGTTCTCGCTTTCATAATAGGTAAGATTATCAACGAACCAGAGTGCTGACTATGATCATCGAGTCAGCTGCATTGTTGTGCTTTCCGCTGGTAATGATGTCCCATTCTTGGCCATCCGTAGAGCCACAATCGGCGACCTGAATTGGCGTAAGATTTGCTCTGAAATCGCCCGAGAGCTCATCAACAAAAAGGCATCGCTCATCCGCCGTCTGCACAATGGTTAGTTAATGTTGCGATCTGCTTTCTCATATAAACGGCAAACATACCTTGATAAGAGTACCTGCAAATGCCCTGGTTGCGGTTGTATCACGCTGCTGGGCCTCTTGGAATGCTGCCTGATTTAGCTCTGCAACTGTCCGGCGAGACAATTTTCGCAGCGATACAGGTGACCCGATGGTCAAAGGAATCAACGAGGCAATCCACAGAAAATGCATCTTCGTGTCCTGTTAGAACGTGGGTATGGATGAGAGAATGTGTTGGGAAATGACAATCACGAAAAGAATGAAGAGATGAAGCAGAATCCCGACCGGCGGAAGCGTGAATGAATGAACGACTACTTGAAAAGAGAGACAAGAAAGAAAGAAAGCTTCGCCCAGCAAAGTGGTCAGAGATCAGTGATGCTTCATTGAGGTGAGTGTCACGATGCTTCTTCCTCAGGACTTCATTCAAGGCGAGGCTATATATGTATTATAGCAAGTTGGCTGGTTGCCTGCCTGACCCCTGAGATCTGAGAAGCGCCGCCATTGCTCCTGGACTAAAATGAGGTCGTTTCTGGAAAGTTTCAAGGCCGCATAACGGGCGAAACTTGTCCATGGTGTCGGTTTATCTTTGCGAGGTTTTGGCGCCGGCGTATTGTAAATTACCAGGTTAAGAAGATTCGGGGAGAGCTGGGTGTTTGAAGGGGGTCTATTGGAAGGGCTGGTGTACAATTCAGGGCTCATGAAACGCTACCCGTCGCAGCACCTGCATCCTATCGACTTGCACCTGTCAAGTTCAGACTGGCGCAGGGTTAAGGAGTCGATGATTAGCGAACAAGATGAAGCTGAAGATATCCATGTGACTGATCATTGTCGATTATCGCGATCTACTCAGATCTTAGTTCCTGGTGTCCCTGGAAGTTCTGGACTTCGTATCCGACACAACGGACAAAGAGTGGAAGCCGATGCGGTGCCCGAAATCTGCCAAGCCTCGTACTAGCGGCGAACCATTCCCGATAAGTCTTTAGATCTAGTTTGATATGTTATACGTAGATAAATGCCTTTCTGTGCTTGCTATTTTAGAGACTGCGAGTGAATCTATTTACTCTGTGTTTGGGTTGAGCGCTTAGCGGTCTTTGTTGTTTTTAAAGCTCCCCGGAGTTCTAGCGCTAAAGTTCAGCAAGAGCAGACTGATGTGTGTGGCTTAGGGGTGTGGCTGTACTAGCTTCAATTCTGGCTGCTTTTGCAGGTTACCTCGAACAATTTCAATGGGCTTCTACCTCAGTTACCATATCCATCACATATACACTTACTCTCAAAGACACTCTTATTTCAAGTCATCACTGCCTTTCCCCTCCTCCGTTATCTCAACAATGACGGCGCCGTAGTAGGCATCGTCTTACTTTTCTTCATTTAGTGTTTCTTGGCACCGAACTAGGGCTTTTCCAGATCGATTCCAACTCGGCTTCCATGGGTGCCTGCTACGCTCAATTGCACATTCGTGGCATACTGAAAGACAGAATGAGATTCGGCTTGAGCCGCCTGATACCTGGCTCCACAATATCATTGAGTTTCAAGGCGAGAGGGGCCGTTAGCCTGAGATGTATGTTCAGTAATAGAACTCAGAAAGGCGTTGCTCAGGAAGCATCGTACACAATGTCGCCATTAGCCGAGACTTTAGTCTTGTCTTCATCTAGCAGCAATGCGATACCACTAACCATTACTTAATAGCGTAATCAACCGTTAGTCGATCGGATTGTCTTCAGAAGGAAGCTGGCACACATCGAGTAGCACTGCCAGAACAGCGAGGCACAGAGCGGCATAAGATAAACAGATCAGTAGCCTTTGACATTCTCAGCTTACGCCTATTGTGGAAGCTCGCTCATTTGGATAACGATGCATAACATTGTGAACTGCCTGTTGGGGTACGCTCATCGCAAAGTCGAGGTCCAGGCCATCATATACGTTACTCGAAACAATGACTGCCAAGCTTTCAAGGTGGTTCTCTGCATGCTGTCCGCCCAACCGTCTAAACGACACGGCAGGCTAAAATGCTTGGACCTTTAGCGCACTGGGATTAATTGCCTCGACATCACCCAAGTGCTGTCACCATCCGGCATCGATATGATGCGCTTGGCTTGACCCATCTCGCCTGCTAAGCATTTCACATTGCAGCCTACTGGCATAATGCACATTATCAATCTTGACACAACCCGGGAACGATAAATAGAAGCCAGCAAAAAAAGGTTCAAACCCTATAGCCATGCTGCGCCTAAATATAGGTTTGAGCAACTATGAACAGGCTGGTCGGGGACAAGTTTTTCACGTCCGACAGTCGTCGAGGAATTACAAGGTAGGCCGCTCCATGGGGACGACGGAAAAATGCACCAGTCGAGTTGCTTATCATACCTACATGATCTGCGATGGACTGTGGGACGGACCTGCCCGATAGGGTATGTGGGAAGACGAGTGCTACCCTGTGAGGGCCAGTTCAATTGACACGGAAGGACTATGTCGATCCTATATATAATAAGAAACGGTATCAGACGGCAGGACGTTTGTCTGGCTATGTCCTCGTCGTCGGTTCTCACATCATCTTGCGTCTGCACGTGACAATATGAGGTTCCTTCGTGCAGTTTGTTTCATCGCGCCTCTAGTTGCTGGTGTCCAAGTTGATAGGCGAGGTCGAGAGGTCTACCATGGCTACAAGGTCTTTCGTGTCTTGACCGACAGTAACACGGCAGATTTTGAGGCCCAGCTTGAATCCTTGTCCGCCATCGAGCTCTCTCGCAACCGCGGGCATATTGATACGCAGCATTTTGATATCGCTGTTCCTCCTGAGAGCCTCGATGCATTCCACGCTCTCAACTACGAAGCCGAAACATTGACAGAGGATCTCGGGGCAGACATTGCCCTAGAAGGGGAGCTGGAGCCATTCCCAGGTGTGTCCAAAAACTACGAGATTGCTATAATAGGGGAATTAATCAAGTTTTAGGCCTGGAGACAAGTGTGTCAGGCGCCAATGACAATGCCAAGGCTGCTGCTGCCGCTGCCCTACCGGCCTTCTCGTGGTTCAGCGCATACCACCCATACGCAGATCACTTGACGTTCCTGAAGAGTTTGCAAGCTGCATTCCCTTCCAATTCGGAGCTGATCACCGCCGGCACGTCCTTTGAGGGGAGAGCTATTCAGGGCATTCACCTGTGGGGAAGTGGCGGAAAGGCTTCGAAGCCAGCTATCTACTACCACGGCAATGTCCATGCCCGAGAATGGATTACTTCGATGGTTAGCTGGCCCCCTTATCTGTCGACTTTATGATCTGACACTGGGCACAGACTGTCGAGTACATCACATATCAACTGATCAACAACTACAACAACGATACTGCTGTCAAGGCTGTATTGGATAACTACGACTTTTATATCTTGCCAATTGTCAACCCAGATGGTAAGTCTAACCGGCATTTTAGTCTCCAGCTCAATCCTCCACCTTTTACCTTCTACACTCACCCTTTACCCCTTTACTCTTAACCCTTAAACCTTGTACGCTTAACGCTCACATGCAACCTCAACAGGATTCGTCTACACGCAGACCACAACTCGTCTATGGCGCAAGAACCGACAGACACGCTCTGGCACCACTGGGGTTGGTACAGATATCAATCGAAACTGGCCCTATATGTGGGACGGTGAAGGTTCTTCAACAAGCCCCGGATCAGGTCAGTTGCTTCGCTTATTACTCGCTGGGTTTTCATAGCTTTATATTCCATCTCAATGTTCATGATTTGCTGACTGGTTTCTCAGAAACGTAAGAAGCTTTCAATTTTTCTGAATAATATCAAGAAGTTTCACGCGCTGTGATCACACGGATGGCACTCTTGAACATCCCTTCAATGTAGCACATAACAAATAGCTAAACAACAACCATAGTTATCGTGGACAGGCTCCAGGTGATACCCCAGAGAACACAGGAATCCGCAGTAAGTTCAACTGTCGAGAAAATCAGCATCGATGATGACTGATATAATTTCCAGCATACGGAGACAAACTTGGAGCCGGAAAGGGCATCAAACTCTATATCGACTGGCACAGCTACGGTCAATATATCTTGACTCCATACGGCTACTCATGCTCAGCGAAAGCACCCAACCAGTCCAAGCAGGATACCCTAGCCAAGAATGTTGGAACCGCTATCGCCGCAGTTCACGGAACTCGCTTTACAACAGGACAGACGTGCTCTACGCTTTATGCTACAGCCGGAGGTAGTAACGACTATTTTACCGATGTGACCCCAGCAGAGCTCGCGTAAGTCATAAATGCTCCTTTTCACATTTTCAGGAAAGTATGACAGAACTGGAGTTGACTAATCCATTATTTGATAGTTGGGCCATTGAGCTCCGAGACACAGGCACAAATGGTTTTACCCTGCCTGCCAACCAGATTATTCCCAGTGGAGAGGAGTCTTGGGCGGGACAGAAATACCTGTGGGCCAACTTTTAAGGGGGCTTGACAGTAGATATGGGAATATTAAAATCTTCATAGAGTCACCCCAAGTACTTAACGGTCCGACTAGCCGGAACAGATCTTTAGGTATCCCAAGACAATATCATGGCTAATCGCAAGACGTGATAAGTGATTCATTGCTCAATCTGATAGTTCTAAGGTAATATGACTATCTGGCTACGTATCAGTTACGTTCAATACCTTACCACTCCGACGCCTCATGCCAATTCTACAATGCATCTTTCACAATAATCCACCGACTCAGACCGTCAAAAGCTGAGAACTGGACAGGGAATAGAGAATTGCTTCTGCTCCTAACCTAGGATTTCCTTGGGATCCGCAGCAGCGATCGCGTCTGCATAGGGGCCCTTGGGCTCACGTTTCTCAGCTGCACCATCGTTCGCCTTGAAGATGGGGTACTTGAAAGATATGCCAATGCTAGCGGATATGGGGAGGAGTCAGCAATACATAAATAAGGAGCAAGAATTGCTCGGAAGATCTCACTCTTGTTCAGGATCATTAGCGCGTTTTTCGATATCACGTTCGCCGAATCCCTCGTTGGCCTTGAAGATAGGATACTTGAAACTGATGGCATCACCCCCACGTTTCTCAACTTCGCCTCCCTCGCTGGCCTTGAAGATTGGGTACTTGAAGGTTATACCAATACTAGCAGCAAGAAAGAATCAGTTAATATTTGCAAAGTCCAGGAGTAAGCTAGACTAAAATGATAAAGAGGATTAAGAGAGAGAGAGACATCTGAAAATTTACTCTTTATCTGAGACTTGCTTGTCTAGTTAATTAGATAAGGACAGTTAGTAAAGTTCGGTACTCGAAGGTGACAGAGATGTCTTACTAGCATCAACAGGCAGCGCGATAGCCGAGCCAGCAAAGGCCAGCAGAAGAATACTCTGAAACGTGGAAGACAGCATGGCGGACGTATTTGAGCTTGTATGAGAGACACCAGCGTTTTTCTGCTGTGATTGATATGAGATTTACCCGTGTGAGAGTCGTGTCAGCTCTTCTTATAATTGAAAATCAGGGCCTCATCTTTACAAATCACCGACTCGTAACGTTTCAGTCGGCTCCATCTTAACTATGATGCCTTGGCAGCCTCATAGATCCATGCGCTCAAGCGTCGACAAACTAATCGTCTCGAAAATATCGACCAGTCACCGGGTCCAAACAACAGCCATCGCGATGAGAATAGTAGGCCCCAATGTCTGTGGTCTAAACTATTAAGTAAGACACAATCTGTGGACATGAATTTGAGTTTTCGCAGCATAGACCATACTGAAGTAAGCCTCACGAGACACGGTATGACGCATTGAAACGATGTTCTAGAACCAGTCAGTAACAATTCTCACGTTACTTTGATCTATGCAAATGATTATATCGACGAGTTATAGAGATTCAGATGCATCTGCAGGTATGACAGGCAGATTTTGAAGCTAAGAAGTCACAAGCAACCTGCAGTCTTACAGCGATGTCTCCTCGAACTCATGCGGTTTCAAAGTTAGACCATCATCAGAGTGAAAATCGTGTATAAGTCGGGATTTCATTTCGTCCGGGCAACGCTACTACAGCTGGTCTAGACTTTCGCGGCTAAACCAATGGGGAGCTGGATGATTCCCCCATATCATTCGAGCGTTCGGAGCGATTCAGCCGCTAGACCTTGGATGGCAATCGGAGAGCGAACATTTCACAACTTTTACAGCTCAACTAATTGAGAGGTAGTGAAACCGTCTTACTGTTGCAACAAGAACTGTAATACGATAAACTTCACCGCTGCACACTCTACTAGCCAGATTTGATAGATTAGAAGCTGGATCTTGTTTTAACGCATTAGCGACGAATTGTTTGAGTATGCCGATTGGTTATTTGTATTTCATATCGTGCAAAACAAACCGAACGAACATAACTCAGAGACGAGATGACTAGGCTTATGATATGCGACTAGTTAAGTGAACATGATCTCACAATGGGAACACAGCTCATCATTTTTCGTTTGGGGAAGTTAATCATTTAGGGTACTCATGAATGCCCAACATGTTTAAGATCTTTGGTTCTGTTTATTCACCTGTTAGCTCACGAAGCGATCCGCCTCACTCTGACGAGGAAAGCCGTGGGTTTATTGAGGAGAAACACCATGATGGCGGCCCCTCGCAGTCTATGCCGGGATTTTGGGATCGTACCCCTCACTTTTCCATCATTCTTCCTTGGTTCCTAGCACTACTAAACTTGGGGCTGTTTTTGCAACAATATTTAAGGCAACCTAGTGAGCTTCAGTGCACACGTCTCCATAACGCATACTGTATGTAACAATGCACATTTCCAATGCGATATGTCCACTAATAATATATGCTAGCCCCTGCTATCGACGCAGGCATTGTCGAGTACTACGAGACAAATTTTCAGAATGAGTTCGGAGGTAGATCAGAATACATTGGCCCTCCAACTCCTCAGCTTGAGGAAAGATGGAATAACCTATGGAGCCGTAAGAATATCCTTCAGGCCGAAGCTCTGCTTCGTTGACCGGGCTAACATGGAAATAGGAGGCACTATAGAGCTGCCACTTGACGGCCCATCAAAGCTGAACAAGTCATTAGAGAGACTCAAGCATGTCCATAAAGACCCGAAGCGCGGTTATGCTGCTATACTTGAGGTCTTCCACCAACTCCATTGTTTGGTACGCCGACACTCTCATCGTCCTATACGTCACTTCCTCGATCAAGCACTGACTACGTACCTCCAGAACCTCATAAGACAATACACCTGGAAAGACTACTATGCAACACACATGGAAAAATGGATATTCGAAGACAGCCACGGCATAGTTGATCTCAATGTGACAGACCCGGTTAACATCGTCGACCGCATGCACGCCGATCACTGTATAGAGGCGCTTCGCCTCCAGCTTATGTGCAATGCCGATTTGACACCCCTGCTTATTGAGCTGGACGATAGCAATGATTTCGGACAGAAGGCCGACTTCAACGTGCACCATAAATGCAGGAATTGGGATAAAGTCACTGAGTGGCAGTATGCTAATAGTATTGAACGGGAAGACGAGTGACGAATGGGCGTTGTAATCGGGGCCGATGGCGCAATCGACGCCGGCTGGTTGCGCGATTTGTGGCTTGGCATTTCGCGATTGGAGATGTTATCGGGGACAATTCACGGACAGTCCAAGTTTTGTGTCGTGAAACTGAACTATTATACCTAGTTATCTATTGTGACACTTACGATTATTAAGCAAAGCGTTTCTAGTCTAGATCTTTCCTTATCCCATTGAAGGCTCGTGGATTAAGCCTAACGGCGGGGAACTAGATCGGACCCGGATATACGTCAGAAATATCGGAAATAGTATCCGGATCAACCTTAAAATCCTGGTAGGTATGTGTATCTTGAATTGGGTAAGTACTAACATAGTAAGCTACCTACCTGGGTATTTCGGTGCGCAAGTAATAGCTAGGTAGGATTATGTAGATAGGCAGTCGGATGCAACGGTTCACAATGAACTCCCCTCCCCCACTGAAATCTCCGATCACCATTTTAGCCTGGTTCTCGTTAGAGGTACACATAGTTTCCGAGTGCTGACATATACGCTTGTCCAACGATATTAATCGACTCGGGACCGAAATAAAGAACGAAATTGGACTCATTATAAAAGAGGGAAACGAGAGCAGGACAAAAAGAGGCTATGGGTAATATCATTCCAGATAGCTTCGATATGACGGCCCCCAACAAGGACCTCACAGGTCACAAGCTTCTGCTCGTGACAGATCTTGATCTGCCAGAGGGATACGTAGAGCATCTACACAAGAAATTCCCAGGACTAGAAGTTGTTCAATCACGAATCAACCCATGGACGGATAAGACCAGTCCCATGGTCGCGAAGGATGAGGACTGGGAGACTGTCACGATTCTCATGACTGGTCCTCGACTGCCCACCATCGAGCAAGCTCCGAATATGCAACTCGTACAACTGCAGAGTGCGGGGGCCAACTACGTCCTTGAACAGCCGCTATTCAAAGACACCAAGATTCCTTTTTGCACGGCCAATGGTGTCCATGGGTAAGGATTCAGACCCATTTACGCTATTTGCATCGTGTGTTTTCTTCAAAATAATGCGGGGAGACTATCAAGTCGAGACCGCCGTGGGTTCCAGGAGAAAAAGGATAAACCCAGAAGAAGAAGCTATAGAGAAAGAACAAGAGAGGAAATCATACACCTGCACGGAGTTTCTTTCTAGCAGAGACTAACCATAACTCGCAACAGACCGCCCATCTCTGAATGGGTGATATGTACTTACCTTGCGTTCCAACACCACAGTGAGTCCCTTTTAAAGCACTGGGGTCTAGGGGATACCTGAATACTCTCTAACCTGACAATTTCTCATGATCTAGTCCCGCGATATCTCGATAACATGAAAGATGGCAAGTGGGATCGCGTATATGGCGATATGACTACACTAGATGTCGTTTCCCAAAGAGTGTAAGTCAGGTGACCAGACTATCTTCTTACACAGAAGTCAATAATCAATTATCTATTTCGGCGAAGAAAAAGAAACGATAACAAGAAGCCCAATTAGCTAACTGAGGTGATATAGTGGCATCCTTGGATACGGTAGCATAGGCCGGCAGGTAGCGCGCGTGGCAACAGCAATGGGCATGGAAGTCTACGCATACACCAACCGACCGAAGCCAACCCCTGAATCGCGGCGCGACCACTCGTATCATCCGCCCGGACTAGGAGATCCAGAAGGCACGCTACCGACGCGATGGTTCTCGGGGACCACGGCCGCAGAGCAAAACGAGTTTCTAAGCAGTGGACTAGACCTGCTCGTCGTCGCCGTGCCGCTTACCCCGGAGACGAAGGGCATGCTTGGCGCGGCGCAGTTCAAGTTGTTGGCGGAGAAGAAGACGTATGTCTCGAACATCGGGCGCGGCGCAGTCATCGTAACTGACGACTTGATCACCGCGCTGGAAGAGGGCTGGATCCGCGGCGCTGCTGTCGACGTTACGGATCCTGAACCCTTGCCTAAAGATCATCCGCTCTGGAAGACGAAGAATATCATCGTCACACCGCATATAAGTGGACACACGGCGAGCTACTATCAGCGCTTGTTGGCTATCCTGGACATCAATCTTGAGAGGTTGAGCGAGGGCAAGACTGAATTCATGAACCAAGTTAGTAGGAAGAGGGGTTATTAGATTAATCGTCTTGTAAATGGCTGTGATTAGTAAAGGATCATTGTTGTAGAGCGAGTTGAATATGTCAACGGTCATCTTTTAATCATTTCTTTCACGTTGGTTATATTTGAAACTTAATGCTTTCATACTTGCACGTACGTCATAGGGGTTTAACCAATATTCTCTAGAAAGCACACTATTCTCGACTCCGGTGTTGGTCTGTAGAAAATCTGATTACACCCAACATGAAGTCTCACACAGGACTTCTTACTTTATGTGGCTTAGTCCTACCTTCTCTCATGTTACACCGGCTTGGAGCTAAAAATGCAGTGAAAAACGATCGAGATAACCAGCATCCCAGATCCTAGTCGCACCCATGTAGGTAGTATAAAAGGAATACTATCAGTAGGTATCTTGGTGAGTTTTTTTTTGCTCGAAAGGACCCTTAGAGTTCGCCAATGTACGCGACAATGAACTGGATCTATATACATAGTAGTGATCGTAGAACTAAGTTCTAGCAGTGGTATAACATAAGCACTCTACGACTAAAGTAGGCATTCTCCTCGAATAGGACGTTCGTTGACTTTCAGTAGACCAAAATATCGATATTTTGTATTAAATCCTTGGCCCCTGAATAGAACCCCCCACCACCACTTCAATCAATTCGCAAGAAGCAAATTTTACTTCAAAATGTACACATACTACATAGATTTCACTGTCGCGTCTGCTCTTTAAACCGTGTGTACCAGCCCCTTGCTTTCAATGAAAATTATGGTTGCATACTCAGAAGGGGTTTCAGGATTCCCTGAAATGAATATATAGACTCCTATGTATATACCTTGGAGCAGTGTGGGGACATCCTCGGCTCATGTGATGGTGGTAACATGGCAGGAACATGGTGCCGGTAGCATCGAACCACTATGCATTTCAATCGCGTGCCACTTTCCTCGACATGGCCATGTAAATACGCAGCGACAGACTTTCTTCGAATGTAACTGTGAATGCCAGAGTACCTAATAATACCAATGGCCCTCAACAAACCACCAGGGTAGCACGTCGAGCAATAGACAATCACCCCATTCTTCGTAAGCCCACCACCCATACAACTTTCCAACAGCGCAAAATGGCGACGACAACACGGCCTTCGAAAATGGCGATAGACCCCGTCATAATCGTAGGCGCAGGCCTAGCCGGACTCGTCGCAGCCTTCGAGCTCACGCAACAAAATGTACCTGTCGTGCTCCTCGACCAAGAGGGCGAGCAGAACCTCGGCGGCCAAGCCTTCTGGTCTCTCGGCGGGCTCTTCTGCGTCGACTCGGCGGAGCAGCGACGCGTGGGAATCAAGGACAGCCGCGAGCTGGCGCTGCGCGACTGGCTCGGCTCGGCGCGCTTCGACCGCGAGGAGAACGAGGACAAGTGGCCCCGTCGCTGGGCCGAGGCTTTCGTGGACTTCGCGGCCGGCGAGATGGAGAAATATGTCAAGGCTCGCGGTATCGGGTTCCTTGTGAATGTATCTTGGGCGGAGCGAGGCGATGGTCGCGCGGAGGGCCATGGGAACTCGGTGCCTAGGTTCCATATTACGTGGGGCGCGGGTCCGGAAGTCGTGCGTGTGTTTGCGGAGCCTGTGCGCGAGGCGGAGAAGAAGGGGCTTGTCGAGTTCAGGTTTAGACATATGGTGGACGAGTTGCTTGTTGACGAGACTGGTAGGGCGACAGGGGTTCGTGGACGGGTGCTGGAGCAAGACCCGGTCGAGAGAGGCGTCAAGTCTTCGAGGAATGTTGTTGATACGTTCGAATTACATGGCTCGGCGGTTGTGGTATCGAGTGGTGGTATTGGAGGGAATGTTGAAGCGGTCAAGAAGGCGTGGCCAGTTGATCGCTTGGGCCCCAAAATCCCTGAGAATTTCGTGATTGGCGTGCCTGCACATGTCGACGGTCGTATGATAGATATTGCCGAGTCGGCCGGTGCACACATTATCAATCGAGACAGGAGTAAGTATTCCTTGACTTCATTTCATCTTGAACAGATTATTCCGATTGTACGAGAACCCTTGTTTATATGGAATCACGTCACACGTTGGCGAAACGTATACAGAGTATGCTCAAAATAACTCGCTAATCCCAAATGTTGCAGTGTGGCATTACACAGAAGGTCTCCAGAACTGGAATCCCATCTGGCCAGGCCACGGTATCCGCGTCCTCCCAGCGCCATCCTCGCTCTGGCTAGACGCAACAGGCAAACGACTGCCCCCCTTCCTCTACCCAGGAAGCGACACACTCGCTACGCTCAAGTACATCTGCGGCACGGGCTACGACTACTCGTGGTTTATACTGAACCAGACCATCATCGCGCGGGAGTTCGCGCTGTCTGGTTCCGAGCAAAACCCGGACTTCACGGACAAGAGCATCTGGCAGCTCCTGAAGAACCGCATCTTCAGTTCCAAGGGGACGGTCCCCGTGCAGAACTTCCAGAAGCATGGCAAGGACTTCGTCGTGCGTGATAATCTCGAGAACCTTGTGGCTGGCATGAATGACCTGGCGCGTTCTGTTGGTGGACCTGAGCTTGATTATGACCGTGTGCGCGAGACGGTGGAGACTCGTGATGGCCAGCTCGATAATAAGTACTGCAAGGACGCGCAGATCATGCTCATACGCAATGGTCGCAATTACTGGGTCGACAGCTTCAGTCGCGTTGCCCCGCCACATCGTCTACTCGATCCTAAGTATGGTCCGCTAATTGCCGTTCGGATGAACCTGCTAACGCGCAAGACACTTGGTGGGATGGAGACAAACTTGCAGAGTAATGTCATGAAGGCCGACGGCACCCCGTTTGCGGGACTGTACGCCGCTGGAGAGGCGGCTGGTTTTGGCGGCGGTGGTGTACATGGCTATAGCTCGCTTGAAGGGACATTCTTGGGCGGATGTATCTTCTCGGGACGGGCTGCGGGACGAGCTATTGCTGATGAACTTTTGGGACAACAGTGAACTTAGCTGATGAGATATGTGCTATGAAAGCAAGTATAAGCGATATTGTATTTTTTATGAGCAATAGGCAGGCAATCGAGAGCCTTCATACTGCGGAAGACATAAATAATACTCGAGAAGTTGAAGAGGGTCCCGGCATCTATGTGTCGAAGTCTGGGGATCAGCAAAACATCGCAACTTAAATCTTTGGTGAATCATTGTATTGCGGCGTCTGGCTACGCGTTATAAGAGTCCATGCGTCTCGCTGTTTTGTAATATGTGCATTTGAGCTATGTCTATAGACATAATCAGACTCAAGCGAAGGTATACATCGTGAAAGCTAAATCGAAAGGAGTGGTATCCCCTACCCAACAAGCTTGCAATCCTGTAGTAATCCTAATCGTTGATTGCGGAGTCTCTATCTTTCCGTAATCGAAACACACAAATAGTCCGGCCACTTCAAGACTTGGTACTCTCCAGCACCGCCTTAACCATAGCATTTCCAACCTCAATCGCCTCAGCAAACCTAGGCTCAAAGAAGCGCTGCGTAGTAACGAACCTATCCCTCCACGTCTCAAAGTGGCCAAGGCCAACACACTCAGCCCATCCGCGCGCCGCGAAGGTGAACTCGAGATCCTCGCTGCGGAACGTATTATCCTCGACAGCGACGCGCAGCGCCTCGTCGAGTCGCGCCGGACTACGGAAGAGACTCTCTGTCACGCCCAGCCAGAGCCGGAACAAGGGTGTGCTGCAGATCATGTGGTCGTACGGCACGATGCCCAGCGCGCTCCAGCAATCTACCATGGCCAGCAGGCTTAGGTGGTTATTCGGCAGCGGCGCGAAGTCTGCTGCGCGCGGGCCGAGACTAAATTGATCTAGTACTGCGTCGCGAAGCAATGGCTTGCCTGCCCATTTACTATCGTCGGAACCAAAGACTTTTTCTTTAGCGAGTAGGACGCGTTCCCGTAGTTCGGCGTGATGCCCGCCTAGCATCAGCTTGTATAGCTCCGTCACCGACTTGGCGTATTGGTTGATTTGTTTCCGGGCCTCGGGGTTGAGGATCGCGAGGCCGGCGTACACGTGCCATTTCTGGCTGTAGATGCGCATCGTCAGGTTAATTTTCACGTTCTCGATGCCGCCTACGTAGCGCGCGCCTTCCCAGGGGAATTGTCGCGATGAGTGCCAGGCTTTTCCCATGCTTAGGAAGGCGGCGTGGGTTACGGCTTGGGTATCGGCCGTGATGCGGTCATGTTCGTGCGCGGTGAGGTAGACGTGTTTGGATTGGAGACATCGGAGGACTGTCTCGACTTTGGTGAAGGAGGCGTCGGAGGCGCGGTGTTTGATGAGGACCTTGTGTAAACGACTGTTAGTTAAAAGGCACAGCGAGGTTAGGAGAAGGTGAAGACTGTACCAGAGGCTGGTCTTTGCTGTCAACCTTAGGGCCGTGAAGAGAATGGCAGGACACGATATCCACGTCTGGAGGGAGATGATCCTCGAACGCCTTGATTTCGGGGTCTTTACAAGACGTTTGACCGCCTACGATGGCATTCTGCTTGGTCGCTATTTTACGCTTCAAGTCAGTACTTCAGCATACAGCTAGTCAGTCATCAAGACACATACACGGGCCGTATTCGGCGACAACGCGCCCAATACTCGCGGCTTCTACGCTGTAGACTATGTAGTCGCTAGCTCGAGACACCAGGTGACCATTTCGAAGAATTTGTATATTGGTCTACACATATTCTCAGCATGAAATTCGCTCTGAGAATGGACGACTACAGATATTCACCCTGCTCGAAAACTCTTTACTAAGATCCTCATATTGTTCCTCTCTATCACAAGCCTTAATCCTGCCCGCGTAAGACGTTAGTATCTCGACACGTGGGACGTACTCGAATTCTACACAAATATCGCAACCTGGGGAGAATTCGTTAGTATCTCAATTGACCATATCTTGACAAGCAAACAGCGTTTGTTTTGGTGTGTTTCAGACAAAAATTAATAAGGTAGCTGAGAATTGACATCATGGAAAGCCAACTGCCGTGCTGGGAACCAGAATGGCCGATCCAGCGGGCCGAGGGCAATGCTCGAGCCAAATGCACTCAAGTCATCATCTACAAGGAAGAGTAGGGAAGGAAAGCCAGGCGAGGAACAGGAAGAAAAAAACTTACCAATAGCGTGTTGGAGGCTCAGCTGGCAGGCATATTTGCCCATGTTGTTCTAGGATGCTTACTTCCACCCGGCATCACTGAGCCTCCGAGCGTACATCTTTCCCATGTCGCCCATACCAATGATGCCGACTATAAAGTCTTCCATTCCGGGCGGAACACCCGCCATCGGGCTTGAGGCCATTGTTACCTGTGGCTCGCGGCCTTGCGACGGGAAACTTCAAGAATGAACTGATCTAAACGCAATGAGGAACTTGGAATCGGCCAAATAAATGCGTCACATCATTCACAAAGACCAAAGGTCGCCTCCAGGAACTGCTTGAAATGCGCTGCTCGGGAGGTGACTTGGTTTGGTCTGCATAGAAAGGCTTGTGCTGATGGTAGAAAAAGATTGCGATGGAATGGACACAATTCTTTTTAAACAGCAAAAAAAGTCTTGGTGGGGCTCGACACTAAGATCGGCATCGGAGAAAATAGGAGTCCTGTGGCTGGTGTGATTAGCCACACATACTCCACTACCATCAAGTGGCTTCAAAGGTTGAAGTGTTGGACCTCCTGAGTATAACAAAGTCAGCTATGGATGGTCTTTTCGCTCTAGGATCTAATGGCTCGGGCCAGCTAGGTTTGGGCCATAAAGAAGATGTGTCCGTACCAAAGCAAGTCCAGTTCAGCCAGGTTCCCCAAGACGACCCCATAACGCAAGTGGCAGCCGGCGGTAATCACACAGTTCTCATCACAACATCGGGCAAGGCTTATTGGAGCGGTGATCCTACTAACGGCTGCTGCGGATTCGTTGAGGACGAAGATAAAGGGGATGTTTCAATATTCCGGAAATTCTGCGCACCAAATTCTGTTGATATAGGACGTATCATGCATGTCACCTGTACATGGGATACTACGATATTCGTCGCCGGGGACGAAGATGGCCGAGCAACACGGATATATAGTTATGGTTCCACCGAAGGTGAGGGGGGCCCATCCGGAATCGTGCCGGACTTCCCTCCAGCCGGAACAGCAGTAACAAGCCTCGCAGCTGGATTCAGACATGTTGTTGTGGTCCTCAACAATGGCGATGTCTATGGCTGGGGCAATGGAAGAAAGGGACAGCTGGGTCAGCCAGAGGACGGCGCCGACGCCAGCGGTGTAGTCACCAAACCCCGAAAAATCGAGGGCATCCCATTTAAAGTAGCCAAGGCTGTCTGTTGCCAATATACCACTTGTCTTGTTGCAGAGCCTGGAGACGGGAGGATACTGGTTTTAGGAGCTGATAAATGGAAACTGAAAAGTCAAGCGCCCACAGAGGTATCTAATTGGAAAGTCATAACAGCCAGCTGGGGAAGCATTTACATACTCAAACGGGATGGTATGATCGAAGCATGGGGCCGAGATGATCATGGTCAACTGCCCCCTCCTGATATTCCCGAAATTACCCATATCGTGGCTGGCAGTGAGCATGTCCTAGCTCTAACGGCTACCGGTAATGTGCTAGCCTGGGGCTGGGGCGAACACGGTAATTGCGGACCTCACACTGACGAAAAATTCGGAGATGTCAAGGGACGTTGGAATGTGCTTGCTTCGTTGAAAAATCTACCTGAGGGATCGAGTATAACAGCCATTGGAGCGGGTTGTGCAACAAGCTGGATCAACATTACGGCGGAAGGCCTTTTCTTATGATCTTGACCATGGGCCACACGATCCTTAATAAGATATTTTAGCATGCAACCCCAACGCGCATGCTGAGACATCGAGCGAGCAATTATCTTCGTGGACGAAAATTTCTGATGCTTAAGCCTAATCACCGAAAAGGCCAAATTTGCGAACTTGAGAAAGACGCTGTGTTGGCTCTAGTTGTGTTAAGTCCAAATCATTGTTTATGGTAGGCTGGGGAGCACTTGGCTGGTTGCTCATCACGGTGCGCATATTCAGTGCAGATGCATTCTGACTAAAGTCAGTATCTCCCTGAAACCAGAATTGATTGCGAAGATAATCACTCACCAAATCGCCACTAGTATCCCAGCCTAGACGCGCGTTTTCTTCTCCCTCGCCGTCCTCGTCAATATTGACCGGCTCCCATTCCTCGTCGTTATCTTGAGGAACGAATAGCGACTCAGACTCAAGCGTAGCTGGAGGGGGGCGCTGAGATGGACGTTCTATCGGCGGTCTCAAAGAAGGGATAGGGTTGGAACGAGACTGTGATGTTTTAGGGGCCGCTGGGGGCGCCGGTGTAGGTGCATGAGAGTTGGCTCTAGTGACCGTTTCCTCGAGCTGCGGTCCAGCAGCCCCTTTTACGTTCGCCCGAGTCTTCTTATTCTTGGGGCCAGGCGCCCCACGTTCTCCAACAGTCATGAGCAGGAACTCACATTTGATCCCGTCGCCGTCATATTTGAGTTGCATTGGTCGAGCCGGTATCGAGTAATTAGCTAGCACATCGGCTCCTAGAACGGCAGCATGTTGAATGATAGCTCGGAAATCTTTCACACTAATAACAATGTGAAGGTTCTCTTCCCCAACATGGAAGCTGTTGAATTCATCTTGTGCTACAGCAACAGATGTTTGCAGTGGCTTCTTCAGAACCTCTAATATCCAATTTATTTTAGTCATGAATCTTCGAAGCATTAGTGAGTCTTACCATCGCCATTGGCAGCCTTCTCAGTGAAGCAAGTAAAGTTCACCACATCATCTTCCGCATGAATATCCAGGTAGTCAATTCCAGGGCCGAAATGATCCATAAGCTGTCGTAGAGTTCTTGGTGAGGTAGACCAGTTGTTCACAGCCTCGGTCTTGTCGAATTTAGCATGCACTGGCGGACTGACCTCGAAAGGCAGGCGGTACTTGGTGGTTATTCCTTCCAAGGTTAGTGAGGGTTCAGCAGTAGTTGTCGGAGTGAAGCACACCATTTCGAAAGATGATCTTGGCTACAAATCTACTTTTCTTGCCCGGTTCGTCGGTGATGACGACATCGCATCGATCAATGGTAGTGTCCCTCTCTCTATCATGCAGAGGGTCACCACCGCGACTCCGAAAGAGAGACAACAGCGCCTAAGGTGAATCGTATAAGCATGCAGAAGAAGCACTATACAAGCTAGCGATCTTTCGACGAACCCGGTTGTAGAGCTTGCAGAAGAACTTGTCGCTGTTCTGTGCAACACCCGCATAGTGATACTTGGAGAAAAAGCGGTTCGTGGCAAAGGCAACGGAGGCGTAGGCAGACTTGGATGTATTCAGAGCCGTCAAAACGAGCTTCGAAGAGAAGACGGCATTTCAGCATATGACGAAGACGATATGTATGTAGCATGGGGCCTAACGCACCCTGTCTTTTTTGGCCTCCAGAGACACTTCATCGCTGAATTTACCGAGGCATGCCAATGCATCCCGTAGAACGCCCACCCCATCTTCGCTCAAGGTGAATCTCAATACGGCCATGATGTTAATGGTGTGTACAAGGAATCCCAGATAATTAGTGAAAGTAGATCCCCAATTCAGGTCCACCGACGCACAGCTGGCATCTTAGTCGGATTTGGGCAGGCACATGGAAATGCTGCAAGTTGTTTTGTAGGTTATTCACGCAGCTCACCGAGGATTCTCTTGAGGACAAAGTCAACTACAGATTTATCAGGATTAGGTAAGTACCGATCTTATGTAGTTCGTATGACGCAGCTACTCGCTACTCATAAAGAAGCGGCGCGTCACCTGGCGACAGGCGCGCTGGAACGCGTCGCGGGGTAGCATTAGGTCACTTAATAGGGCTTACAAGCTTGCACAGTGCATATGCAAAGACCCACACAAGCTCCCAGACAGCTCCAGGCATAGAAGATTGGGTGAAGCCGCAAGTGACGGATCATTTCACATAGTATAGGCACTGTGAATGTAGGTGACAAGTCTTGAGATAGGCATCCCAAAGAGCATACAGCCCATACAGCCTTTCCAGTCAACATTCTATCCTAACATATTTTATTCTCAGACTCCCATCTGAGAATTGATCAATCGCAATATACGTTACTTATATATATTCCCCATCTTGTCCCTCTCGGTTCATCCATATTCACCGGCAATCCCGTTTACCCAGCCTACGGTCAAGGAATCATGGACAGACCAATATCACCGAACAAGCCAACACTTCCACAGGACATATTACTTTTGATATGTCAGGAGCTTGGGGCTCGCCGCGAGTTCACCACTCTTTATCGATGCTCTCTTGTCAGTCGTAGAGTTGCTAGCATCGCAGTTGAACAACTTTACAGGTTAGCTATGGCTCGTGAGATCCCTCTAAGCATGCTTCTCTTGCTGACAGCCTCGATAGCATCCTGGAAGTCATGGATCCCTTCATCGACGGTAGATACCGGACTGCCAGGCTATGGAAGTCTATCGTCTTGTCCAGTCGCGATGCGACACTCTACCCTTATTGCGCATACATGCGTGTTCTATCCTTAGGCAGTCTCGTCGAGTGTCTGGACGACATTCGTGTGGATTCCTCTCTTGTCGACTTCTTTTTTGACGGCCCGATGCAGCATTTTCTAGTCTTCAAGGATGTGGCCCGACCCCGGCCTCCTCCTCTCGACATTGCAGCCGTCGTTAGTAGATGTGCAGATTCCATTACCCAGTACATCAAAACCCTTGCCGACGTCAACGGTACCTCTATAGCTTTGACTCACCTGGAGGCTTCTATTTTCCCACGTGAGAGTCTTCCGATTTGGATCAGGCGGCTCGGCGCTCTAAGATCATTGCAGTTGCAGGATGGGTCTGTCTTGGGCTCAGAAGCCACCAGTGCTATCTCTGAGTCTTGTCCTCATTTTTCCGAGTTAACCTGCTTCTATTGTTTCAGCAACACCGCCGCCGAAGATATGGCTGCTCTCTTTCTCGCTCTTCGTCCCAACAGTCTTCAAGAGTTCAAGGTCCTTAGTCGAAGCACTCTTGGCGACGTCACTCTCTCTGCCCTCAACACTCACGCCGACTCATTGAGAGTACTGCATCTTAGAAATCTCCGACAATCCGCCTTCGAAAACCTCCATCTCCTCTCCGAATGTACTGCCCTGGAAAGCCTCATAATCGAAAAGGATTTCACAGATAGGAGCGGGCTTGATGCTGTTCGTTGGAAGCAGGTGGCTAAGTGGATCAGCAGCTGTAAAGCATTAAAGGAACTAAATTTCCATCACGTTCTAGATGCTTTGCCAATACTGAATCAAGTGTTACAAGCCCCCGAGATTCGTTTAGAACGATTGCTCATCAACCATTTTCAGTCAGCTTCTCAAGAAATTACAAGTACAACGTGGGATGCTCTTGGTCGACAAGATCGGTTAGAATTCCTTACGATTGCTTCACAAGATGGCCATCTTGAAGGCCTCGTGCTATCTCATTACCCCGAGCTAGTGGCCTCGATCTGCCGTTTATCCAGGCTAGTTGACTTGAATCTGATGCAAGTCTGTGCGTCCTCTGCCGATATTTGCAGCATCGCCGCAGCCCTTCCAAATTTAGAAGAACTTTGCTTCGGAGGTGGGGTGATCGACGAAGAAGTTCTCGAACCCTTGAGCAGATTATCTAGATTGGTGTCACTCTCGATTAACGCCACAACTAGCTTCACATTCGAAAGTCTCATGGGTTTTGCGCAAAGGTTGGATCAGGTTACTAACCGCGGTATAAAAGTTGACCTGCTCAGCCAGTCGTACGTAGTGAGGTTGAATGAGGAGGAAGAGAGTATGTTGAATGGGTATTTCGCCAATACCCTAAACGGACGCATTATGACTAGCTATATAGATGACCCTGACGAGCTTCATGAAGGTGACTTTTCTGATAGCGACTGAGCTTCCCCTAATTCATAGGAATAGCACCAATTAACACGATTATTAATGGAACATTAAGCCCGTCAATACATGTGAAACAGTATTCCGCCAACGTAACATCAGTCCGCCTTTATAACGGCTCTCGATTAGAATCGGTGCAAAACCTCAACCTCTCTAAGGTTTAATCGTTCGTTAATCGATCTCTCCGACCTACTCCTTTCCGCTCGACTCCGGATCCAGCTTGCAGAACCCACGTGCTCGACAGTTTCACTACAACAGAGCTATTTCGATGCCATCATGCCAACACGAAAGAAAGCTTTATCTCCATGTACATAATCTTCGCTCTGTAGCCGCCACATTCAGTGAGCGAAGAGGTGTCTTATCAATTTTACGTGTAAGCCACTAATACTCGATCTATATTGAAGGTTTCAGTCTTGAATCAATGTAAGCATCCAATATCGAACCTATCCTGCCTTCTATAAATAAGACACTCTTAACAGACTTCTAGGTTGACGCTAAGGATCAGTGCCACGGAACTAGAATCGCAGCACTGTACAACGACAGTATCAAAAGTAGAACACACCCAAGTCGCGCACTTGAACGTCTACAGCTACTATGTACGTATCGTCACAGACTATGAATCTATTTACTTAGCTTCACCACAGTACTTAATAATAGCCTCAACAGACCTCTTACTAGCATAATCGGAGCTTACGTCTGAGGGCTTGAAGGTGGATTCGAGTCGCGATAGTCTCCTATGTCTTCAAGGGGGACATGAGGATTCTGTCTCCTCTCCGACCAACTGAGAAATTCAGAGTCTTTGTACCCAAGCCTCGGCTCTGGTTGCTAGCTTTTGCCTCGTATTGCTACCTTGGCAGATCAGGCAAATCCGAGCAGCGGCCTTGCAAAAAACCTCACGCTTATAGAACTTTAAGTTTGATATGCAGGATTCACAGTCTTAGATCTAGATCCGATCTATCAGTACATGTGATAACATGCCCTAAGCCTCCAGAGCACCTTGTTTGGACGTCATTGCTTCTTGAAGACGTTTCGCCACCTCTGAGCGGCCCCATTTCTCCGCGACTTTGAGAGACTCTTCGCTAGGCTCAACCTCAACTTCTAGAAGACGGTTTACTACCTCTAGGTGACCCCCCTCGGCTGCCCCCTGAAGAGTATCATCGTTAGGCTGAACCCCAGCTTCTAGAAGACGATTTACTACTCCTAGGTGTCCATTTTTGACTGCCGACCAAAGAGTATCGTCGCTAGGTTTAACCCCGATGTTTAGAAGACGATTTACTATCTTTAGGTAGCCTCTATAGGCTGCCTGCCTAAGGTTATGATGGTTAGGCTTGAGCCCGACTTCTAGAAGACGATTTACTACTCCTAGATGTCCTTTTTCGACTGCCTGCCAAAGAGTATTGTTATTAGGTTCAACCCCAACTTTTAAAAGACTGTTTAATACTTCTAGGTGACCTCCAGCGACTGCCGCGTAAAGAGTATTGTCGGGAAGCTTAACCCCGAATTCCAAAAGACGATTTACTATCTCTAGGTAGCCCCTCTCGGCTGCCACGCAAAGAGTATAGTCGTTAGGCTTAACCCCAACTTCCAGAAAACGATTTACTATCTCTAGGTGGCCCCTCTCGGCTGCCACGCAAAGAGTATTGTCGGTAGGCTTAACCCCAGCTTCTAGAAGACGATTTACTATCTTTAGGTGGCCTCTATCGACTGCCATGCGAAGAGTATTGTCGGTAGGCTTGAGCCCGAATTCTAGAAGACGATTTACTACCCCTATGCCCCCCCCACCGGCTGCTGCCCCAAGAGTATTGTTGGTAGGATTGGCCCCAAATTCTAGAAGGTGGTTTACTGCATCCAAATTGCCTTCTCCAGCTATGACGTCGAGAACCGTTGAGGAGTATCCAACATCTTCAAGCTTGTCATCGATGTTGATATGGCGGCTAAGTAGCAACTCCAGTGCTCGAGTATTCCCATTTATTGCTGCCGAACGCATTATCCGCCCATAGCAGCCGCTCATGGCGCCGGCCGGTAAATCTTCCAACGCCTTGTCAATACCGGATCCAAAGGTATCGACAGTCCGGTTCTCCATGAAGGCCTTTTCAACGAGCAACTTTGCTATTAGCTCGTGCCTATGATCGGCTGCCAAGTGCAGAGCTGTGTTCTTTTCCCGGTCCAATAGATGAGGCGCGGCTCCGCCCTCTAGCAGGAGCGTAACTATTTCATAGCATCCTCTCCAGGCTGCCCTAGACAATGCAGTCTGCTCAGAACGGTCTTGAATATTGACGTCTACCCCCTTTTCATCAAGAATCAGTTTTAGGACGTGTGGATGGTTATTCTCCGCTGCCCAATGAAGTGCCGTTCTTCCGAATCCATCTTGTCTGTTGACACCTGTTGCATCGACCAGGACTTTCAGGATCTCCTCGTGGCCGTATTCTGCTGCGTAATGTAATGCGACTCTTCCATAGTTGTCCACAGCAGTAACAGTGTCGTCGTTTTGCAATTCTTTCACCAGTGTTTTATTCCCCATCTGAACTGCACGATGCAGAGCTGACATGCCAGCGCTCTCGCTCTCGCTCTCCAGTGTATCAAACACTCTCAATAGATGTCTTGCTTTGACGATCATTTTTCTCGTCGACTTCTTCGTCGGCGCCATTTTGTCTTCGAGATTTGTCGAAGAAGTCTTCTGTATAATGGC
Source organism: Xylaria cubensis (assembly GCA_022385715.1). NCBI lineage: Eukaryota > Fungi > Ascomycota > Sordariomycetes > Xylariales > Xylariaceae > Xylaria > Xylaria cubensis. The sequence continues at coordinate 322,470 of MU279048.1, forward strand.
TCACTTCGTGCGTCGGTTTAGATTGAAGCAAGTAAGGTGGAAGAAAGTAAGTAGTGCGCATGGCACAGCGATGGCGGAGAACGTTTAACCGCGCACCATATCGTTAGGTGGTCACAGATGTGATGACCTGCCATTTGAAACCAATCATCAGAGGTGGTGGCGTTGGAGATGAGTACGTGCATCACAGCCTGCTTCGTTAGTCGCCCTTTTTGGCCCCCAATACGCATGTATATGTTGGTCCTTGACGCCACGATCTTTCCGTTGCTTGATGTCTATCTAATTCCTCAACAAAAATAAGAGAAACTCATCCAAATATCTGATAGCGGCTACTTTTACCGGTTCAAACAGATAATAATATACATCTTATATGAGTGTTCTTGTGTCGTTCCTATCATTGGAAGTCTACTCCTCGCCATGACTGCAGAGGGTTTCCCTGTTGGGTGGCAAACAGGTCCCAGTCGCCGTGGTACACTCAGTATCATCGAGAATTGCCTCTTCACCATAATTGCCTGCACATGGAGCATACAGCATCCCAACATCCCAAGACTAGACGAGTCCGGATGGCGAACCTTCTTACGGCAATGCAAATGGACATTGCTGACTCTGTTTTTTCCAGAGTTCCTCATGGCACACGCAATCTTGGAGTTCGTAATGGTCTTGATGGATATAAGGTCTTTAACTAAAGAAGACCGTCTGGATAAGAACCTACCTTGGGTTTTACGATGGTTCAGCCGGCCTCTTGCTGAACCTAAGGACATGGAAGCCGGCGTTGCAAAGTCAATATCAGTTCCAGGGGATGCAGAACAGCAGGAGGTTAAGTGGACTTTCACACACTGCTACTTTGCAAACATGGGGGGATTCTTCATACGCGATAATGCTCGGCTATCTTCTCCGTTCAAGATTCACCTGTTGACCACCAGTCATTTTATCAAACACTGGCATTGCATCATTATACCCAATCTCTCCGAAGACGACCTGAAAGATAAAAGCAAGACAGACTACTTTGCTAAGACCATTGCGGTTATTCAAATTGCACAACTATTGTTATCGCTTATAGCTCGAGGAGTGCGACATCTGGCTTTCTCCCAACTAGAAACACTAACCTTGGGGTTTGCGATTTGTGGAATTTTAACCTACGGATGCTCCTGGTACAAACCACAGAATGTGAAAAGACCAATCGAGGTCTTTCTACGCCAGCCTGAGGAGGGGCTACCCCCAAATATACATCAACGTACTTTCGACAGTCTGTGGCAGGTTCTGAGTAGCTCGAAAGTTCCAGACGAGACTCAGCCCCTGGAACGAGTTCCAAATGATAACATACCAAGAACTAAGCAAAACGAGACGCATTACTCTCTTTACGTGTTGACGGCATTAACAGCAGCATTTGGAAGTATCCATGCAATCGCTTGGAATTTCGAATTCCCTACTTCTACAGAACAGACCCTCTGGAGAGTTGCTACGCTGATATCTACTGCTGTGCCTCCTCTGGCCCTCCTCGCCATCCCCCTTTCCCAGGTTCTCGAGCCATGGGGAGACACCTGCAACTTTAGGGACGCATGCTTAGGTGTCATGAGGGAATACTCTTGGTATGCCAGCGATAATCGACCAGCCAAAGAAGGCATGGATATTTTACGCGAAGTATGCGACAATCCTGATGAGGTCCAGCATAGGCACTTTAGAGACATACTGGGAGAAGGTGACGATCCTGACTTTCTTGGATCGAAGATTCTTGAATATATCCATCAGGATCAAGAAGTCAGAACACGCCTTCCAAAGGACTTTCTTTCAAAGTTCACTCAACTAGTGGAGATTCTAAGAGGCTCCTCCGGTTCCAAACGGCTTTGGGAGGCAGCTCGGACAGACACCTACCCCAAGCGAAGCCTGTTGAGCCCGCTAGTCAACGACGGAATCATTTACATAACGGGCATCGTGTATTGTCTCGCACGTCTAACTGTAATTGGGATAGCATTCTCAAGCCTCAGAAAGATGCCAGATTCTGTATATATCACTCCCTGGACGGCTTATATTCCGAGTGTACAGTAAAATCGGGTCTCAGCCAGAGTGGTTTACACACATGGGTTTTTACAGCTCAACACAAAAAGCCTGTTCCTGGTGTTTCTCCAGTAGTGTGTAGGAGGAAGGGCTTGAGATAACGAGCGTAGCAACGAGAATCAATACTGAGGGAAGCTATTTTAGAGAAAGGATTAAATCGCTTTGAGGGTTTGCGCAAGTGTACCTGGAGCGAGGCTCAACGTTGATGTACTTAACTTCATTTCTTTCGTTAGCTTCTAGTCACAAAAATTTTTAAAAACTTTCCTTTACTTGAGATCAGCTCAACCTGTGTGCCTCGGACACGATTCTAAAACTTAGATTCTAGAACTTAAGATGAGGGTATCATTATGTAACGGAAAAACGACGCTGTAACTGTCAATCAAGTTAACAGGAATAGTATATAAGGCACGTCCGCGACACACCAATTATCACGGGACTACCTAGTTCATAGATACTCATCCACGCCTGAAACTAACCAAAATAATGTTGCCGACACGACATACTAGCTACTTCCTGATAGATATGGGTATGATACGGAACATGAGAATATCAAATGCAACGCGATGCCCTTCTACATATCTCTAAGCTTCTAAAGCCGAGGACCAAACACAAATGTAATGTCTTTCAACCTAACCAAGATCACGACTCACCCGCACGGCGAAACTCCATCGCCTCATGCGCAACCCAATGATCCTCACGCGCCTCACCACCATCCCCAACATCATCAACCACCACCTCCCCTCCCCTCATCAAAGAACCCGAACCCATCTTCTCCCTAAGCTCTTTCGTAACAGCATCAACATCAACGCCCAAATACCTCCTCAAGAACTCCCCAACATCCGTGTTCTCCACATTTCCCCTAATCGCGTCCGCGCCGGGGCCGCCGGAACTATAGATGTTGACGTCGACGGCCGAGTGGCCGTGCGTGCTCCATCCGATCTGCGCGCGCACCGAGATCATCTCTGCGAAGGCGGGCTGTGCGAGTTCGGGGTGAAGGGCTATTGCTGATAGCTCGTCGTCTGTTGCGTCGGGGATTCCGAGGCCGGGGATCACGAGCTCGGTGTTGATGTATTTCTTTAGGGAGGAGAGGGAGGAGGAGGTGGTGGAAGTGGAGGTGGAAGTGGTGGAGGCGATATGTGCCCATAAGAGACGCGCGAGGTGCTCTGATGAGGCTGTTGCGTTTGCCAGGACGCTGGGATACCAGAGGTATTGAGGGTAGTCTGCGTTGACCTCTGGGAGATTGTTAGTATACTGCTAGTAGGGTAGTAAAAGTGTCATCATATCTTACGTCGTGCAACGGCCAAACCTCCAGTCTCATGATCGCTGGTAGCAACCAGGACACCCTCTGTCTTGCTCTCTTCCAAGAAATCAAGCACAGCCTTGAAAGTCTTATCATATTCAAGCACCTCCCTAACTTGAGCCGACGGGTCGTTGCCGTGTCCAGCATGGTCTATTCTACTACCTTCAATCATGATAAAGAAACCCTTATCACTCTTCTCTGTAGCTTTCTCAAGCGCTCGCAAAGCCGTCTTAGCCATCTCGCTCAAACTCGGATATTGATCGTTCATGTTCCGACGGTCGAGTTCGAAGGGTATGTCTGTTGGAGCAAACAGGCCCAGCATAGGCATAGGGACTTCTTTCTTGCCTTCCCAGTATTCGTCGAAGGAGGGTCGATCGCCGATGTAGTTCCAGCCGTATTCTTTCTGCGCTAGCTCGATGGCGTCGATGTCGTCTTGACGACATCCGCCATCGGTGGTATTAGGTAGGAAGTGACATCGACCGCCTCCGAACATCAAGTCCACGACACGATTGAGCGGTCCTTGGCCAATTTCCTGCAGAGCTATCTCATCTTGCTGGAGACGGTAGTTAACGTGGCTGGCGAAGCAAGCAGGTGTGGCATCCGTAATGTCAGTCGTGACGACCAAGCCCGTTGTATACCCAGCCTTCTTAGCTGCCTCCAATACTGTTCCGCAGGGAGTGTAACCAGGCAGCATGGAAATGGCACCATTGTAGCTCTTCTGACCACAGCTGAAAGCAGTAGCGCCCGCAGCACTGTCGGTAACAAGCGACGAGCTACTCCGCGTACGGCTGCTGCCCCAGAAGTGCTTATCCAGAGTCAAGGTATCGCCGTACTCGAGACCTTCGGTATATTGTCTGAAGCTCCGGGTCAAGGAGAGAGAAGCCGGGCCCATGCCATCGGAGACCATGAATATGAGGTTGCGTTTTCCAGCGGGCTTGTCGAAGTCGGTCTGGTGTTTATGCGAGACCCAGACGGCGAGGACTAGCACACCCGCTGTGGCGAGCAGTGCCCAGGCGAACAGGAGGGCTTCCCGGAGCCTTGATGGCCATGATCGGCCGGTCTGGGTTGCGCTGGACTGGCCGCGGAGCGCATCGTCGGAGTCGTGGTCGGATGACAAATCGTGACGGTGGTGGTCCGCGAGGAGAGGCGTCGTCGTATTAGCCTGTGGATTAGTCCCGTCGTCAGCTAATTTGACAGAAGAGGTACGAAGTAACTGGGGACAATACTCACCATCTTGAGAGAAGCTCATGAGGCTACTGAAGGAATAGACGACGGAATGAAGGAGAGAATGGAGCTCGACCTAGCACGACGGATACTCCCGGTCTTTCATCGGAACTCTATCTTGAGTACTTAAGTAAGTCTAATCTATAAGTAGACAGCCAGAGAGTTTGGCTCATTTAAAATGAATTGAATCGAGGCTGGCTGGAAGTTATATCTATCTAGTAACACACGGTAGCCTAAGCTCAAATAGTTCAGGTAATAGGTACATAATAACTAACCTAGTCTAAAACACGAAGAGTGTCTTGAGACATGACCACATGACGCAACTTGCACCTTTTCTGGTAAGGATTGGAGCGCGACAGGGGATATCTCGTCAGCTGCTGAATTGCTGACAGGGTTTCCGCACGTGAAATTACATAACCTATGTGATGCACAGACGCATTTACAGCTTACGCCAACCACTCGACGATCCAGCCGAAATACATCAAAGTGTTTCGCAATTTATGAATCTAACCCTATCTAAGAAACTTCTATTGGGAAGCAGCAGCTGTCTAATCGTCTATACTGCCCCTCTAACAAAAATCGCCGATGAGGGTATATGGGGTATCGACATGGTCTCATTTTCTCTGAAACCGGGTATGTAAAAGAAAGCTTCTTGAACCAGAGAGTCCGTCCTTCCAGCTAGTCATGGTTCCCAAGCCTCCTCCTAGGAATCCTTGGGGTATCGCGACCGCTCCCGTTTCCTCGCGTTATCGATTCTCCTCTTCTTTCTCTTGCGGATGCTGAGAATGCGTCTGCGTTGGAAGAACGTCACAAAGGAATCGTAAATGATATCACGCATCAAAATCAGGACTGTTCCAAAGACGACGGGCGCGGCGATTTTCCAGCTGGATAATTCGAATTAGCTCACATTACGCGGGGCCGGCAAGGATTATTATACTCACAAGTACGTGCTATTATTGTTGTCTGCCTCGGGGAAGGTGCCGAAGTTCTGCCCAAAGTAGCCCGTGATGAAGGTCAATGGAAGGAAGATAATTGTGACAATCGTCAGTTGTTTCATCTGGAACACTTGGAGTCAGTTATCGCCATTTGGAGCGTGTTTTGAGGGTTTCAGAAGTGTCTAAACACTGTCTTGAAATAAAAATGTGGTGCTCCGAGAGACTTTAAATAAGATGAAAATGTTTCTGGGCTTTCTTACGCTCTCATTCTGGTAAGTCGCAATCGTGTTGAAAATCAAGTCTATCATGTGGTTCGCAGACTCCTTGATCTGTGTCAAGTTCTCTGTGATGAGAATACAGTGGTCGTACTAGGAAATCGAGGGGTCAGCTCCAACAGAAATCAACACGATCAATTAAGAGTTAATACTCACCACATCACCTAGGTAGGTGTACGTCCCTGGCGTGATGATTACGCCTCCTAGAGGATTCTGCAGCTCTCTAGACACAGCCTCCTGGCTCAACTTGGTCTTGTGATCACGCAAGGAACTGATCAGGGCTTGAATGGGGTTGACAAAACTAAACAACTTATTGATTTCGGAAATGATGATGTATAAGCTTTTTGTATGCTTTACTTCGGGATGCGTTAACACGTCCAGCTCCAGGTCACCCACGATGTCGGCATAGCAAGCGGTCACTGGAATGGCCATATCAATGATTGCATCAATAATCGCTTGAGCAACCATCGAGGCGTCACAGGATTTGCGCAAGATGGTCGTCGGGCTCGATAACCGGGCGAGGATAGGTTCCTCAACATTGTCAGCTGACTGCTCGAAGAAAGCAATCACTGTGTTGTCGGACGTGATAAACATGGCCACCTGCTCGGCCGAGACGGCTAACCCTCTAGCCGCGAGAGTCGAATGCCTTTCCATATACTCGGTCCGTGCTGCGTTGGGAGCTGCATGGTAGCGTTGTAATGTGCGAAGTGCGTCGGGATCAAAGAGTTCGGACAGCCCTGGGGGCTTGTCTTTGGAGCTGTGGCTTGGTGTGCTCGAATGCATTCCCTTCTCTAGCACACTCGCAGCTGTCGGGTGTTGTGATTTCTTTCCAGATATCCATCTTCCCAGTCTTCTCCCAACATTTCGCATCATGCTCTTGTCAGCTGCTTTTTCATCCAAATCCTCGTCGTCGTCACTATCGCTGTCGTCATCCAACAAACGCACCAGCTTTAGACAAGTCAGAATTAGGAATGCGTGCCCAGAGTACCTAAATGCTAATGGGTCAGTTGCTGCAACACGCAAACAAGTCATTCATATGTATGCCGGTATTCATAGATGCAAGGCAATTCCGATGGCCACTGTATCAGCAAACCATTGCACCAAGAGGCTAGCAGAGCAACAGAGGAGCTAAATCGTCCTGAAAAAGGCTTTTCACACTCACCAATCGACCTTCGTTCGGTTTCGTGTATTCATGGTATCTTCAATAGCAAGTCTATGCAGGTTTTTGTACTCGCCGAGGGCCTGAATAACATCCCAGGATAGGCCATTTACGTTGATCCATCTGCACTTGACCCATGACGGCTGAGGCTGTTTAACGAAATCGATGAGCTCCTCGTTGTCGAGCTCGTGGACCTTCAGGTCATCTTTCGAGAAATCCACGACGGTGATTTGGCATTCGGCGTGGAGGTCGGGCGTGGTTTCTTGTCCACCGTCTGGTTTTGTCGGGTCGATGCCGGGTTCTGCGCCCGGGCGCCAACCCGGCCGACTCTCGAAGTCCTCGAACTCCGCCAGGGTTCTGAACGTGTTGACTCGGGTGCTACGTCGTCTCAATGCGCTGGCGGACAAGGGCGACAGCTGGGGCGCGGATTTGGGGGCGAGGGCGACGTCGGTGTCTAAGTTGTAATGGACTCGGGGGTGGAGAGAGGTCTCAGGTGCGACCGTGGCAGAAACCGTGGGTGCGCTCAAGGTCGAGGCAATATCATGCGTGGCGGGAGTATCCGTAGCATTAAGGTTGGGGATCGGCGGGAAACTTTCGGTCGACGCAGAGTCGGAGGATGATGAGCTACGAGACGAGTTGCGCGCCATGGTATGTGATTTGGGTATTTTTACAGACTGGGGGCTTTAAATCGCGATCAAAACAATACAGAATGGGAGTGATTGGATAGTTAATCGCCTTGCAACTCGATTAAATGCTGATTTGACGGCGTGGGAAAGGAGGATTTGGCTGGGCGCCGTTGTGATTCAGTAAATCAACATCGGAATCATTAAAGTTTGCGACAGCAGCTATCGCGAAGGAGAGGCTGACGCACTCCAGGAATTGGCGAAACTCTGGTTCATCAAGTAGAAATCCCATTCTAGTGAGGATCTATTGACAGAGGCAATTCAAATTCAAATTAGCTAGGTTAGCTGGTTTTACATGTATGAGGAATATGTCTGCGGAGGAGAGGAGAGCATGGTTTCTGGCATGGTGTTCAATCGCATCACTGTAATTCGCCAGCCACCCCCCTACGTAACAGATACTTATCTAAGGTTAGTAAGGGGACCCAGAGTGGACCTTAAATGTGCGACGGACTAGCTGCCGGGAACTAGGTAAGTGCCTACTGCTAACCTTGGCAGGTACTGCGCTGAATGACGTATATACAGTTGCAGATGGAGAGAAATAGTAAAAAGGTTGCAGTCGTCTCGATGGTTTTTGAAGCGAAAATCATAGACTAGATAAGATTAGAATAAGGCGTAGTTGTGGATGAAGATGCTGATGCTGATGAGTGAGAATCACATGCGTTTTTCACGATATAAATTGAAATGAAAGCCATCGCCTGTAATGACGTATTGGCTACCTTACAGCTCTTTAGATAAGCTAACACCAACACATTTCGGCTTGTACGAAGGAGAACTTATTTACCTAATATAGCAGATAGTCTTAATTTTAGAAGGATTACACTTCAGCAGAAGCCTCAGATTAATCGTGGGTGCACAGTAGTTGAATAACCTAACCATACGTATCGAGACCACGCAACCCAAAAATGAGCACCTACGAGGCCCGACGCCTTGAAAATATCAAGCGAAATGAGGGTCTCGTGAAAGATCTTGGTCTGCAGGGTGAATTAGTCTCACAACCCAAGAAAAGCCTACCTTCTCACCGGGCCATATCAAGAGAACCGGTATCAAAACGCCGGAAGCTGCAGAATTCTCAGCCTACTCGTGCATCGGCACGGATCGCCAATGCGTCGACTCGACCAAGTTACACAGAAGATAAGGAGGAGCCATCTGTAATTGGACGTCAGCCACGTCGTAAAACATCGTCGCTACAGCAGCAGAACACAGAACCCACACCACAAAAATCTCCGGGTCCACGATCTGATCAAGATCTGGAAGCTTTGAAAGCGGGCTGGTCATCATGGACACCCTCAGCACCACCGCCTACACGCGACGATGAAGGCAACTATCACTTCGAGTCGCATCCCATATTCACGCCCAACAAGTCTCCCGAGACCATAATCCGCGAGGGTAGCTTTGGGGGTTCCTACTGGCGACCCCTTCACTCTCGACATCTGCGCACCACCGTCTCGGATGATTGGCGACAATTGCCCGAATCTTGGACAGAAGGGCTATCTGTGGAACGGTATCTCACCTCAGATACCTACGACCCGGAGGTTAATAAGTATGGTGTGGCGTGCGGCCAGAGCATTGAAGAATGGGAGGCCGCCGGTTGGATCGCCCACGAATACGATGTGCGCGGCTGGTTTCAGTGGTATTGCCGTTTCTGGTTGGGTAGACGATGCGAAGATGACGAGCGCCAAATTAGTAGGTGGAGGAAGTGTGTTGGCGAGACTGGTAGATGGCGAAGAATCCGTAGGTTATCTTCACCTCGATCTTTCTCTTGACAGTTACTTTGAAACTAATTATGAGGGACACAGTACTGAAGAAGTACGCCCAGAACGGCATCCGGACGGTTACGGATGAAGATGATGAGGTTGACGAAAAGAGGGACGTAAGCCCAGTTGTGCACCAGGTTAGTCATCTCCCCTTAAGTAATCATAAACAGGGAATACAATCTAATTCTTCACACTACCTACAGACATGTCATCATTGGGCGTGGGAAGTGAGACAAGAAGCGCTGGATCGTTTCTGGAGCAATGGGACATAAATATGGGCTATCATCTCGAAATAGCTTCATCTTTATCCAAATTGTATTAATACATGTAAAATTAAGGCCTAGACATTAAGAAGAGGTTGAGACTTTGGTCTTCGGTTCGAACCCAAGCCCTGGAATACATAATCACGCTGTTCCTTTGCTTTTGCACAATTACGCCTCATATCCATAATCCAAGAAGCTACTCACCGGCCACCCATTCATGACATTAAACTCCTTGGGGGAAGTGGTGCCATGAAGAACCTCATACTTCACCATCGGCCCACAATCGATAGTGGTATCATTATTGCACTCTGCCTTCTCGTCGGGGCCCTTCAACAACCCAGCAATGCGCTGCGCAACATCGCGGCCCTCGTACCAAGCGCCCTGCAAGAAGCCAAAGTACTGCGCCGAGGTGCCCTCGCCAGCGAACCACAATCTATCGACATTGGCGCGCAGGTTCTGGTGCTTTTCGAGCGTCATGCCGACGGGCCAGTTGCTGTACGACCCGAAAGCCCACTCCTCCGTGCTCCATCGCGGATACTTGAAGTCGAGGGGCTCCGGGATGTCCTTGTCGGGAAACATGGCCCTCAGCACCTCGAGACACTCGGCCTTGGTCACCTCGTCGGGCTGCTCCTCGATGCGGTACGATTGGGGCCCTACGACTGTCACGAAGATGATGTTTGAGCCCTCGTGGAAACCAGGGCCGCTTAGGGATTGCCACACGGGGTAGTAGCCGCGGGTGTTCGCGTCGGCGTAGAGGAAGTATTGTGTGTCCGGGTCCCAGAATGTTTCGTTGAATTGGAAGAACACTTTGGTGTATGTTCCCATCTGGTACTCCTCAATCGCCTCTCGCTTCCAGCGGGGAAGCTGCGGCTCAAATTCCACAATGTCATTCTGCAAGACACCAATCGAAAAGGTCACGATAGCATCTATCACATAATCAGTAATAATTTTAATGAAGCAAAAATTGGCGGATTCGCTTACGTTCAGCTTCGATACAGCCACCGTCATCAAAGGTAACATTGACACCCTGCGGACCGTATGCAATGGACTTAACCATGGTGTTCAGCATAAGACGTGGATCATTCTCCGTAAGGAACTCGTTCATCTCGCCGATGATAAACGCATTGAAGCCCCTCTGGTCGATGACGAAGTTATTCTCGTCGCTCCACTGGTAGAAGGTCAGGTTATAGCCAGTGATACCATATAAGAAGCCTGACTGCTCGGGTGGATAGGCCGTCTCCCAGTCCCAGTACCACCACTCAATCGCCTGTGCATGCATATCCTTCTTAGGCTTCCAGCCTGCAACGCTAAAAGCAGCGCGCATGCTCGTGTCCTGGAGGTTTTCCGTCAGAATGTAGCCGGCGTCCTGCTCAGCAATCGAGTACGCGGCATCCATGTCGTCGAAGAGTGTGCCGAAGTCAGCCGCACCCTCCTCATCGTAGGTCTCGATAGAGCTGTAGTTGGAGTAGGTATTCTCCAATCCGTACTTCTTCGCCAGTGTCCAGATGGGATTCTCGGGGCCGCCTTCTGTTCCGAGGCCCTGCACCCAGTTTGCGCCGAGTTCCACGGTATAGGGCGTGCCATCGGACTTCTTGCCGAACTCCGTGTGCTTCACCCTTCCGCCGACGTAGTCGTTGCGATCCACGATTATGAAATCTGTCACCGACGCATTGACTAGAGCCTGTGCCGCCGTGATACCGGCCACTCCAGCGCCTAGAATGGCAACCTTAGTTTTGCGGCATTCACCGGCGCGGGGCGCCTTCTCGGCTGCCGGAGCGGCGACCGCTTGATAGTTGCCAAGGGCGCAGCATGCCGCGACGAGGTACCGAAGTGAGAGTTTCATCTTGGAGGTTGTTCCCTTGCCGTTGGAGTAGGTCCTCTGCCGCGTCTATTGGCTTGTCGCAAGTTTCGCGTCATTACAAAACGAGGTGAACCGACATTGACCCACTATAGATAAATGTATTCCACGAATAGTCAGGCAAGGGGTGATCATTTTCATGACCCCGGCATCGTCAAGCCCTGTCAGAAGCGGGCATATCCGAGCGAACCTCGGGTGCCAAGTGCAGCAGCTAGTCACAACTATGTCAGCCTGCAGTAGACTAACCAGCCTGCATATCGAAACCAGACGTAGGTACGCGACTTGTGAGATGAGTTTTGAGCTCGATCTTTATGTCGAGACGGGTTGCTTGACTTGACGCTATCAGCGACACCTTGATCAGGCTGCCGATCTCATACGGGATTAGGCTAAACTTACATCAGGAGTCACTACGCGTACTTAAAACCTTGAGAGCTGAGGTGTTCAAAGCCATGCTTATGGTGTAAGCATGCATCAAGATAATTCAGAGTTTCTGTCTCAGAAATTCGGTGACGTTGGGTTACTTCCAGCTAGGCATTCTCTATATGAGCCAATAACAAGGAATATCCTATGTTAGCCTACGGCACTGGATGCAGTTGATCTGCTCATCTCACGTCATTGACGGCACAGTCGTTAACATGACGCACGAGGTATTCTGAAACACCTGTGCGGCAGCACCTCCTTTCTTTTTAGATGCAAGGAAGCTCAAAATATGCGCGATAGAAAAAAAGAAGTGAATTTCTGAGTTGAGAAAGTGGAAAAATGAAATCTTGACAAGAGTGGGACTTGAACCCACGCGGATTGCTCCATGAGGAAATTGTGCTAAGGTGACCTTAACCTCACGCCATAACCAACTCGGCCATCTTGCCATTGAGAGACTTTGTGGTGTTCTGAGGTTCTACATAGCGCACACAGAGTGCTCTGCAGTTGAACATTACATGTTCAACATTGTCACAAATCGTCCACCCATCTCCCTGCGACCATGGTTAATAAGTCCATTTGATTCATCCTACGAGCCTTTCAAAATCGTCGATCCGTCAAAACAATGAGGAACTCTAAGTGTGGGCGCAGCATCTTCAGCTGCGTGGCTGTGTTTAACTCGCCACTGTAGCCTAAACCGCAGTATCATCACCATGTGTTGTAGAGAAACCATTGCTTTTTATTTTCCTACTTTCGTTTTCAAAGTGAGGACAATAGACTCCCGACATCATACTCTATACTTACAATGGCAAGCGGGTTCGAGATTGCCGGTCTCATTGGGACAATTGATGCTACTATCAACATAACTTCACGCATCTCCACCTTCATATCTGACTTTCGTCATGCCGACGAAGATGCGGACAATCTGGGTGCAAAGCTTCGCCTACACAAACTCGCCTTGGAGCAACTCAACGCGGGGATACAGAAACATTTCGAAGAAACCCTGCCGAACGGTGAAGAGCGGGACTTTTTAGTCGATTTGCAGCCGCGCCTAAATAGTCTGAACGAGTCGCTACAAGACCAGTTATCGAGGATGATGAAGCCGAAGAGACCGCTAATATCGAAGGCGGCTTGGGCGGCTTCGAGGAAAGCCAGTATGCTCTCGATCACGTCTGAGGTAGCCAGCTGGACCAACGCACTTCATCTCATCGCTTCCGCAATACAATTCAGCAAACCCCCAAGCTCTCCCGGATCAAGTGATTCTGTCGTTCAATTCACTAGGCTTGTTGATCTGTTTCGGCACGGGGACTCGATCCAGCATTCTGAGTTCGCGGAACGTTCAATGGAGTGGAAAAAAGAGGATATCGAAATCATAGAGGACCAGAAAGCAACCGGGAATCGTCGCGATCACTTAGTAGAAGTGTGTGATGACCAATTTCTTGCATCTGCTAGGCTAAATCGGACCACTGATGTAATCGTGGAATGGGTTAGATGGGCTAGTATCAGCCAATCTGGGTACCCTTCCGAATGGATAGCATCAGAGGGCAAGAGACTGCAAACAATATCCTCCTGTCTTTCATGGATCGACCCACAGCAAACGATGTTATTAAAGTGTTTGGGATACTTTCGGGACGAAGAGAACTTACGGTTTGGGCTGATATATCAGATTCCGGAGAATATGTCACTGTTCCGAGGCCAAGAAGACCAGCCACTAATCACCACGTTGGAGTCCTTGTTGATTGATAAGACATTTCCGGTTTGTTCCTTGGACCAGAGGGTTGGTTTTGCTCGCAATATAGCAACCGCCGTTCTCTATATTCACGCCATCGGCTGGGTACACAAAGACATTTGCCCGCGCAATATTGTCGTCCTCAAAGACAATCGATCAAATCAACCATCTCAGCCAGTTCCTTATCTTGTGGGGTCACGGTCTTCCCGACAGGTGTTCTGGTATTCGGATTACCGATCTACCGAGTCGTGGTACTATAACATATATCGACATCCGTCGCGGCACCGAAGCGACAGCAATGCTCGCTATGTTATGGGATTTGACGCATATTCGCTTGGTGTTATCTTGATGGAACTTGCGTTATACAGCTCACCGGACTATTGCCCATTCATTACAATGGAAGACACATTTAAGGGAAAGTCAGAGGATAAGCTTCGCTCTGAACTTATGAAGCTCCTCGATGGATTCGGTCATATTAGCAACAATGCTTCCCAAGGCGTCCAGGCCATAATGGGACGAAAGTACCATGAAGTTGTGATGTATTGCTTGGATAGACGCGATACAGAGAAGGAGGAAAGTATAGCTTTTGTGAAAAACGTTTGGATCAAGCTTAACGATCTTGAACTCGCGCTCTTTTAGTGCAGTACTTGGCGACTGAGCGACGAACCATCAAGTATAGTCATATGAGATGTTTAGCTTCTTTTTGTTCTCCTGATATCCTAAAGCCTCCGAGGACAGCTATGCGAAAGCAGAAACGGCGAGGCTAATTGAGTCCATCAATGGCTGATTAGCCATAGATCTTGTACCCAGAAAATAAGAACCTAAATATTTCGCAGGGCCGCTGGTGCCTCGAAAGATGGTTATTAATATATGATGTTCTTCCTCGCGCCTAACTAGTTCATATTACAGATGCTACTTTTTCCTTTTCTTGCTTATTCCTTATGTTTCAATTAATGACAGATTCGCTTCCTCAAAACTACGTAAAAAGGTTACTGTGGTCTCGGGGGGGCAGATGGCTATGTGAGTGTCCTTCTTTTCGTACTGTCCAGGGCTTGGACGCGATGTTGGCATTCTTGGCGCCTGATCTCGGTTTAAAATTGTCTTGATCAGGAGATGCATTGGGTTCATCGTAAATGCTGTGCGCAACCAAGCAAGATTTCAGGATCAAACTACCATCTGTTTGTATAAGACGAACCAAGATAACCGAATACCTAAGCTGTCTATTGTAGGTGACTCAATCCCTATCAGAACTAGATTCATCCAATGTGCATCCTGCGATGTTCTCGACCAAACGATATGTCCTTTGAATATCACCACAACATCCGAGTTGAGAATTCGGGGAAACTAATACTCTAAGTCTAGGGCCAATTCAATGCTTAAAAATGAGGGCGGTTTGTTTCTTGTGATTTGTCAAATTACTTAAGTCTCGCTAATCGATATTAACCGTAGGAAACCCAGCTGCTGAAAGTACCTCGCGAGGGACTCAATCAATCTCTAGCCCCATGAGAATATAGATACCCGGGCCTATAACTCACGATAGTTATTCCTGCTAACGAGTTAAACACTTATCAGTACTTTTTGCACCTTTCTAGTTGTGGTTATCCTTCATAAGATGTCTCCTTCGAGGGCGCTTCGAATCTGCGTAGATAGTATGGCATGTTCTCGAAGAAGATCGACAACGGCCCAGTGACGCCTCTCTTCAGCAAGCTTGATTGCACCAGCATAATCGTTCCCCTCTCTATCCCAACTCACGGCTCCCAGGTCAAGCAGGAATTTTGTCATGTCCAGTCGCCCACGCTCCGCAGCATAATCGAGTGCACGGCGTTCTGTTTTCCAACCAGATGGCGCATTAACGTCGGCTCCGTGATCAAGTAATACTGCCGCTGTTTCAATGTCACCGTACGATGCAGCAACTTGCAATGCGGATTCTCCAAAACATAGGTTTCCAAAAGTGTTCACATCAGCACCGTTTTCAATCAAAAATTTGATTAATTCAATGCTAGTGCCACGCTTTTCGCTGAACATATGACGTGATCTACAAGCAGCTTGGAGAGCTGTCTCACCATACCTACCCTTGGCAGGTGCCTTAATCCTTGCGCCATTGCTGACCAAAATCTTTACTCGCTCCAGATCGCCAATTGAAGCTGCCATTTGAAGAGGCGTCATTTGAGGTGCCCAATGCCACTTATGATCTATCATATCCTCTAGTCCTTGATTAGAGTATATATTGATGTCGGCCCCTTTTTTAATAACCATTTGAATCAAGTCCATCGTGGCCCCGTGGTGGATCAAGTGAGCCAGCACACCGCTGTTCGTGATAGGGACGCCACAGGCAAGGAGAAAGTTAAAGACCGGTAGTCCGCGGTCGATAACCTCTTTGCCCACGGACCTGAAATCGAAGATGTGAAAGCACGCTTCAAGTAAACATGGTTGATGGTGCAATGGAATCTGCACTCCGCCTTGAGCCACAAGAATATATGTGACAATGTCAAGTATGTCTGACTGGTTCATTCCATAATGAATCGCATGGTATAGAAAACTATTAGGCTGCATGTCACTCGGATGAATGCGTAAGGCAGCACCTCGATCGACCAATTTTTTGAGCGTTGGACCCTTGGGACCCCCCTTATTCTTGAAATAAACTTGTTTCCACGGGCCTGCCGTTTTCATATATTGCGAAGAATCGGGCTTTTGACGTAAGGTTATATCGTTATCCATACTTCGAATAAAGGAACCAACAACACTGGTGACCTGGCTTTTAAAGTCGATCCCGGCATTGATATCCACACCAGTCTCCAATAACCAATCTACCGCCTCGAAATTGTCAAGCTTAGCGGCTACAAGGAGAGCTAGGGTACCACTGATTGCGAAGTCAGCCTCATAGCGAGCAAGGAAGCTCAGTAGGTTTGTTCCGTGAGGCTCGACAGCGGCAGCAATCACGTCCGCGTCTATTATCGCTCCCTCTCTAATTAGGTGATTGAAAATGCTGATGAGCTCCATTTTCATACCATGCTGCTTGATTTCGATAATTACCCCCTCGAGAGGAATAGAGAGACTCATATCTTGCGGGAAAGCTTCGAAACCAACACCGAAGCTTAAAAGGGTGTAGGCAATATTGCAATTAAACCGTACCATGAACTGCTCGGCAAGGATGAATTCAAGCAGTACTTGGTATTCCGATGCCTGAGGATGCAGTATGTTGAGATATTGTTGCAGAGAGATGCTGCCTTTTTCTGCTGCAAGGCATAAACCCGCGCGCGTCAGTTCCGTAGAAGCTTTCTTGCTAAAGTGAGCAAGATAATGATAAGCGTCCTTGTCCGAGTAGTAAACGACATCCAAAACTGTGGGATTTAACTGTGCCGAAATTCGGACATCTGCGTAGGAGTGAAATATCTCAAGCTTACAGGGCGACACAGGGGTATCGACATTCAACCCAAATTCGAAGAATATATCAAAAGTGTGTTGCACAGTCGCCATGTCAAGGCGTAAAATTATATTCCGCGTAGGATAGGGACAAGAGGCTCTTCCCTGATGAATTGTAGCTATAGTGTGCAGAAATAAGGATGTGACGGGACTTTCTGGATACTCATAATTGTGGCTGACTTCTCCATGCTTACTAATTTGATTCAAAGGTATAGTGGTATCGTGATCGCGATTCAAAGGTAGTGAGTGGTTTTGAGCCAAATGTCGTATGAGTAGCCGTACGCAATCGAAGTAGCCGGCAGAGGCAGCAGAGAAAATCGCAGGGTCCAATAAGGTAAGATTCTGACTATAGTCGGGGAATATAGTCTTCACAATGTCCAATAGAAGTTGGCACACATCAGGACAGTTCATTGTCGCAGCGTAGAAGATATATGTCCGGCTTCCTGGGGCAAGCCAATGCGGATGATGCTGTGCAATAACTCTCACTAAAGCTTGAAATTCATCTCTGCGATCGTTTTTAAAGAGATATTCAAGGGCCGGATGGAAGACAACGCGAAGAGTAGGCAAGCCAATTGCTATAAGATGGATGAAGAAACCAGTAGGAAAATAAGTAAGCACGGCGTCGAGAGCGTGATGCCTGTCTGTTAACTTGAATAGATTGTTTGACAACATATACGCTGCTTCAGACAAATAGCGAAGGTTGATAAGGCCCATATGGTTGCTGCGAGCCATTGAACGAATAGTCGAGGACTTTTCAAAGATATCTGTAACAACCAAGGCTCAGCCTAAGTAAGGCAGGAGGGGAAATTAGTGTGGTTAGGGAATCTTCTCAACATACTGATGAGGTCTCGTTTGAAGATTTGCGAAGGCGTGTGTGCGAGAAAGGTTTTATGAAAGTCCGAAATCGTGTCAGGCAGGTCCAACACACGTATTTCGGTTGGCTCCCAACTGCTCGTATTTAATGGCGGACTTGTGGTCATCTGTGACATGACTGGTAGCGTCTGGGAAGAAAGAACACCACAAGATGAATCGATGCTTGGATATCGGGAAACCGAAGGTAAGAGTGGCGATTGCCGGCCTGGGGAAGGCGTTCGTACCACCACCTCGTGGGGAATTGGAATTCGTTGACCTACTTGAGAGCAAGAACATTCTTAGCGGTTTCCTAGCACATGCTTGGAGATTAAGATGTCATACCGTCATGACTTGACCTAGCCCCTGAACGCCTGATTTCTTTCCAGGCTTTGGTCGACGGGATTTTCGTTCCACAAAGATACACTGCACTCTGTCGGTCCCCTCTTCTTTGAAGTTCCTGATAGACAGCGTGCCAATCCGTCTTCTTCATCTTCTTACGAACGCGCATTTGACGGAGTTTTGATTCGTACGTCGATAAACTAATAAGTGTTAGTATTACAGCGCCAAAATGTGTTCAGGCCTAACCTACGGCGTAGAAGGAAAGCCATGATCTCTTTCCATTATAGCTTTTACCTCTCTAAGTGTTTTCCTCTGAGCTTGATATAGCTGCTGGAGAGCCGATTTGTGTTGTTCCCATACGTCCTCCCTCCCCGCCCCAAGCGGCTGTGTAAGAGTGGGCATTTGTAGCATAATACAGGCGGATATGACTGCACCAGTAAAGAAGACAATATCATGCAATCAGAATGAATCGGATGAAACGAAAAATGAAGTGACACAATCAGAAAGAGAGCCGTCGCGATGGTCATTTATATAATTAGTATTTTCCCTAACCTAGCGAGTGCGTGGCCAATGAAAGATGCCATTTGCAACACAGATTATTGCAACTTCTACATCCACAGCCTGCCTAGATATCTCAGAAGCATGGCCGCCTTCACTAGAACCCAACTACGAGGGGTCACTAGAACGGACCAATTAGACCGATTAAGAATGTCTTTTGGAGACTGGGTGGACAATTCCTGCTGACACGGTTTTGGACAGCTTATGCGGGATTGGGCTGGAATGGCTGTCCATTCCCCTGCTAGATGTTACCCTTGATAGTAATCTGATTTTCTGATAGGCTGACATTACCAGCCTGCATGACGAAGGCTCAGTACCATGGCAGGTATCATTGCATATATATCATGGCACGTCACCAAGATGGCGGTGGCTGTGCCTATATGTCTGGGTACTTGCGAAAGGTACCACCACCCAAAAAAAACGACAGATTTTATGTTGATCAGACCTACGTATAAAGTTATGCTGAGCAAAACGGTCCTCAAACCGTCAAGTTTTAATCATCAACTGAATCAGCACACAGCCCAAGGGTTGTCGTACCCGTTAGGCACCATGATCCCGAAGCGGCTTTGTATATATACTATAAAAACTATGGAAGACACTTCCCCATGCCGCCCATTTACTATCTTGAAAATAAACTTAATAAAGTATTAATACGTCTTCGTTATCGTTTCCGCTAAGACACCGCCCATGCCCGGTATTAGATTAGATATCATTTTCCTGCTTGAAAAGGGGTTTCTGTTCACTCCGGCGGGTGCCTGCCTCGGAGCTGCTGGGCCTCTAGTTTATTTTCTGTATACTAACTCTACTAGTGCGCCCTGTGGTTATCACGTCACAACAGGTGGTCACTAACCAGCGGATCCGGTTGATTGAGTAAGTGGATGTATTGATAATCAATCAATACTTGATATTATTGATGTAGTAAACAACTGTCCCTTCGCCCCGCCCAGCTCGCGACCTCCCGATCGACCCTCGAGGTGGCCTATTATTTTGAATGCAGCCAAACCCCGACGCCCAGCCCAACCACCCCTATGGTGAGTGTGAGCACTGCCACCACGAACGTTGCCTTGATCCATGCCAACTCGGGACCCCCTGGCTCCGTCATCCTCGACCGTCTCGCCGATGCCGGCCTCCCTTCCTCCACCGCCGCCGCGAAGCGGAAATTATCGATATCTTGTAGTTTGTAGGACTCGACGTCGAAAGTCAGTATATAAAAGCGGCACGACAACGACGGGACAGATGAAGAAACATCAGAACATGTGTGAGGGGATGATAATGGTGGCTGACTGTCGACGAGAATGGGTGGGGAACTTACAGGCGGGGGGAAGGGGACTTGACGGGTGCCGGACATCGTTGAGACGGGAGGCGAGTAGCAGACGGAGTTTGTTTGATTGTCGGGGGGAGTTGGCAATGGATAATAGGATGAAGGCGTAGTTCGTGGTGGTGATTGTCTGGGTGATTGGGCTTGGCTGGGTCGATCTGGAGGGAGCTGAGACTTGGGGCTTGGGGACAGTTGGTAATGTTTGTAAGTGATGTTGGTAAGTGATGTTGGTTAAGCATGTGTTGGTGTATGCTTGGGGGAAAAGGGAAAAGGGAAAAGTTTGGAACTCGGGGGCGGATTGAGATTAAATACTCGCCAGAGGATGGATCTGGAGAGTCGTGCTATCCCCCTATCGAAGAGGAAACTATCGAAGAGTGTACATCGGAGAAGGCGCGGTTTATCTCCATGTGAGTAAGGAAGGTAAAGACACATGTTACCGTCTCATGCACGAACCTTGCGGACCAGATACTCCGGCAGGTATGTTCTCGAAAGACCAAATGTCGTTTTACCTACGGTGAGGCTTTCATTCCTTACTATGAAATAGTTGATACTAGTAGCTGGTAATATGCTTTGAACAAGCTCAAGAATTAAACCACACATCTTGCAGCGAGGTAAACAAAATATCGGCGTGGAGGGTATACCGCTAGAGTCTCACAAGCCAGTGGTGTCATGCAGCAAGAGCTCCTTTTGTCAAGAAAAAAAAAAGTAGCTGCATTGAGGAAGTTCCCGTTGCTTTTGCATCATGGATTAGTATGACGATATTTTCATGCAACTAGGCAAGCGTGCCGCGCGACTTCTGTGTTTGTCACATTTCCCGCTACAAACCTTGTGTAGAAACCTAAATAGGTAAACACACCCAAAAACTGTCTAAATGTGAATCATCATCGGGTGAGGCTCCATCGTGGGAATGGCTTTCGAGTTTCGAGCGAGTTTGGACTTAAGGTTCCAGATGATGTTAAAGTTTCATTGATCAGTGCTCACTGCCTTTACACTGCAAAGTAACTCCAACGACATGATCAGTACATTTCTGAGGTTACTTACTGAAGTGCCTCGGAATGGGGAAGGAGTTCAGAAAGTATGTCTCCTAAGCGGTGCCTGAGTGGAAGAAGTATGATAATGAAGGTACGATGGTATTTGAACATTAATCGCGGCTTCATTTTGAGCATCTACACATCGATGTCGAGGCGTAGTCATCTACCTGGTAGGTATGTTGAGGTATAGGTATGCTTCCTCCACATGTAAGAATTTGACTACATGAGTAGAGTCCCGGCTTTATGGAATACACTCATACAGTAAAACGGCCCCTGAAACGTCGCGTAACTTTTTTATTTACACATTTTGGCTGACCAACGCCTAAAATGGTAAACGTTGCGTAACCAAGTAAGCCTACAATGAGCAGCATGGGCCTCCCCCATTAATGCACCCTAACTTGACACATGCTGGCCAAAGAACCAACCAAGAAATACAATCCAGCTTGCATCTTTTGCACCCTTTGAAGTTGTGCTTATGGCATTCTTTGTGTCTCATGACGCAACCTTTTTTCCCGCTCAAGCATTTCTCTTCATCCATATTTGGCTGAAAAGTTTCGTTCGCGAGGCTCATTAGATGGCCAGTTGCATTGACCAGGATAGGACTACTACTGTTGGCTGCAACGATCGTCGACGTCTGGAATACGGCGTGATTAGAACTTCTGAGTATATGACGACAATCATGTTCGTATCTTACCTCGTCAAGGGGCATGGCCATAGCTATGAAGCTATACGCCGATGCGATAAAAAGTAGAGCCGGAAGCTTCATAGTGGTGACGGAAGAATAGGTGATATTGATGTATGATTGTTCGGTAGTAGTAAGCGGCCTTTGGGATGGCTGGTAGTGAATGTTTGTAGTTGCTGTTAGTGTCAGTAGTGAACACTCTGGGGCGGACTAATCTACACGTACGAGTGTTGGAGTTTCTGTATGCCGAAGGCTCTTGTGTGGATGATGAAGATGTGTGATATTAATACGAAATGCCTAGATACAGCCGGAACATCGCCTTATTTATACAAATAATTCTTCACTAGAAGGCAATCTGCAGTATAGAAAGCTCCGCGCCATCGTATAAGTTTACGCAATAACCTACAATAATAATGTCCCGCCTCGATAAACGCTTTTAGCCAGCGATCACCATCATGATAATCATCTAAGATGATAGTTTATGTCGTACTAGGTTATATACGAATTACGAAAGGTGTAACTGTATACAAACAACCTTTTGCGCTCTAGGTATGCCCCTATATGTTGAATGAGCACGACGACCACGATAACCATGGAGGCTACAATGGTAATACTACAACAGCCACGATGGCTACAATGTATGCGACAGCTACCTTAGCGGGCGCCGTAGGGGCTCAACAAGCCTGGCGTAAGGATTGCAAGTCTTGTGATGATTGAAGCCTCCGTCTGCATTCGCAGCTGCACAGGCCATTGATAAGGTTTTAAGTTATCATGACGTACGTTATCTATAGCAAACTTTAGGTTAGATAGGATACCTAGTAGTAATATAGTACATGTATTGGGAGGGCACGAGCGGTAATTAAAGGCTAGCCTGCGCACCACGGTGGTTCGGCGACAAAACAAAAAACAGAAACAGCTATCCAACTATCTACCCATCTACTCGTATAATTGGAGGTGAGCGGGTGAACCTAAAGTCAGAAACTCTAGGTTTCTAGCTCATTAAAGTGTAATATAAATAGCCTAGGTCCCTGTAGGTTTGTAAAACTACTTACTCGTCAATAAAGCGTCGTCGGTATGGACGATAAAGTTTAGCTTAGTGCTTACGAAACTGCCGAAGTTACGAGTAGGAGTTACCTACTTTCTAGCTTGCGTATTAAGTAAACTTTAGTTGATCTTCAGCGAGGCCACAAGACGTCTCAACACAGCCTACCTGAGAACAACTTATCTCCAACCCAACTCCTGCTTAAAATTATGTAAGATGAGTCACGCTATACCCACTGAGATTAAATTATTCAGTTTCTTTTAGTAGAGTCTAAACTAGTTATTCGTTGATGAATGCACTATATTGTTGGGGTACGTCGTCATAGCTCATCAACCAGTTACTTAAACGTTACAATTCCTTGTCACATGGACCAGCCGTCTGGTCGGCGATATCTCGTACTCGATCTGCAAGGCGTATCTATTCTTTGATAAGTAGACCGCACTGGCTACGGACCACTCCCCTCGCGAGCCACCTGCACTGTATGGAATCCCCATATAAACCCACTAAACTAAAATAATTAGTAAAACAGCGGGGAAAATTACTAAAAATAAGCGGTTAAAAGGATGCTTTATTTAAGTATTATTATTCTTTAAATAAAATTATGAAAAAACAGATTTTTAAGTGGATTATTATTTTCTAATTAGTTTTATATGGTGTTAACAGTTTAATATATAATTTGCTAATAAATTTATTAACTGTGTAAAATCTACGTACTATATAGCCTATTATAATAGTATTAAAGTAGGGCTATAACCTTAAAAGTATTTTTATTAAATTTTTTAGCCTTTAAAGTATTTTAATCTTTTAAGTATATATTTTTAACTGTTTTATTTATTTAATTATATTTAAAGAATTAAAGATTTTTATAGAATTTTTCTTAAAAATCTACGTATAGTATATACAGTCTGTATAATACTGTAATACTGTATTTATAATCTTAGCAAAGTTTTTTAAAAGAATATTAAGTTTTTTAAATATAATTAAATAAATAAAACCATTAGAAATATACACTAAAAAGATTTAAATACTTTAAAAGCTAAAGAATTTAATAAAAATACTTTTAAAGTTATAGCCCTACTTTAATACTATTATAATGGGCTATATAGTACGTAGACTTTATATAGTTAATAAATTTATTAGCAAATTATATATTAAACTTGTTATAAGTTATCTGATTATTTATTAAAGTAAGCAAAAAAAGTGTAAAAGTTATAAAAAGATTAATAATTTATTAAAAGTTTATTAACCAGCTAATTTATTTATTTATTTATATTAAATATAACAAATATATTAATAAATATATTTATTTAATAAATATGCTTAATAAGTGCTTTTATTTTATAAAAGGAAATTTTATTTTTAAATATATTAATTATAATTTTTAAAAGCTATTATAAATATTTAGTTCGTATTAATTTAAAATTAAACTATGTTTTTTATATTATATTAGCTTATAAAATATTATTTTAACGTTTTATTATTTTTTTTATTTAAAATGTTTACTTATATAAATTTTATATTAATTTTAATATTTTTATTTGTTAAAGTTTTTAATAATATTATAATATAATAATTTTATTTATTTAATACTTTATAAAAAAATTATTAAAGGTAGTACTGCAAATATAAAACATATAATGCTATAGCATAACAAATACCCTAGGCTAAATAGAAAGATAGCAGTTATAATTATTAAAATAAAAAGCTTAAAGCATTAAATAGTGCTTATAAGCTAAAGAATAAAAGAATAAGTAGTAATATTAATAATAATTTAAAAGAAAAAAATCTAGCTAAGTGCTGCAGAATTTTTAAGGCTTATATAAACTTATAGCCCTTACTAATTGCCTTTTTAGTGCTTTTATAAGCCCAAAAAGGTCTATTAACGCTAAAAAGGGTTAGTTATTAAAACTAGTAACTTTTTTATAGCTATAAGGCTTTTAATAATAAAATATAAAGCTTAGCTATTATATTAAGTTTATATATTTATAAAATATTTTATATATATAAAATATAGCTTTATAATATATTTATTAAGTTTATTAAAAACTTTATATTTTATTGCTTATAATACTTATAAGTGCTATATATATTTACGGCAATATTATTAATTAGTAAGAATATTTTAAGCTATAAAGATAACTATTTTATAATTGTAAGGGTAGCTACTTTATATTTATACCTTTTATAAGTAAACAAAAACAGTAAATTAAAGCAGTTATTATAAATTTAGTAGCTAAAAGTAAGTATAATAGCTATAAAAGTTATAATAACTTTATAAATAGTTTGCATAGTTTCTTGTAGTAGTTTAAGCTATTATAGCATTTAATAAAGCTTATATTAAACTTTTAAAAGTTTTATTTAAAAAGACCTTAGTAGTTTTAGTTAACTTATTAATTTTAATACCCCTTTTTAACTAAAGTACTAAGCTTTAAGGATTAAAACTTTAAAAGCTTTTAAAATTTAGCTTATTTAGTAAGTATTAAAGCTTTTATAAGCTTATTAGCTGGCATTTTAATAATTAAAATATAGCGTATTTTAACCTGTTTTACTTTATAAGCTTTTTATACGAACTAAAACTTTATAAAAGTATATTTTGTTTGTTAATAATGCTTAAAGTTTTTAATAATAGTAATAGCCCTTGTATTATTGCTATATATAATAATAAACTTTTAAATAAATAGCTAAATCTTTTAATATAAGCTTTAAAGCTATTAAGCCTTTTTAACTATTTTTATAAATATTATATATTTAGCTTTTAAAGTAAAAAGCGCTATAATGTTTTTTTTTTTAGCTTTTTAGCTTATAGCGCTTTTAATTACTAAAGCAATATATTTTTAAATAGATTTTGCTGTTTTAAAACATTTAGCATAATTGTTATTGCTAATAATTATAAAGGCATATAAGTAGCTTTTTATAAAGCTTTATAAAAGTTGCTAAATATATTTTAAGCTAAAATTTATAATACTTTTAAAATATTAAAATAGCTTTATTATTGCTATTAAGTAAATTTTATAAAGCTTATATATATAAATAACAAATTATTAATAAGTAAACGTTATATTTAGCTATATAATTTATATTAAATAATTAGTAGTACTTATAATTATTAAATAATAATAAGCTTTAGTAAAGGTAAGTAGTAGTTTATAATTTTTTAGCTTTATAATGTTAAGCTATAAGAATAATTTAATAAGTTTAACGTTTATTAAATCTAGCTTAATTAAAGCTTGTTAAATATATTATAATTGCTAAAAATATAATGTTTTTTTAGCTTTATTTTGCTAAATTTTAGCTTTTAAAAACTACTTTATAGGACTTTAATCCTTAATACTATATATATTATTAATTTTTTTTTTTAGCTATTAAATATAAACTTTATTAAAGCTTAAAAAATATCAATTATTTATA